>MU251376.1:19403-117493 GCA_019669835.1 Amylocarpus encephaloides
CGAAGTCAGATTCGGAACTACCCATCCCTCTTCTCCGCAGACTATCCACCATCGAAGAAAAAAGCAGAGTCGTATACTAACGAAGTCAGATTCGGAACTACCCATCCCTCTTCTCCGCAGACTATCCACCATCGAAGAAAAAAGCAGAGTCGTATACTAACGAAGTCAGATTCGGAGCTACCCATCCCCCTTCTCCACAGACTCTCCACCACTTCCCCACGACGCTGAAGTCTTAAACACCGCTCTCCTCCTCGCCTTCTCTATCACGGCATCAACCCGTCTCGCCATGCCGCGGCGGGGTTGCCTGTCCCAACCCTCAGCAAAGAAAGTGCACTTAATAGAGAATCAGACCTCTGCACCAGAGATGCCCGATGGCGGAATACATTTGTACTATTCCGCTATTTGCACTGCGCCCCTATTCTGGTACTGCTACTCCGGTAGCTTCCACCCTCCTCGTTCGCGTGCACACCACTATACCATCAATCCATGCGTCTCTATCACAGCGAGAGCAGAAGACAGGGAAGCGCCCAGCACCACAATGCGATCGAACGGGCGGCCAAGGAGGTTCGAAAAGCCGAGAAGCGATGTGCCGTAGTCTAAGGAGTGTACTTAAGCGATGGAGGCCCCCTGACAAGCGAGGGGGAAAATCACATGACCAACCCCCCCTCCCCTCAAGGCGGTAATTTAGCTAGTGTTCTACACGGGAAGTAATATCTCAGTATTAAATTTAATAGGAGTATCTAATCCGCACAGTATTCGTTTGAAAATCCATACGAGGCATCTTTGATATGAAATACGCAAGCGTATAGGATCAGCATCCGGCCAGCACATGCCTCGCTTGGTATTATACTTCTGCATGCTGCATACCTGATCGTGCGAGGCTCACGGCATGTGGTCTGGCAGTGCCCGGGGGAATGAAGAGGCGCCTGTAGGACGGACGTTCGATGCCCGGTGTAAGTTAAGGTTAGGTGGGGAGAAACGAAGATCCATCCGAACGAGAGCGAGAGCGGCGGCATGGAGAGTGGCTTGCTTGTTTGCTCGCCTCGCAAGAGTCACGGCCCAAAACACAAATGCATCTGCCTTCGTCACTTCAGACGAACAACATCCATCCATGGTGCCTTCCTTTTCTCGGGAGGCGCACGCGGAAACGTCTTTCTGGCGACGACCGGTGCGTGGTGGTGTCTGCACATGGCGGCAGTCCATGGCAGATACTCACTTAAAAGTCTATCGATCTGTCGCGTAGTAAATAGGTGGTGACGGGCGCTCTGCCGAGCTCATTTCAGGGAGCTATGTAGCTAGCTGTGTGGACATGGGCAGAGGCGGGAGCCTCAGGCACCGATTTGACTCCGTCTGGCATCCAGGTGGGTGGGAGGCGGTGAGCGGTGGACACACTGTCGCTCTCGAAAAAATGGCCCCTGATATTAGATAACAGTAGAATGAAATACTAAGAAGGGATGAGTTATTTTAGACCAGCAAATACCAGCTTGTTCCATCGCCTAAATCCGAACCTTGGTCACTTCGTGAAATCATGAAACTGGGGTCCTAGGGATAGTCCAGAGCTGACTCATTGTGATAGTTGTCCATATATTCCAGTACAAGAGCCCAATGATGATTATTAAATATCAGTGCCTTGGTATGTGTGGATGTGGAGAGTGTGGGTGCAGAAGAAAAGTTTGGACATGGTGTGTGAGTTGAGAACGAGGACGAAATGTCCATGGCTGCCCAAGCAACCTTTTTTCTTATACAGACCTACGTAGGGCCTTCACTTGATCGCTGAGCGAGGGACCATGCATTGATTGGTAAGAATGTCATTTGGCCAACGTGTTACCCCAAAAAAACTATTGATACACCACCACTGTATGACCGACCCCACTCCCCTGTGGCCGCCGGAAAGAGGTTACAACCCGTTGCCACCACAATAGGAAGAAAAAAGCCCAATGAAAGAGGCCATGAGGCAAGGAGATGTAAAGCGCCATGCTAAAAATACATTCCTCGAAAACAATCAAACCCAACTGATAGACAGCCCTACGAGATCTTGCCGACTATCGTTCAACGTTCGACCGCTATCGTCGTTTGCTGCTGGAGTGTTTTCTTGCCTCCTCGTATTCTTTGGGGGAGGCATTAGATGCCCTTGGCTCGTCGAGGTCGTATCTTGACTTTTTATGGTCGATGACCTCAACTCGTCCACTCTTGGACTTAATTGATGGGACATGTTTGCGATCTAGAATAATTGTGAGCCAATGTTTCTCTGGTGAAGCAACTGTGTGAGACAAACTATCATAGGCATCTCTGTACTTTGTCTCTCTCTCGGCTTCGTACGGCATACTGGAGTGGGAGGAGAAAGAGGTTGCGTCTCTTGAAGATCCGTAGGAAGAGCTTGGGTGTCGTGAGTCCCTTGAATCTCTTGAGTCCCTGGAAGAATATTGGATGATGGGCTTTTCGTAGTATGATGGTCCTGACATCTTCAACTCTTTGGGTTGTGTATGTGTTTGGGGGAACACTCTTGGGATGTGACTGCTCTTTAAGTAGGTAGTGTAAAGTGAGGTGTGGGCGTGGGTGTGGGTGTGACTGTTCTTGAATGGAATGGACGGGAGAGGGAGTGGTTTTATACAAGATGGAGGAAACAACAGAGATAGCCACAGATTAGCAGCAGCCTAGATACTTCCAGGCATTTGCGATCTCCAGGGCGAAGCCAACCTTGGGTTCACGAAAATTCGATGCCTAATGACTCGACAACGGCTTTTGCGACTTGAATGCCACTGGGCTTCGAGCACGCTTAGACATGGCGCTAGTTGAATATTCCCTTTGGTGACTCGATAAAACCAGAGAAAGGGTTTAGTCAAGGAATCAAGCCCGAGACTAGAACCAAAAGAGTGTCTGAATTGGGTACCGGGAACAGTCACGCTTGAGATACAGTTAAAGATAAAGTCGGCCTCGACAACGGCCTCGGCTATGTTGGTTTGGAAAACAAGAAATGTTCGCAAAAGCCGCAACGGAGAGCTCGAATAGCCAGTGGTTCCAATTGCTTCAGTAGCAGAAGCGGTGGCAGTGCTGGGGCGTTCAACGGAGAACGGAACCGTTGACCGGTCGAAACCTAGGAAGAAAAGGGCTGCGAGGCTGACTTGCAATTCGAGGCGAGTGCTGGGACTAGTATAGGACGAGCATAGGGGGTCGCCATAAAGACCAGCCGTTCGCCCTCTGAAGGACTAGTCTCGTCCTTCCTGAAGATCAAACATAGACCCTCTTCTGCTGCTAAGGAGAGTTCCAAAAGTTGCTGCCTCGGGGCTTAGTGGCAACCCTTGGAGGGCGTTGGTTCAGCTCGATTTTGCTGAGCAATTGCAGCCTGCTCTGCCTGGATGGTAGGACCTAACCGAAAAGAGACTCCGATGAGTCAGGAGCAGTGACCGAGATGGCCACATTTGGACATTTCCTCTAAGATTGGCATCGGAAGGCGCCGACGATAATTGTTGTAAAAGATATGATTGCGATAACGATGTTGAGGGCCAAAATATGAGACGGTTGCAGTGAAGATGGTCAAAGACTTGGAGTGTCGTTGCAGCTCAGCAGCCTCCATGTACTAAATCGTTTCCTCGTCGCTTCCCATCCAATTGATTTTAGCCGCCGCTTATATAACGAACTCTAACTACTTCTAGCTAGCTCAAGCTTCCCGGCGCAGCACGGCTCCCAGCAGCCGAGCTTCACCCAAGCGGGACCCGTCGTTGACCCAATCACATTATCGCAAACCCCTACAGAAGCCATATCATCATTTGTCAATTCATTTGCAGTTCCCTACGAAAGATTTTGCGACTTGATTCTTCTACGTGTCCATATCTTCAATGTAAGCTATATCCCCCCATCCGGTCCGCAGTACTTCAATCGACCATCTACTGACCTCAATTCTGTTCCAGCCCCAATTGAACAGCATGCGCTTCCTCGCAATCTCCATCGCCGCTCTGGCATCTGCGGCCACCACTGTTCTGGCTGCCGACGAGGTCAAAATCGAAGTCACTCGTGCCGTAGAATGCGAACGCAAGACGAAGAAGGGTGACAAGATCGAGGTCCACTACCGAGGCACGCTCCAGAAGGATGGCACCCAATTCGATGCTAGCTACGACCGAGGTACACCGCTAGGATTTACCGTTGGACAAGGACAGGTTATCAAGGGGTAAGAGGTCTCAGAAAAAGCGTCGGGGAGTTGGAGACTGATAAGCGAAACAGTTGGGATGACAATCTTCTTGATATGTGCATCGGGGAGAAGAGAACCCTAACTATCCCACCTGCCTTTGGGTATGGCGATAGAGATATGGGCCCAATTCCAAGTGGAAGCACTTTGAGTGAGTGTCGTAACACCCTTGCAACAGAGAATAGACTAACAACCTCCACAGTCTTCGAGACCGAGTTGATGGGCATCGATGGCGTTGAAGCTCCCGTAAGCATAATCGAGAAATCCTCTAGCAATTCTGCGAGCAGTGCGAAAGATGCCGCCACCGAAGGTGGGAAGAACGCAGCCGCCAGTGTTATTTCCGAGGCTGCCGAAGCCGTCAAAACGGTTCTTGCTGACAGTGATGGCGACGGACAGGAGCACAACGAGCTTTGAACAGCAAAAAGCAATTCTGTGAACAGTGGAGTTGGGGTCTATGTTGACGAGGAAAGGAGTGATTCAAATGACTTGGTAGAGCGTAATGATAACTCTCGCTTGCCACCCTCTCGCATATCATAAGTGAAGCCAAGCCTTTTACTTCCCATGAGAAACCTGTAGGGATATGCAACAAGAGAGTTATAGTGTTTTCTGGGGTCTGGGGTCTGGGGTCTGCGGTCTGCGGTCCAGCGAACATGATTTGCAGCCTCCCTTCGATAGGGCTATAGGCGAAATCTCATCCCACAGCTCACACTCCTTTCTGAACAACGATGTAAACTGGTATTCCCTGGACTCCATTTTGATATGAAGCCTTCATGACCCTTGCTAATGTGGTATATCCTTCCGGATCCCCAGACCAAACCCTCACCTATGCTGTGCCCGAACGCCATATTGATCGCCAATGTCATTACTCCATAACAGTCGTCTGTTCCTCGCTTCCGTCTGCCGCTGCAGGAGCCGTATTATCTGTCCATTCGAACTCTATAGACAATATTAGCATCATATCAGTCACAGAGTATGTTAGCGGGCTCACTCTGTCTACACATTGGACACTGTCCCTTCGAGGATTCTTGCTTGATCCATTCGACAATGCAATGCTATGTGGCATCAGCTCTAAACCCTCTCAATCGTCTCGTAATTAGGCCCCGTTCGACTAACCATATGGAAGTTGTGCCCGCATCTTCCAGAAACTGCCCGCCGTGTTAGTGTAGTTCTACTAGATCAAAGGGCGCAAGGGTGACTTACGCAGACTGCAGTCATCTCCAGGATACTTGCAAGTCGGACATGTGCCATCGAAATGTACCTGACAAATACCACAGACATCGTCGTCGGGGATGTCCCATCGCCATGTAGCTACCGCGTTCCACTTGCGGATTCTGACTTTCATTTTGCCCAAGGAAATCAAGAATTATGGGGTAGGTTTTGGACAGTCCGAAGTGCTCGAGTATCCGCAGCTTCTCCGCGAGGAATTTGGCGGTAGGCAATGAATGACGTTCATGAAGTTCTAATCTCTAAATTCCTACTCGTCACGTGGGCGGGAGACTTTGATGTGGTGGCGCCTGGTCTGTGCACAAGCCCAAGAGCTCCTTATCTTCTTTCAATTACCTCCGTAGCAATTTCCAACCACCTTCCACTGGCTCAACTTCAACCCCTCTTTTCCCTGCTACAACACCTCTCCCCTTTGTTGCCCGACTTTCCTATCAATGTCAATGACCTTGAAGTAAACAATTGACTTACTCACTTTTATGCTCTCGGGTCTCGGGTCTCCATCCAAGTCAAGCCCCCCGCGATAAGAGATCAACCGAAGCAAAATGGTGTGCGCTCTCCTCCATAAATGCGTGCGCACCCACTCTCCGACCCTTCGCACTTCCCAATTACAATACCCTCTCTTCAGAATTGGTATAATGGCATATTCAAGGTCCTTCTCCTCGTACCTCGTCACGCCGAAAGAGCTCAAGGAAGCTCTGAAAGCGAATCCTCCTACCAAGATATCTACAGCTCCCCGAACGGTACCTGTGTGTGCTTCTTGGTTCCTCCCTAATGATGAGCGCAATGGCCTCGACACTTTCCGGAAGAAGCGGATACCGAATTCGAGGTTCTTTGACTTGGATAAGGTTATTGATAAGCACTCACCATACCCGCATATGCTTCCAACGGCTTCGACGTTCGCCAAGGCAATGAGTGGTTTGGGTATACGGAGGGATGATACGGTGGTAGTTTATGACTCGGCTGAGATGGGGATATTCAGTGCGCCGAGAGTTGGCTGGACCATGAAGATATTCGGACACCCTGCGGTTCACATCTTGAATAACTTCAAGTTGTGGGTTGAGGAGGGATATCCAACGGAGAAGGGGGAGTTTTGGGACGTCGATACTTGCCCATATCCAGTACCGGAGTTCAATGGAGACAAAGTCGTTGATTTTGAGGAGGTTCGAGAATTAGCCAAGGATTTCAACAAGGAGGGCTCAGAAGGGGTACAGATTCTGGACGCACGACCACAAGGCAGATGGATTGGGAAAGATGCGGAACCAAGACCCGGCCTATCTTCTGGACATATGCCAGGAAGCATATCTGTGCCAATGTCTGAGCTTCTGGATCCTGTCAACAAGACTCTACTTCCAGGTGACCAACTTAGGAAAATATTTGAGAGCAAAGGTGTGGATCCGATCAAGCCGATCATAAACTCATGCGGGACGGGAGTTACGGCCGCTGTAATCGATGCAGCATTAAGTGAAGCTGGATACGGTGATGAGAGCAAACGAAGACTGTATGATGGTAGTTGGACGTAAGTTTTAATGTCCCCCGAGCAATGCTGTGTCCTGACATACTCTAGGGAATGGGCCCAACGAGTGCCACCGTCCGACGGTCTCATCATTAAGGATACATGAAGGCGTGCGGGGATCTCGTCGTTGCATTTTCGGCGTTTGCATTTGTAAATACCCTACTCTCTTCTCTCCCAAAACACTGTACATAATATCTGGAAACACTTCCATTGGTCATATTGCGGTTAACACTTTTACCACATTCCAGTGAGGTGCTAGCCGCATTGCCCATTATAAACATAGCGTGCGGCAATTGCCAATCGACTCTAGGCAAACTGTAGACTCCTACCTAGCAATAGAGTTTGTGTTCTAGAGGTTAAGACGTACCATTTGCCAAGTAGTTTGAAAACCGGTCGCTACTACAACACCTAGGTCTTTTGCACTCCTCGAGAGGTTGACTTGGCCTATTCGATTCCAAGCTTTGCTTTTACATCTGCTTATCGTGATCATTAAGCTCGCATCTTTCTCTAGCTAGTGTGAGTAAATAAGGAAATTTGCGAGTTGGCGAGTCTTGTCGACTGATGTTCTTTCCAAACGTATTGTCCTGTTGATTGTTAACAGAGAATTTTTGTTTGTGGATGCTAGTCCGAACAAATTCTTATACCATTTGTCTGTCCACTTGTCAAATAGTCTTGATCTCGTCTACACTCATACGGAATGAGTCTCTTTCAGACCATTCTCAGAGTCAGCTCCCTTATTGCCGTGCTAAGCACCTTCTTTTCAAGCCTTGGTTAATACCCTTTCTCCACGGCAGCCGCTCTTCTCTCGCATTTATCCTGATCAAGAGAGGGTCACTGCTTATGCTAAACCAACAGAGCCTTGATTCCCTCCACGAATGACGGACTTTATATCACAGAGACTCAATGGTCAAGATCCTGGCGGTATATGGCAGCTCAGACGATTGTAATGCGTTGCGTGTCTGCTCCATCGGTCAATCTTCGTACTTCCTTTAGTACGTTCAATTACGTAGTACATAAATGCCGTGAGATTCTTCCGACCTTTCCGTTCTCAGAGATCTCGAATATCTAAACGGTCTGATGAGTGTGAGGGGCCAATCCTCCCCCTCTTTCATGTCCTTTTAGAAGACAGCATCAAAGCAATATTCGAGGGGCTATATATCTGTCGGGCATCATCCGATTCGTCCAGCCAGGGTTCGAGACTCGGGGTTCAGAATAATAAACACCCTCAAATCGTGTCTAATACAAGCGAGCACACTTGACCTTCCACATTCCCGTTGTCAACAGCCAGCTGAGCATTCGTGTATCCATCCTTCATGTGCTTTTAATATGGCGTGGATCAGACTCCTGGGTGTTTATGCAAGAATGTTGGTTTTCCAACAGGCGAAGGGCCAACATGAAGTCTGATGAAGAAGACAACCTGCCCGAGACGTACACTAGCCGTTTGCATGCTAGACACCAAGTCTAGACACCAAGTCTAGACACCAAGTCCAGACTACATTCGGCTCCTCAAACTTTGAGCGGTAAGCAATGTTCACGGTACGGCTTGTCTGCGGCATCCAACCTGCACATCCAGGGTACATTTTGTGTAGGCAGGCGACAACGACTCGGTCAACTTGTCCGTAATAGCAGTCGAATCCGGACGGCTTCTCCAGCGGGCGACCACGAAAGATGTTCCATATACGGCAGCAATGACTGAAGGGGCAGATCCGGCCATACCCTTGCGGTTTTTCTTTCCTTTTTAGCCATGGTCTTGCGTAGTTGCCGTGTGGTATGGATAGAACCGGCGGGGGACGTCGTTTTGTCTTGTTTCTTCCTCTACCATTCTTGTCTGATTTTGTTTAGCTTGTTGGTATAGCTTCACTTTCGAGGGCTAGAAATGTCGTCTCCTCAGGAGAACACACCGGAAGTGGCCGCTACGGTCCCAGAGGCATCATCATCGTCGACACCAGCAGTGCCTGAAACAGCAACAGTTCCACTACCTGCCACCGTCCCTGCGCCAGCAACGACAACGACAACCGCACCAGTACTTGCACCCGGCCCTACTAATCTAGTGCCAGACGTAGAGTTCATCCATCCCAAATTCACATCGCGGCATCCACTAACTTCTAGCACAGGATGCTGACGACTTGGACTCCGCGCTCGGAGATGTGAGCATTGTCGCTGAATAGCTTCCGAGGATCCTGTTGCTGATATGGAGATCAGGTCGGGAGTCTCAATAGCGGGGAGACCTCGATAGGATCTAGTATCTTTGGATATCGACAGGAGAACGGGAGGACGTATCATGCGTATAAGGATGGCATTAAGTCCACCCACTTCCATGTGAAGGCAACAACAATGGGAATCATGCTGATTTTAAGGGTAGAATACATGTATCCTAACGATGGGTGAGTCAATTTCACAGCAATACCGTAGAGTAGGTACTAATATCTGATGAGGTTGGAGCAGGATCGTCTAGGTATGGCATGAGTGTTAGGTAGGAGGCTAGGCGATACTAATAGTAGCAGATCACCTATCTGAAACTTTTAAACTTTATCTAGATGGGAAATTGCACATGTGTGTGTTTGATAAGGAGAAGAAGATTCAGAGCGTGCTTGATGTGGGGACTGGGACGGGGGTCTGGGCGATGGGTTATGGTGTGTGAGAATTGAATGGGTTATTTGGAATCGAGCTGATAGTAGATCATAGGTGAAGAACATCCTGAAGCTAAGGTTATTACCATCTTAGCGAGAATCTAGACTTTTGGCGTTGATGTTGATAAGTCTAGGTTCTTGGTGTGGATCTAAGTCCCATCCAACCTAACTTGTAAACCCCCACTATAGAGTTTAGGGTTGGTAAGGCTAACATAAGTGCATAGTTGGCCGCCAAACGTCAAGTTCCAGATCGATGATGCTGAAGACCTGTGGACGTATAGTCATAAATTCGACTTTATATATTCCCGCGTCCTGATGGGCTCGCTGCAGAATTGGGTACAGTATTTTATGCAGGCTTTTGAGTAAGTCGCTTGCTCTTTGCCTTTGGTGGTGGGAAGGAGTTGGAACGGTGGGCTGATGAGAAAGTAGGAATCTTACGCCGGGAGGGTATATCGAAACGACTGATGGTAAGGGTTCTTCTGCTCGTCTTATTTAATCTATTCCCTTCTACAGTGAAACATTCGGTACTTGGAGCATGGCGCTGTCTTGAGCCCAGAGAAACTTCTCAAACGAAACCATTTTCGAAGCCTTCACGGAAAACACCCACTAACCTATTCGCAGTCTGCTTTCCCATCCGTTCCGACGACGGAACTCTCAAGCCGGATTCCGCTCTCGCTCAGTGGAGCGATTTGATTCTTGAGGCCAGTGCCAAGATTGGGAGGGCGATAAATAGCGCGGAGTTGTACCATGGGCAGATGCAGGAGGCCGGGTTTGTGGATATTGTGGAGAATGTGGATTTTTGGCCACTAAATCAGTGGATGGAGGATCCAAAGTATAAGGAGATTGGTGAGTTCCTGCGGTTTGTTTCTCTTTAAGGTTGGAGGTAGGAAAGGGGATCCTGTGTTGTGCTTTCCCCTATTCCTTAGTGCTAGCAAGCGAGAAGTTCATATCGTTGCTCCTCTTTCGTAACAGAGCACGACTTTCAATACTCCGTTCAACACAGTTGTGTGTTCAGCGCTGACTATCGCCAGGAATCCGGAACACCGAGAACCTCGTCAGTGGCATATCGGGACTTTCAATGGCGCTGTTCACGAGAGTGCACGGGTGGTCGATGGAGGAGGTTGAGGTTTTTCTAGTAAACGTTAGGAAGGATATTATGGATACGTCGATTCATTCTTATATTCCGCTGTAAGTTTCTTGATTTCTTTTCTGGAATGAAAAGCTCTTAGGGAGGGGTGTTAATACTAATGGAATTCTAGGAGGACGATTTATGGGAGAACGCCTTCTCAAGTCTCAGAAAATTGAGAATTCTTACTTTGGTGATGAGGAAATGATAACGAGCATCGTTACAAGGAGAGTTCGCTTTTGTGGACGAGGGTTTTGGAGGTGGGGAATATTTGTATTTGACGGCACTCTTTCCTCAGGGAATTCTAAATGTGCGCGGCTGCGGAAGACTAAAATCAGTCGCAGAAATCAAAACTAATCGATAACAATTTCTTGGGACAAAAGCTCAATCTAAGTACTAGGAACAAAAGGAAGAGTAATATCTTAGAGACAGACGCAAGAAAGTGGGTCTAAGGTAGGGTGGAATGGGTATATTGCTGGCATTTCCAGGCAACATCTTACGCTCAATGTTTCATTCCTAGAAGTTTACCCCACACACTTCCTTTTCTCCCCTTCTTCTCCTTCTCCGACTTCATCAGCTTCTCCAGCACCTTCTTCATATCTTTCAACTGCTTCTCCTTCCTCTCCACGTCGGCATCCAACAACCCAGCCCTACCCTCCGCACCCAAACACCGTTGCCACGTTCTCTCTAACGCCAGCTCAACCGACAATCTATGTTGCACCTCCTCGCCCAGCTCCCGTTGCACAGCCGTCGCCCGATCCGAAAAATCCTGGCAGAATCCTGGCAGGCTTGCTCCGCCACCGCGGACCGCCGCGAGAAGATCTTCCACTGGTCGACAGCGTGTGCGGCTGTTTGGTAGGCGTCGCGGAGTTGGAGGCCGGTATGGCGGATGATGAAGGCTAGGTAATTGATATGCGCGGTGTGGGCTCGGTTGGCGAGCTGTAATTTATTTACGAGATGATGTTCGATGAGTGGGAGGTCGGCGATGGCTGCTGGGGATGACGAGGGGATTGGAGAATCTGGGATGGCGAAACCTTCTTGGGGGTCTGCTGTGTTAGGCGGAGGTGAGGGGGATGCCGAGGGGGGTGGTGGAGCGGGGAGTCTTGAGAATATAGATGAATTGTCCATGGCCGTGAGCTAGGGCGAGGAAGATGCTACTTCTACGGCGTTGCTTCCGTTGAAAGTGCGGAGTGTTTTCAATAAGGAAAGACGAGGAATGTGAGGGCGACTAAGACGATGTTAGTGGGAGAAAGATTATTACTACAGTGGAAGTAGGGTTCTATATACCAGCATTTTGGAGTTGTCTTCAGTGGATAAGAGGGATCATTTGCTTGGTGACTCGCAGTTTTGAGACATGAATCTCTTGTCGTCCTATTCAAGAGGAGCAGAGTCAGTTTGAGACGCACGGCTTGGAGAGATGTAGTGCCAGTGAGTAAGTTGAGTGGAAGCGAGCTTATCGTGAAAGGAACCCCCCCCCCCCCTTTGTTTCGGCATTGGGGCGAGCACAGATGACATCTCCTCCACAACCGATGGCGCTTGAACCAGAACCAGGACCAGAATCAGAACCACCAGACAAAGCAAAGTCCGTCGTCCCACCGTACCGAAAGGGGGCAGCAGACCCTTCCTTTATGCTCGCCTGGCCGGACAATCGCGCCACACCAACCAATCCATGGTTTCTGGGCGGCGTCTGATTAACTCGCTGGCTTTCCAGGCTGTCTTGACTCTTGAAGGATGATGGATGGAATGAGAAGTTGGAGCGAGATGATGTATGGCATGGCCGCCCCATCGTTCATTCCAGCAACTCCCTCAAGCCCTCCGTTCTCAAACCCCCGCGTTGGCCTCGCCAAAGGCGACGACGTCTCGCTTCGCCATGTATAGTAAGCGTGGCCGGTGGAGTTCACCTGGGGGCTCAAGGACAACTCTTACGAAACGCATGTACGGCTTTATAGCTGTGCCCCGTGGCGTGAAACCGAGTGCCCGCAACACCGTTGCATCTAGAGATGACTTGCCGTGTTCTCTTCCGCTGGTCGATGGCCCGTTTCCGCTGGAGTGTTTCCATGCTGCGATGGACAGGGCCGCTTCATTAGGGTTGGTGATGTGGAGCTATGTGGGGGTGGTGTGTTGAGATAGCCATGCTTCGCTCAGTGGCCTAACGTGTTGTGATATGCGTGGATGATGAGCATGCGTGGTCTGGGGCTCTTTGTGTGTGTTGAGAGGGTACTGTTTAGCTCATGGCCTTCCTAGGTTGTGAGACGCTGTGATATACAGAGGCAGTAATTTAATGGGGTTGGGATCAAATGATTTAAGTGGCACCTACTACTTAACTCTACTGCGAAGTACTCTTGGGTTACCCGCACTAGCTGAGTAGAGGAGCGGGCACTGCTGCTATTAACATGACAAGGCTCCCTTCATCAGCTAATCTATAACATGAGAAGAAGGCCTTACGAATAGGCTGTTGTTACGGGACAAGGGGTACCCTGGGTTGTCAAATGGAACTCAATGGGTGCCTGGGGCACCTACCTCTGTCCGTGCATGTGTATCTGGGTAGCCTGAGCCCCTGGATTGCGCTCGGCAGAGCGTTCTTCACCACCTATTTACTGCCTGGCAGCCGTTGCTATTATATATAACGCAGACTAAGTTTTTGGATCTTCACGAGGGTTTGGATACTGTCATCTCCATAAATACGGGATTCGATATTATGTGACAACAATTCGGCTGGCGACTGACCAAAAGTGACTTTGGAGGAGTCCAAACAAATACTGGAATATCATCATCGACCCGTAATGCCATATTCAACTCTGATCTATTCAGAGTAGCTCTTAAGTAGTTCCGAAGTGGTTTGAAGAGTTGAGGACTTGGTTAGTACACTAAACATCCATATCGAAGTCATGATTAAGAGCAACTAAGGGGTTGCGGGGTGACTTGGTGGCTAGTGGCTCAAGAGGCCGAATGATGACGGAATTCACAATCCACTTTTTAATGCCCGTCATTGATATTTTCAGTGTTTACTCTCGGTGTATGAGATGTCTCACGTCATCTCAAATAACACAATTGAAATGGGTATCGTTTAGGACGAAATTTGAACATCAAAAGATGGTATATTACACCCTCACATTTCACGAACATGAAATTATGATCCGTCTGGCCCGCTCCACAACCATGCAACCATCCCCATCTGTTTCCAATACATCCCCTAAACCTTCTCTGCAACATGTCCGTGGCTCCCATCCGAGCTCTCAATCTCCCTCGCCGTGCTAACAGCAGCAACCTTCTCGCCATGACCCTCCTCAACCAAATACGACTTCGCCTTGGCAGTCGCCAGCGTACCACCAAGGAGCGCATCCTCGCCATCGAAGTATTTGACGATCTCCTCGAGGGGTGTGTTCTGGGTCTCGATGAAGAAGAAGTAGACGACGAGGAGTTCGAAGGTGAGCCAGACGTCGTAGACAATGTAGTATTTCCAGCCGAGCTTGTCGAGGGCGACGGGGTTGACGTAGGAGTTGAAGAAAAGCGCGAGATCGACGGCGAAGAACATGATCGTGAGACCCTTGATGTGAATGTTAGAATTTCTGCGTGCATGATATTTAGGGGTAGAGGGCATACCTTGGCACGAATCTTATACGGCAAAATCTCTACACCATAACCGACCAGAAGTCCAGACCAAGCCGAGTTGTAGAAGACGTAGTACAGGAAGATGAAGAATATCTCTGCCTTTCCGGCACCTGCAACACTGGTCTTGACGAACTGAGCAGCGCAGACGGTCCAGGCACAGAAAGCGGCAAGCATACCACCGGTGGCGAAGAGGAAGAGAGGACGACGACCAAGCTTGTCAACGAAGAAACACATGGTGAGAGCAGTGGCGAAGTTGATGATGTTGAGAATACCGTTGATCTCGAGACGAAGCTGGGCATCGAGGACACCGGCACCCTTGAGAACGTCGTCCATGTAGTAGGAGACGAGTCCGTTGCCAGACCACTGAGAGAAGAAACCGAGGGCGACGAGAATGAGGACTCTGCGGCGGTTACCCTTGGTTCGGAACAAGTCGAGCCATCCGTTGCTTTCAAACTCTTGCTCGAGCTTGATGGTGTCGTGGATCTCGTGGTACTCAATCTGGACAAGCTCATCTTCGGTGTTGCCTCTGGCATGGCACTTGGCAAGAATGTTAAGAGCTTTCTCATTTTGACCCTTGGCGATGAGGAAACGTGGGGATTCTGGGACCATCCTGAAACCTTGTAAGCTGGTGAAAACAGGCATCGTCAGTCATAGAGGTTACATACCAGATGGCAATCAATTGGATGGCGGAAGGAGCAGCTTGGATCAACGATGGGATTCTCCATGACCAAGCAGAATCAATCTTGAAAGTTCCGAATGTGAGCCAAGCGGCGATAATGCTACCAAAGTACCATGTGCTGTTGTAAATGGTGGTGAAGATAGCACGATGTTGAGGGTGAGTGAGCTCGGCAATCAGCAGAGGAGCAGCACCGTGAGCAATAGCAACACCGAATCCAATGAAGAATCTTGCGGCAATGAACATTTGGATGTTGATCCCGATACACTGTAGAACGACACCACCAATCATGATGAGACAGCCAGTAATGATACCAATTCGTCGACCAAAGATATCAGCGATATAAGGAGTGATTGGAAGAGCGACGATTGATCCGACAGACATAATCGCGTTTAGGAGACCTCGAGTTGCTGGATTAGGGTTATTGAAAGCTATGAAGTATTAGCCCAATTGTTACTTTGTTTCATCGATCGGGGATACTCACACTCTTTCCACTCATCCAGAGCCTGAAGACCGTTCATCATGGATCCATCATAACCGTTTGTTGCGGAAGTCAGCACAGCGAACATGAGAGCAATGTACAAGCCTCTCATTCCTGGCTCCTTGTACCATGTGATGCGAGGAAACTCCTTTCCTCCAACCTCGAAGGTATCTTTGGATGCTGTGTAGAACGGCATTTTGGCGATGGTCGTTTGAGAACTTGATAATATCCCAAAGAACGTGGATTGAAACCTCGATGAAGAGCCCAAGAAAAACTGAGGTCCCGTATCAGCTTATATATCCTCAGGGTCGGTACCAACCTGCATGTAGTGAGAAGTACTTGTAGCGCATCCCTTCACCCCTCCCCAGTTTCCATTTTAACCGGTGCTAGATCCCGAGAATCTCATGTTCAATATCTTGGCCGCGGCTCCAAGTCGTCTTTTCCCTACTCAATCTATCGCCATCGCGAACTGCGTAGGAGCCTCCTCGGTGTCACATCCCGGTCTTCCCCAAACATCTCCCCATTTACCCCAGGGCGACCCCCGCAGGGGGAAGTGGCGCTTGGCCACCCGAAAGCTTCAGGGGAGCAAGCACATCGCGCTAAGGCGATGATCGCCCAAATACTACACTCTCATACGTGGACAAGCTTGCCATGCGCCATAGATCTGGTGCTAGCCTCTTTGGTTGACGAGATGACGCTTGCGCATTTAGCCTGTTTATCCGAGGCTAGATTAAAAGAGGAAACCCCTTGTCGGTTAAATTCAATTGCGAGGTTTTGGAACAACACTTCAAGAAACCTCCAAGTGTCCATGAGGGGGGTGGTACTTAGGTTGCCCGGAAAAATACAAACAATGCGCTCTCGATACAATAATTATGGAGAAGTAAAGTTCGAGTTTGATATATAGCTCGCTCCGCTCTCGATAGCATTCCACGGATTACAGGATGCAACTAGCATATTGTACAATAAGAGACGGTTGAAGGGGCCGTCGTCAGGCTCCAAAGTAAACATTCTGTGGGCCTCTTCTTGCAAAACATAGGAAGTATCAGATAGCGATAGGAAGGCGGCCCCAAGTTTCCGGGCGTCCGCGTCTGTCAGCGCGAGTTTCCAAAAAGGATCACTATGGCGGGATAAAAAGAAATTTTACTCTTACTTGAGAGTAGGGGCCCTACTCGAGAGTCAGGACTCAGGAGGAACGGCCGAACAGGTGATTATTGAACATACAAATCCGGTTTCGCGAGAGTGGGCCTACCAAAGTGGGCTCCCATGTGGTGATCAGGTTTATAACTTCCTGAAGAGGCTGCTCGTCCTAACTCCTGAGTCGTCGAGTCGTCGGACTCGTCTACCACCAATCCCACCATGTTCCACGAGGTGACGAGGTTCCCTCGCAGGAGAATTAATTATTCCGACCGTGCACGACCCGACCCGAAGTAAGCCTAAACCGGTTGACGAGAGACATGTCTCGACCCGATGCAATGTACCTACCCAATTGCGCCTGTTTTTTGATTGATCTTTAAAAAACAGGATGGCATGAGGCTCGCAAGAACGGAAATGGTGGCAACAATGCCCGACAAATTGGTAGTCGGCCCATATGCTGGTGATCTTTACCACTTGGCAACAGTTTATACGACGAAGGCGGTTGTCCATGGCTCTTCCGCTAGGTTCGGACCGTATAGCCAATGTCTTCATAGCGTTTAGAGAATGCTGATGTCCAAAGGAAAGAATGGTCACTGGGGAAGATTCCGCCATCTGAGAATCCTGTTCCACAAACGAGCAACACGGGAAGAATAGACGCCAACAATCACACAAATGGACAATGCAGGATGGAATCATTCGCTTCAACTCAGACGTTGCCCAGATTCAGACCTGGCGTTTCCAGGGACAGGTGATCATCGGGCAATCTTTCACAAATTCGCTCGAGATCCATGTGATGCTGTAGAACTCAAGAGGAATTGTGGAGATTTTGTTTCTCGTCACGATGAGGCCGTGAGGCGTTCTCTCGACGATCTCCTGTTCTGTAGACTAACATTTAGTCGACGAATAGCAACGTGCAGGAACTCTGGCCATGGGACATACCCCACGTTCTAGAGTTTCGACAGTGCTAGCCTGCTAGGTGGGCTCATAGCCTTCATATGCTAGAAGCAGTGTTGGCGTGCCTCGACATGTTCGTCTACTCAACTTTCTTGCGTGCTCGAAAGAAGGAAATCGGGTTACTAGAAGAAGGTTAGGCTTGCTACATTGGGTTGCAAGACTGAGACCTACATAGTCCTAGTCTAGATAGTCTGAACATCCTATGGCTGGTCGTTTTCCATCGTATTCTTCGTCTCCATCTAGTATTCTCCGTTTCCATCTAGCAAAGTTGCTGAGCCGTCGAGCCGGAGTGGCGTCGATAGGCCGTTGTTCAATTCAATCGTCTCAAATATTGACGCCATTCCGGCTCGACGGTTCAGAAACCTGCTTTGCGCACAAGAGTATGAAAGCATCAAAGTCGGAATAGAGTCCCGAGAATCACACGGCACGGCACGACTCTTTGCCTCCGCAGATCGTCGCGTGAAGTTGATGAATCATTGTTGGCGTGCAATTGTTTAGTCTACTTCGTATGTTCCCCTAAGAAGCACCACCTCAGGGGTGGCGCATTATGTAAGCAGATCCGACACTTCCGCTGCTCCGTCGTCCCACAAGGATCCAATTCGGCCAATTCCCAACTCCCCAGATCCGAACGAGCCAACATCGTCTTCTTCTCAAAACTGTGCTTCCACAACAGCACAAGTCTTCATTCCAGAACAAAATAACCAGGCGATCTTGCAGATTCCCTCGAGTAGTACAATTCTTTATTCCCGTTCCTAACGACTCCCACATTTGCCCACGCAACAATCCCACTCCCCACCCCCCACCACCCCAGACCCCACACGAGTTCCACAGAAAGGCGAGAAACACCCGAAAACCGGGTTCGAACCAATTTTTTCCACAGCGGTCAAAATTGCGAGGTGCAACAAAAGAAAGCGACCGAAAATAGACAGGCTTAGGCAAATTCTCCTATTGGTTGAGACTGGGGAAAACGCACAGTCTGGCTGGCGATCCTTCTTGTTTGACACCGCAATATCAACCTCGCTGGCTTGGCATATTCGAGAACATGAAGCAAGTGAGTCGTCCTTCCAGTCTCCTCGAATCAACGGCCTTGGGTATATATATCCTCTTCTTTCAGAACTGCTCTCGCAAGAATGCTGTCCATCACAGATATACTATCCTTCCTTGTGGCATCTTAGCTAGTATATCGCATCGACAGACTTTTACTTTAGCAAACTGCTTTCACCGACAAAAGGGTAGGTTCCCAACGATCTTTCTGCCTCTCGACAGGGCCCGAGAGCCTTGAAGAGTCCCCCTTGGCTGGTGGTATGATCAGCACTAACTCAACATCAATGAGTCTCCTTAGCCCTGGGTTTATCCCCGGCTCTTTAGAGATAGTCAACCCTACCCCTAATGATATTCTCGAGTATACGAAAGCTCGCCATCAGACCTGTAAATACCTGCAATCTCAAAACACAGAACCATAAAATATGGTATCATCGAACCCGTCTTGTCCCGATTCGTCTTTTGACCAACCCCACAACGCAAAGACCTACCAAAGCACAACAGCCACCAATTTATTGGAGATACCACTCATGATGACTTCGGCTCTCGTCCTTTTCCTTTGGAAGATAGCCTCGGCTGCGTTGCAATAGTTATTACCCAACCTCAGCTAGTTCGCCTAGCGGTAAATAGCACCCCTTAATAGCACCCATGTAAAAGAGGAAGAGCATGGTCATAACGAGACAAGAAAATTCATGTACTTTTCCGCTTTTATTCCCAACGTGGGAACTTGTAGTCACTTCTTAGGTTCGAGTGAGGTTTGAAGAGATGAAGCCTATTATCGAAGTGATTCTTAGGCGAGAAAGTCAGCTTGACCATTTTTCAAAAATCGAAAATATACTTATTCACAGGATGACTACATCTCAACGCTACACATTAGATCGAAACGCAAAAATAAATTAACAACTCCACATCCAACCTATTAATTGTCGTCATTCGCCACCGCCTTTCTAATCCCCCCTACCCCCTTCGCAACACTCCCATCATTCACCGCCTTCATACCCGTAGCTTTCGCAGTAGCAGCATTATCACCCCTTCGCCATCCGCTCCCACCGCCGCGCTAAGAACCGCCCTTTGAGTGTCCTCGTCGCTTTCAGCGTCGAACGCCCTCGAGGCGAGAGATTTGATATTGGCGATGTCGGTCTCCATGCCGAGTTAGTCGAGGGATGCGGCGAGGTGTTGGCGTCTTTGGCGAAGTTGGATGCTGCTTTTTGAACAGAGGCTGGGGTCGGCGCTTTTCCACCAGCTGCTCCACCGGAGGCTTTTGTTGTGGCGTGACCTTTGTCAAAGAAGATCAAGTAATAAGATATAAAAATGAGGAGTGTCGTAGGAATAGGATGAGAGAATGAAGGCCAGCTTAGTTTATATGAAGAGAAAAGGCTCATACTCTGGATAAATACTAATTACAACTCGTTAGGTTCTTTGGATACAAAGTTCAGATGTTTGTCAGACGTTGGGGTTGAAAATAAATAGATAAATAGTTGTTCCATCGATGTCCGCGAAAGAAGGTTTCCTTTAGTGTGATCAATGGAATGCCCACGCGGCCCCAGGCTGAAGTCATTCAGATGGTGGCTTGGCACTGTAATTGGCAACAGAATCTCAAGGGTGATCAGGATGTTTTGGCGCACGAATGCTTTCTCTTTCGGGGTGGCTCGCGAACAGTCTCAAAAAGTCCTTTCGACCAATAGTTCTCTGATCTCCTATTTGCCGGTTGGAAACCCACCACACCACAGAGTAGGGAATCTCGGTACATTCTGCCGTCATACAATGATAGAAAGTACATGTACAAACAAACAAATGCCATCAGATAACCTTCAAAGCCTTCTCATCAAACAATAGAAAAGACGCACATATGTACAGTGCTAGATCGCTTGTCACTGACTACTGTAGATACTCCGAGAAAGTCGTTTCTACTTCAAATGTATCAATAGTTCGAGATTGATCTCAGGACAAGCTTTTCCATCGATTTCATGAAGGGAACACACACACGAAAAGTGAATAATGTGCTTAGGGCGAGCCCTGGGACCTACTAGGATTTACGTTGAAGAGCGAAGTCTTAGCTCTGTATCAAAACTCTAATTCAATAGTCGAGAAGGGGAAAACGTTAAACTTGGCAAAAATACTTGAGATGTCACAGCCAGCATTCCGAGGAATTTGTTTATGCCCAGCCGGGCCGCGTAAATCTTGCAAAGCTTGAGGAGATATATGCGAAACATGAACGACGATCTTGGGAAAAAAATTCAGAGATTGTCACGCAATGAAGTATAAGGCTTAAAACGCCATTTATTATCCGCCGAACGGCTGGTTTCTCGACCATTTAGGTTTTGTTTCGCTTCCTATACGTAGTCGGATTCGAGACCGATCGGTGGAGAGACTGCTAACAGTAAACATCGTGTCAAAGGGCAATTTTTATACCTTTACCTAGGAAAGATGACAGCTCCCCTACTCTGTATTCTCTGAGGCTCGAGTTTGACTCATCTATGACTGAAGAAGTGTTGGCATCGCTCCTTCGAAGTATTCTATGACCAAATTCAAGCAAAGACGCCTACATCTACTCCTAAAATAGTGGTGTTCTCGCCCACTCAGACACTCACATAACAACCGGCGCGCTTGCTGGTGGCAGTGGTATTAACTGCGCATGGAGGACGTGTTTCATTCATTTGGCTGGCGTATGCTCTGACTCGACCATGAGCCGCAGGTACTCATGTCAGGTATTGTCCATCCGTGGGTGGGTTCCTATTCTAGGCCCTGGAGTTTCAAGATGCCATGATTAGCAAGTTTCGCTTTCGCTTTCTTCCCCTTCTGTCGCTTCTTGCTTCGTTCCTCATCGCTGTTGTCTTGCTCATCATCACTATCGTCGGAATCGCTCCCATCCATCGCCCTCTTCTTTGAAGGTACAACAACAATCTCGTCGTCGGAATCCTCTTCGTCCTCATCGGAATCTTCGTCCCAGGCCATCTCTTCTTGCCATACTTTGACAATTGAGCCACCACCACTGATCAATCTCCCCTCGACATCAAAATCCAACGCCACGACTGGTTCGATGTCATGATGCTTGAGAGTATCCCCAACAACCTGATTCAAGCCTAATTGAGCGATCTTTATTGTGCCATTTCCAAGCCCAACCACGACATTTTTACAACCATTCCCAACCCCTTCTGGCATAACTGCGAGTGAGTCTAGGCTGTCCCCTCCTCCTGCGCCTCGCTCTCCCGCGTCGACAATGATTCTGCCGTCTTGATCGTCCCAGACCCCTCTTTCCCACATTGTCAGAACACCAACTGCGCTTCCAACAAGTAATCTTTTCCCAGAACTTTTTTTCGACTTCGACCGAATGCCATCAATGTATACACTTGATAGCAATTCGTCTTCCTGATCTTCACTTTTCACCATTACGCCGCGTCGTAAATCAGTGACCGCCAAAGTAGTTCCTCCTGTACTGACCCATTGCTTGCTGAAACCGCTCGTACTTGTTTCTGTGGGTTGTAGAGGCGTCAATGAGGAGATAAAGTCATCATGTGGATGATGTGTTTGACTCGGCTTTCCAGTGGTGAAGCTGGAAGGTGTTCGTAGATCATAGAGATGTAGTGCTGCGGAGTCTGTTGACAGAAGTAGGGTCTGAGGAGAAAGCGCGTGAAGGATTGTGGCAGGGTCGGCAGATTTCGAGGATGAATCGAACGGAGTGAGGATCTTGGACACAACTCTCCCTGTTAGAGATGATGCAACTTTCAATATGCCATCGGTGCCAGCAGAGTAGAGGACTAAGTATCAAAGTTTAGCACAGTTGAAGTAGGCGAAGAATCTCCAGGTACGCACACTCGCCATCTCCACTGTATGTTAAAGTCCTACAACTTCCCTTGTGCCTGTGTGTCCTCCATTCTATATCAATTGTGCTTGTGCCCGTCGATAAAACGCTGGTATTACCATCACCATCTTCATCGTCTGGGGAGCTGCCTGCGACAGGTGGGAGACGGAACGATTGAACATGACCACTTGCTAATCCGACGGCGACAATAGGCTGAGTAGGATGAACAGCTTGCGCAAAAAGATCTGACGAGAGGGGAAGGGTGCATATATTCTCAAACATGGTGGCGATCTTGGGGATCGTATTGACGGTGGCAGAGTTGCATTGTTTTGCTTTTTTTTTGAGCAGCTTTGAAGCACGAGCACGAGACGAGGCACTAAGTTTACTGGCAACAGGGATATTAGCCCGAACTTTTAGCGAGGCGCCACCGCCCCATACGAAGCACTGCTGATAGCCGACTTTTAAACCTCCACCAAAAACAGCCCTTTTAGCTATTATGTAATCACATACTATTTAAGCCACTATAGTAGGATCTAGCTAATATTTTATTTATGTATTATTTCCAACCTTCTATAGTATATCAGTAAAGTTACTACGTTTCTTATAAAAGTTTGTTATAGTACAGAGGTTGTTGTCGAGAGAGCAGAATATCGACCCCGTTTTACCCGAATTTGTTTAGAAAATCAATTTCCCTGATTAGGAAGATTTTAACCTAAGGTAGCTTTACAGCTAGAGTAATTAGATAAAATCCGAATTGTAAGAGATCTTTTAAATTTTTTGAAATATGGCCTGGCCAAAAGGACCCTATAATGAATAAACAGGAAGAAAGTTAATTCGCGAAATATGCTGCCTATATTTTGATGTAAAATCAGTGTTCTACTATTAGTACGAGTAGTTGACGATGAGTGTACCTAGGTAACCATGATACCTAAAAATAAAGAGAATCACAGAAGATATTTGTAACCTGTTAATAAAGGCTCTTCTAGGCACGTACAGATACACTAACTCAGATGTGGTGTTTCGGCGAAGTGTTATAATGAGGTTTTAGCGTAAAATTAGCGCTCGGCTGGTTAAAGCGGTGCCTTACTGTATGAGTATTTCATGGGATTGATGGTGAGAAATCACACAAGCCTTCATCAACAGCTCACATACTAATATCAAGACAGACGTGGATCTGCAATGGGAGGCCTGGTACTAGATGTGAGACGTGCAGTTAATCAGTGCGATGAGGAGAAGCCTGAGTGCAAATGATGCGCCAAGCAATTGGTAGCCTGCCAATACCATAACCAAGTGCAACTTAAGTTCTATGACCAGACAAAAGGGGCCATAGAAACGCAAGCAGAAAGAAAGCGAATCTGAAGCCTGAAGTGGCGCATCAAGAACTCATAGACCAGTTGTCAGATCAAATGTAATAACTAGGAAATCACGTTAAAGAATCACAGCGGGTGGTTATGACGCTCTACGTTAGTAATATATATAATATTAGCACCTTTGTCCTCCAATAAGAGGAAACAGTAATCACGCGGCGACCGAATGGTGTAGTTGGATGAAGCATGGCACGGATAACAACTGGCACTCCTCCACAAGAGATAACTAGGCGCCAACCGAAGTGTTAATAGTGTAGGTCTCTGGTATAAGTAATGTCCAAAGTTTCTCGGTGTCCCCTCTTTGGGGGTGGCATTTCTTTTTGCATTTTTAATTTTATTTTTAATTTTATTTTTTGACGTGAGCGAGTCGACTGATTGACTGACTGACTGCCTGACTGACGGACGGGGACTTATTTTTATCCAAGGGCTCGTTTCGCGAAATACTCGAAATACTAGTACCTAGATATAGGTATTTAATACTCGTAACCCAAAAGCTCCGAAATCTTCGAGTATTTATTATTAGTATTTCGGCTTAGAGCTTTTCATCGTTTTCTAGTCGTAGCCACCACCTCTTTTAGTATAGTATATTCTATTCTATTGTGATATTACTATTCTACCACGAACTATTAGGCTAATAATAAAGGCTATAGATACCAAATCTTCGTAAAGGAAAGCTTATAACGAGCGGATTAATTATACTAAAGATCTTAAAGAGTCGTTAATTATAATAAAACTCGATATATCGAATTAGGAAAGCTAGCGGATAATATATTTAAGAAGGACGACTATTCGAGTATTACTATCGAACTTTATGAGTCTTACGATCTATTGGAGTTAGGTACTATTACGATTAGCGGTTCTTATCGCTTCTTTATCGTAATATATAGTTTTCTGGATTTTTCTTCGACATCATTGTACTTGCGGTCGCGATACTATGACTTCCGTTCTTCCAGGGCAGCGTAAAAGTACATCTTTTTAGTACGAATGGCTTCTCACTGGACCTTCGACGTACTCCGACGTTCATTGCGGAAGGAAATTACCGAAATGGCTAGAAATAAGCAAAGTCCCTGCATATCATGTTAGTATATGTCTGTTGGTTTCCCATCAAAGCAGAAGTTTAAACTTGCAGGGAGCGATCAGTTTCATTTTCCATCAATCATCGTTGTAGACCTGGGGTTTCGCCTCAAGAAGTAACTGGTTTTATAGACAAAGGCCGCCGACCTGATGACATGGCAATCACTCAAGTTCAACGCTCTATTGTTGCGACCTATGAAATAGCAATGATTGGGGAACTGGAAGGAGAAGGGGCTAGGGAGACACCTATCTTTAAAAAACCTCACCCGAATTCCTCGCTTGGTCCCGGTGGCTCGCGTAACGCTAGCAACGAACTGCGATGCCTACGCATGAGATCTCGAGACTCGCTTAAATTCGCATGCGAGGGGCCTTACTCGTTACAGCGGCGGTGCCGAGGGAATTGGTCAAGCGTCGTAAGGTGCTTGACGCTAAGTAAGAGGGTACGTTTAAACTCTAAATGCGCCTATACACACACCCTCCCTGACTGTCCTGTCTAGGAGAAGAGAATAAGAAACATTCTTCTATCCTATTTAGGACATTTAAGTTTATTTAAAGACATTTTAGTAAATCGTATTATAATGCCCAGGAGAAGTATTGAGTAGTGTACGCAGAGTTTTGACCTAAGGTCTTACTTAAACTACATGCTACTAATCACTAGAAAATGGGTCACATAGTCGAGGCAATCAGTTGTGTGCGTTCAGTGGGATGGGTTTTGATAAGAAGTGTCTGTGATTGAAAGGAGGCACATTAACTGCAATGCGCTAGGTTCATAAATTGTACAATTTACCCATCCATAAATCCCACTCTCCCCTTCCATCTTTCATCTCGCCCCCCTCAACTACGCTCACAAAAAACCAACACAAACCTAAACTTCAAACCTAACACTCTTCTTCACCCTCCCAAACAGTCTCGAGAACGGTCGTCGTCAGGCCGTAATCGGCGCCGGTTGAACGGGGAGAGGAGTGGGAGTCTCCTCCACCACCGGAGCTGGTGCCGCGATCTCTTCAGTGATTTTGCTTTGCCCTTCTACTTGCACCGGAGATTCTTCAACGACCGGAGCTGGGGTAGGAACTTCTGCTTCTTTAGGAATTTCTGGTGATTCGGAGGGAATTGGTGTCTCTTCGACAACAGGGGCTAGAACAGCGCTCTCTTCCTCCTTAACGACCTCAGACTCAACAGTAGGAGTCTCGACAGCCGCGGGAGTCTCCCCAACAGGAGGCACCCCTTCCTCCTTAACTGCTTCCGGCTTAATGACAGGTGTCTCGGGGACCTCCTCCGTCACAGCGGTAGTCTCTTCCACCACGCTTTTTGAATTCTCGACAACAGCTGGCGTCGATTCTACCACTTTAGGTGTTTCTTCTTCAATGACAGGCGCTGGTTTCTCTTCTTCCTTTACTTCCACAGGTTTCTCGACGATCTCGAAGGGCTCCTCACTTTGCGTGATTTCCTCGATGGTGTCGGGGACTTCTTCGGTTTGCTTCTCTGACTTGGCTGCTGCTTCAGACTCTACTACTACCGGTATTGGTATGGTTTCCTGCTCTGTTGAAGCTAGCGCCACATCTTCGACGGCTGGGGTTGGTTCATTGACTTGAGATTGGACTTCTTCCTTCACAGCCTCTGGCTCAACAACTGAAGGCGTAGCATCTTCAACTGGGACTGGAACGTCCTCTTCGACTGCCTCTTCTTCTTTAATTTCGCTTTCGACTGGGACAGGGTCTTCTTCAACGACCGGGGCAGTCTCCTTCGTAGATTTAGCTGTTTCCTCGACCTCCGTAGGGCCCTCTGCTTCAACGACTGGCTCGATTTTCGACTCCTCAACAACAGGCACCGAGTCTTCGACTACAGGTGTTGTTTCTGGTTCCGCAACTGCGATACTCCCCTCGACAACAGGCGTGCTCTCCGTCTCTGCTTCTGGAACCGGAATTGGAGCAGCTTCAGGCTCGGACACCACTTCTTCTACCTTCTCCGGTTCCGCACATCCAGTTACTTCCTCGATAGGGTTCTCGACTTCCGCAGCGGGAACTTCCGTGTCTAGCTTCACTTCATCCTCAGCGACGGGAACGTCAGGCTCGATGACTAGCTCAGTGATCTCCTCAGCAGGAGCAGGTGTAGCTTGTTCTTTCAGTGCGATGGCCGCTTCTCTGGTGTCAAGATCTGCTTCTCGCTTTGCGAGTGCTTCCTCACGAGCGGTAATGGCGGCTTCGCGGGCTTCGATGTCGGACATTGTTGAATGGGAATTGGAAAGATGTTTTGGTATTATGGCAGGAAAGATATACAATGGATTGATAGTACAAGATGACAAAAGAATACAAAGTTGATCGAGTTGTTGTAGGTACGATTTTGGGAAAGTCGACGGACTTGAGCAAGACTATCCTTTGCAGAGCAACATAGATGAGTATATAACTGTTCTTCAAAGTAACAACGAGCGGTGAACGAGGATCTACCACACAGGCAACCATCGAGACGCGGGGTTTCCTGTGAGGAGAAAATTTCAATGCACATCGACTCCAGTGAATTGGACCTTCCGTCAACTTTAGAGCACGTGGTGCATTATACTCCCACGCGTTGGGCATAATTGCATACTCCCGCAATCTGACACCATCGATCATGTCTGTGATTTGAAGCCGCTGTGCTCATGGAGCTACGAATTGTCCAAAATCACCAAGGCAAGCTAGGATACGGTCATGTGCATTTGGCGAAGATATGGAATTGCCCAATGGGTATCAATGAGCCTGTTCATTGGAAGCTATTGTGACGTTTCGGGGAAGAGAAGGATCAGATAAGCACGCGAGTACGTGGAAGACGATGTCAATTGGAATATCGGGAGGTTGGTGTGTGAATGGGATGCATCTGAGCTGCAATGTGAATGAGTGGTATGGTGCCTTGAGGGGTGAGCTCCGAGCTCTGGTGCATGAAGCTCCACACATGAAGTTGTGACTCGATGAAGAATACCAATTGAGACAACAAGAACATAGTTGGTCATGCCAATTCAGAGGGCAACGGCACTTGCCATCCCTTCCCCCATAGACAAAAGCGAAAGTGGTTCTCGAACTGAACAATTAAATGCTTGCATCCCTCGAAAGATTCCAACATATCGAAAGGACTAGGACCGATCACAACATGATAGCTCTCTAATGCAAGTGATACAGCAGGCCCAACGTGCCAACCCAAGAACAACATTCCTCGCATCCTTGCAGAGGGGGTTTTCATCTTTCATGCAGGTCTAGGACTTTATTGAGTAACGTGGCGACGTGGGGTGTCCACGACGGCCGTGGGGGAGATGGGGGGAGGGAGCGGGGTACGTGGTATCAAACTCGAATTGAGAAAGAAAACAGAGAATAGTGCCAGATGATTTGGGAATTTTCAATGTGCAGGTGGATGTGGATGAAAGAAGAAATACTGGACGTGTTCAAATATGACAAGACCAATTTTGCTACATGCGTGGTGTTTCTCTAGAACGTTTAACAGATCTGCATACCGAGAGTGGAACATATATCCGAATGCATACTATTGCACAATGAGGCTTGAGGCGGCTTGGACAAGTTGGGGTCGATTCGGTACTTCTCAAGTTGTGCCTAATTGAGTGATATCATCACGTATAAGTGACGAATGGCAGTCCGGTCTCTTGCTGGATGATTTCGAGAGCTTGCACAATCTTCTCATCTTCGTATCTGTCGGAGCGTCAGCACATCTTGAAAGGAAAACACATCGTCAGCAACCTACCTGCGCCCGATGAGCTGTAAGCTGAGTGGTGCATCTTTGTAGCCCTCTGCACCGTTCTGCTCCCAGAAATCCCAATTCTCCTTGTCCAGCTCGTTTCTTGGTGTATGCGTCTCCTTGGCGGCGTCTTTTGAGGTGTCGACTTTGTCCACGGGGAAGACCAAACCTGGATAATCAAGCAGATTCCACTGACTTGTATAGCCCCACCATTTCGCGGTTCCAATTTTTGGTGCACAACCAGGACCAACAGGACCGAGGATAACATCCACCATTCCTTCCGGTTCACCATTTGGTCCTGTCGATGTTGCTGTGCTGTTCCATAAGTTGGCATATTCCATCCTGTAGACTTCTCGCCGGATTGTAGCTTGGTATAGAGAAGCGATGGAGTGGTTTTCTACGTATTTGTTCTTCAAGATGTGATCGGATAGCGGGAGCCACTGCTCATTGGAAGTGGCAATGGCTGCAGATTGCTCAGCACCACCGTCACAGAAGTAAAGATTTGCCTACAATGGTTATCATGTTGCTCAGAGAAGTGAGACTTATGATACGCACAATTATTTCCCAAGCCAAATCGTGCTTGTATGGTTTCCACTCAACCACCTCGACGTTGCTCTTGGCCTTGAGCTTTTCTACAACTTGCTTCAGAGCACGGGTGACAGGTGGCTGTGGTTTCACAACACCATCATCCCAAAGGACCGCGATCTTCAGCCTTTTGCTCTTGAAGAATTCTTCCTCTTTCCACGGGAATGGGAGCAGTGAAGGCTCCCGGTACCAAGGTTTCGAATCAATAATGGTCTTGATAAACAGCTTGCAACCTTCTAGACTTGTTGACAAAGGTCCAATTGATGGGACAATCTGCTCTTCTCCAGCCCCGCAGGCTTTCAGCCCTCCGATTGGCAATCGACCAGATGTAGGTTTCATGCCATACACACCTGTGTGGTCAGAATATAGTTTGGAAAGGAGGGTTCGTTCAACTCACCACAATTGCCGGCGGGACTCCTGATTGATCCACCAATGTCGGTCCCAATACCTAAGCAAGAGCCCCTGAAACCAACAAGAGCTCCCTCGCCTCCCGAAGAACCTCCAGGGGTTAAGGTAGTGTTGAAAGGATTCGTTGTGACACTGTCCCCAACAAGCAATTAGTTTGCATACCACAACGTCGAATTGTATTACGCGCACCCATATAAGTTGCTACTTGTCTCCAGATGCATTAAACATTGTGGCTGAGTGGTCCTCGCATAGAAGACTGCTCCAGCCTTCCATAGAATTTGCAGTATGTGGGCATCGGCTGGAGCAAGAGCCCCAACCCATCCTACAAAACCAGCATTATGATCCAAGTCTTTCATCCCAACATGTTCTTTGACACTAATTGGGATGCCATGTAACGGCCCGGCGGGTTTTCCATTCTTTGCAAGATATTCGTCGAGGTACTTTGCCCGTTCGAGTGCTTGGGGCGAGAGGACTTCAGTGATGCAATTGGTCTATAGGATGTCGTTAGCTAGGTATTCAAAGTTACTTGGTGCCTCGTACTGCTTTCTGTGCTAGCACCGCTCGACGAAGGAAAGCCGCGACAACTTTGACAGAGCTAATTTCGCCCTTTGCAAGCCCCGGTACCAAATCTTCCACAGTGCTCTCGGTAATTTGAATTTCTTCCACACTGAGGATTGCCTTTGCGATTGGGATTGTGTGTAACGGGATATCCGGGAGAGTGTCGGGGAGAGGCGGCTCGACAATAGCTAGAGTGGCATCGCGGTGCTTCTGTCGATCTGCTGCTACCTCTTGCCATGTAGCTCCAGACTGTATAGTAACTGTTGCTGCCATGCTATAATAATATAGAAATGAAGACAAGCAAGGAGATGATTTGTCACAGACTTTAAACAGAACTGAATTGATCGCCCAAGTTTACCAACGAAGATTGCAAACCTATGCGGGATGCCAGGGGAAGTTACACGTCAATATATAGACAGCGGCCATCTTTCGACGGCGCCCGCTTCACTTCGTCCCAAGAGTATGGGAGAAGTGCCCGGCCAGATTGAAGGTGGGAGGTGGGGTTGACCTAGGTGATGAAGATACTTTAGATACTCCGTACTGACAGCACGAGGGGAGAGCCTCGATAAGGAAATAGTGCTGACTCATCTATCCGAGATCCGGCTGCACGCGGCAGGATCTCGGGACTTTCTTCCGACTCGGCTCGGATGAGAGCAAATCCTCCCCGAGTCCCGACGCGACCCGAGCCTCATACAATCGTACAGTACAATATGGGAAGAAGACTAGGACAGGAATGTTTGTGGCTTGGTTTATCATTTTTTTTTGGATATTCTCTATTGATGAATATCTTTCTTTCTCCTCCCTTTGTTTAGAGGTATCATCCGATTCTCCACGCCTCGATTTCCGCGTAGTCCAATTCCAGGGTCCTTCTCGATCGCCAGCTAGGAAATGGATCCCAAACACCAAAATGCCCCCAAGCTAATAACACCAACAAGCAAATTCTTCAAGACTGCAACACGCTCTCATATCGGTCTTCCCCAACTGAAAGCCGTGCCAACGCAAGCGACCGTCAATATTATCAACAGCATCGCAACCACCCATTTGTATATGTCCTCCGTTTGTTCCGCCAGATCAGAGTCGGACTCGAGAGCTCTCTGCATATTGTCCAGCTCAATCTCATGCTGCCGAAATATGTCGTAGTATGATGGTGGTGGAGGGGCGGACTCGATTGTTATTACGAATGGACCGTCTCGATATGGCTCTTCCAGCGATGGAGCTGGTTCTGTGACGACTTGGAGCGTGCTGGGAGAAGACCCGTAGGCTGGAGGATTCGAGCTCGTGAGTTGTTTCGACCGTAGATAATCGTGCATTGGCTGATATTCTGGTGGTTGCGAAGGTCGCGCAGTTCTATTGTCCATTCTTATGTCTCCAGCAGCCCCATCGCCCTCGTCTTCCTCCGCAGATCCTGGATCATCGAGGTATATTTGTGGTGGTGGAATATTGAGCTGAGGTAACGGAGTTGGAGGTAATGATTGCAGCAATCGTGTATGAGGTACAGATGTCGATCTCTGATGATGTCGATCTTGATTCGCCATGATTCAGTTCGTTCTTTGTAAAGGATGGCCGTCGGTCGTCGGTGGTCGAGGTCAATGAATGATCTCCAGCCTCGTGGCACAGTCGCCCTTTCCTCCCAATTACACCACTGGACTATCTCGAGTCTATAGTCCCAAGATTCCGCCGGGTATCACACTTCACAAATTATCGCGATGCCCACTTCGATTTTTGAAATGTCGATGACTCTGCCCGCGAGCGAGGTGCTCGAGCTGCCTATTCATAACCAACACACTGCATACAGCTCGGCAGTGGCGCAGAAGAGGCGCCCGGCCTATCAGGGGAACTAATCCGTCTCAGCACTGCATCTCGAACAAATCGCGGCCAGGAGGGCCAGGCAGATTCCCGGAATTGGGGTGGAACTGTGAGATGGTGTTTAACGTGATGTTTCATCTTATATTTGTCTTCAGGAGCATCGAACCTCCCGCAAACTGGTTCCAAGCGAGTCAACCACAACCTGTCATACAACCTGTCATTACGAAACCAGTTTCAGGGAGGCTGGAACCTGCAAATCATACAAGAACTTCCTCTTTCTACGTCCGTCCGCAGGTAGACTAGTCACCACAGAATGGCACATATGCAGTGCCTCGCAAGCGCGACTATCGCGAACTAAAGCGGTCAGCAGTCGATGTCTCTTCTTTGATAGGGCAATAATGATCTATGAATCTACATTCTCTGAGATCCACTCTCCTAGATTTAGCCTTTCGTTCCGTATTTACTCTTACGATTATCGCGAGCCTTTCTTCTTTGGAGGCCCTGGAGGCGTGTTGATCTCACCAACGCCTGAAAGCCAATTGGATTGCTAGTCTTCGGTTTTGTTTCTTTTATCCTTCCCGTTGTTCTTTGTATCATGGGCACTGCAAAGAGTAGCTGGTCCACGATTCAAGTTGTACGGTGTGCTCATTTCTACCTTCATTGCCAATTCCTCGCGAGATAATACCAGTAATGGCCCTTCATCAGAATCTCATTCGCATCTTCAGCTTCTCTCCCTTTATGATCTCGTCTTTCTTCTTAAGGAACTCTGTCATGTCCCAATTTGAATTGTAAAATCTTCCTGCAAGCCACTCTCTCCTTTTAGCAGTCAAGAAGCAGATCGTGTCGCTCCCCATCTCCGGAGTATCTACCAAAACTGCCGCGAGTCAGCCCACTAAAGTTCAGTCAAGGCAATTATCTATGCATCGATATGAAAAGAAACCTTACAACTGTGCATTGTGTCCGGCATCTTCGTCGACATCTCTGTTATGACGCCTCCAGGATGGATAGAATATGCCAAAATACCCTGCTGTCCATAGTCGACCATCACATATTCGGTAAAACGCAAGATCGCAAACTTCGTTGTCCCGTACGCACTCGAACCAGGATGAATACCATGAGCGCCCTGACTGGTGAGATTCACAACCGTCTTCTCCCCTCCTTTCAACATCAAAGGTATAAACGCCTTCGTCATGTAATACAGACCCTTACAATTGACCTCATAATTCCTCCAATACTCATCTCTATCGCTCTCCACAATCGGCACAAATTCACTCAAATATCCTGCGTTATTAACCAGGATATCTAGCTTTCCAACCTCTTTCTCGGCATCCTTCGCCGCCGCTTCCACGGACTCCCAGTTCGTGATGTCGAGTTTCAACTTTAGGATTTTCGGCGCAGGAATCCCCAGGGTTTTAACGGCGGAGAGTATTTCTTGCTCGGCCTTCGAGGAGTCGGAGCGTGCAGCCAGGATTAGGGTTGAGGTGCCGGCTTTGGCGAAGGAAACTGCGGTGCTGATGCCGACGCCTTGGGAGGTTCCCGTTATGAGGACGATGTGACCTTTGTGATCGACTTTTGTTGGGGAGATGGCGGGGTAGGTATCGTGGTGGAGGGTTTCGGTGAAGTTGACGCCTGGGGGTGAGTTAGTGAGATAAGATGGATCTTCGCGATAGGGATGGGTGAGTACCGCTTTCGACGGGGAAGGGTGGGTATGCGATGGCAGACATATTCAAGACAATTCTCGTGGTGTTGACTCGATCTTCGACTTTCGCTTTCCCAAAGCAATGCCCTTCTTTATTTGGAGTTGAGCATCCACCTATATATCCTCAAAATCCAGCCTCGTAAGCAATTTCTTCCGCTTCAGCGATCTTATTACTCTACTTAAACAACAAAACGGTTCCTTCGTTTTAGGAAGAACGTCAAACCCGCGGTGATGTGCTGAAGTCCGAGGATAAGGTTACTCTCAGATGAAGATGTCAAGTGGGGTAGAGAGTGATTGGGTCGCGGGATTATGCTATAAGTAACTAGCTTCGTTGTCAACCTTGTCAGATCGACAGTATGAAGTCATCTCGATCTCGACTTGTGAGTACTTTGTAGACCATTTACGTAGATTACCCTTTCCAACCAATGGTTTGCAAAGATTGTGGAAAGTCCCGTGGACCGTACTCGGTAACTTTGGAAGTTAAACCGAATGATTATCCTGTCACCTAAGTATAGCTACTAAATTGCGGAGTTACGAAAGGAGATAAGAGCAGATAGATCACGTGATGCTGAACTCACCGCTTAAGGTTACTCCTTTCATTGAACTATGCACATCGAGAGATTGCCAGTAGGACATCGATATCTATTCGCTAGATGCGTGTGAGAGTGAGCCACAGTACCAGCAACTTCCAGATTTGCTCTTTTCGGATGCATCACGTGGTATGGTCTTAGCACCGGTCTGCCTCAAGATCTCCTCCGTTCAGAATTGCTTCCTCTCTTTGGCCGGTGATGTTCTTTATAACATCCAGCTTCATTATTCATGAAAAGAGATTCTCATTGAACGAGAGATAAACCAAATGTCTACCCCACAAACACAGGCGCGTGTTCCTGCGCTTATTTGTAGATAGATACTATTTATAGTATTTAATTGGCTGCAGCTTACCGCCGAGGGCATGCAAGTCTAGCGCACATACTCACCTCTCCAAATTCCAGGTAAGTCGCATTTCTTCAGGCTCTCTCCCTTTCTCCAGTCTCTCTTTGGATCTGTATGCCTTGTGCTCTCTTTCTCCATCAAGTCAGCCGATAGGAGTATCTACAAGCGTCAAATCGTGGGCAGAATGGCTGCTCGACCTGGGGAGGAGCTTGTTGCGACACTGTGAGCCAGTCAAACCAGCTGCAGCTTCAAGCTGAGATGTTGTACTGACGAGATCTAGCTTCGCAGATGTACATTATTATTATGGCCCGCCTACAGCAAAGCCACCTCACCACCGATTTGACAAGGGCTCCTATATCTATCTCTTCGAGAATGCTCTCCTTCGGCGAGCGCGTGTCGAGGTAGCCAACAATGCGGGGACCCCAGAACAGGACGCTTTCAATGGACGTGAGTAACATTTGTGAATCCCCGATAGAGCTATTTCTAATGCATCTATGTCTAGACCTCGATAGTACTCATGTCCAATACTCCTATAAGCATTCTACGCTTATCAGTCTGACTGTCGATGGCGCGAATCGTGGTGGACCACCAGATGGCCAAGAATGGCACCTTCCAACCTTTGACCCCCGAAACGAGAACAAGTATATGTACAGGCTGCACAGTGTCGATATATACTTCTGGGTGAAGGAAGACGCATTGCAATTTCTCAATGGGGTTCGGCGTGTTTTACCACATCAACAAGTCACAGTACAAGATGAACCGGTTGCGCCCCCACCACACCAACATGATATGAGTGCAGTGGTGCAAAAGTTGGAAAATGTTGCTATAACGGATCCCTCGTATCAACAAGGGCAGACAAGAAACTCCCAGACAACTAGTGTCCCTTCCGCTCTCTCTCGAAGCAGTACTGGAACATTTCCCGGTCCTCCTATAAACTCTATCTCAAGGAGCAGTACTACAGCTTTCTCTGGACCACCGATTTCAGCAACACCACAAAGCACCGAAGCGCCCAATTTCGCCCCATTGGCTTATAACCCCGCGGCACCAGCTGCTCCCGAAACGATACAGCATCGAGAGAAAACGCCCCCGCCTGAGGATGGTGCTGGGAACCCATTGGTTGCTGCCGCCGTCTCTGATCAAGGTCAAACTTATGGTGCTCCATTTCAGCATCCCGGGGGGTTCTCTGGCCCCCCAGCACCTCAGCAAGCAAATTACTTCTCTGGTCCTCCTGCAGCGAGTGCTCCTCCCCAATTCAACAAACCGCCTCCCTCCACTGGGTTTCAGGGGCAATTTGGCCAGCCTCCTCCTCCATCTGCTGGTCTTCAATCTCCTTATGCCCAACACTTCCAGCACTCCTTTGCAGCTCCCCCTACAGCTCCTGTGGCCCCAGCTCCACAATCCCAACCTCCGCCTTCGGCTGTAGTCTCTGCTCCTGGCCCTCCACCATATCACCACTCTTCACCAGCTCCGCCAGCACCACATATTCCTGTAACCCAACAGTATGCCCAGTACCCGGGCTCTCCAGGACAATCGTCGGCTGGCCTTTCGTCTCCCGGGATATACTCGCCATTGGGCGCGCCTGCAAACTTCTCTGCGTCGCAACCACCGGCTCAGCCAACACTGCCACCGACATCTGCTCCTCCGGGGGGGTTCTCAAGCTATCAATACCAGTCACTAAGCAACACACAACCACATACAACGGATTTCTCGGTACATCAACAGGTTTACAGACCTACTGAGGGAGAATCGGCTCCAAAAGCCAAAAAGGAAGTAAAGCCGCCTAGAGGAAAACTCGAAGAGAGGGCAGGACGCGTTGAAAAGTTGGGAGGAAGTTTGTTCAAGAAACTAGAAAAGAAGATTGGATAGAGATCCAGGATCCTTGCGATAAGATGCTCGCCAGACGTCGTTGTGCCCAGTCGAGTTTGAGAGGAGGGATAAAGCAGAGATATCCATTAGGTGAGTGATTTGGTGAGTATGTTATGTTGAGTGTCCATGAAGAATGAATATATTATCTAGCCCATTAATCCTATCACTTAGCACCAATACTACGCACTTGCTCATATTCACCAACCCTCAATTTATCAAATTCATATCGGTGATACTCCACCGAACTCCTAGTATTTAACACCGTCTTTCAATCTCCCCAGCTATCCTACCACCACTATGTCATTCCAAATTCTCGCTGCGAGCACTCCTCCCAATTCTATTCAATATATCTGCCCATTGACCTGAGATTTTGAAAATTGGTTGCCAAGGTACTGATCACAGTAATCAAAGCGTGTCCCAATACCGGCGAGATCATGCCCCCAGCTGGTCAGATATTTGGCTGGCTTGCTCCTGCGATCATTCTGCAATACCCGACTGTCTAAATCATCCGAAAACGACTCTGAACCTGATTCAACCCGCATCGAGGAACCTGCGATCGCAGCATGATGATTGGAAACCCATACGTATGGGTCGTCGAAAAACCGCTGAGATTCGTCAAAGCCTTGCTGAACAGGAGTCTGAGATTGCCCATGGCAGACCATTCTGTCAGTCCAAGTATGTCGTTCCGAGACTAGCCTATGGATAATGTTTAATTGATGATCATCTAGGCCATTGGTATCATCTCCAAAATGACACTTTCTGCTATCTGCCGACAATGGTTGCATGCTAGGCGTAAGTTCCTTTGCAGCGTTACCAATCGACCAAGCCCCATGTTTCGAATGATGTTGAGCAGACCTATATGTGGTCAATGAATCAGAAATAGTCTTCTTCGGCCCTGAAGATGGACGATACGATAAGGCGAATTTTTGACTTACAGTGACCTAGGCCCCCCCTCGTTAAGGTTTAGGGTCATAGTTTAAATGAAGAGATGGATATGTGCGATAGAGATGTTCGAGAAGCTTCCTACACTCAACTACAATTCTAGTCATGGGCTTGAAGAAAACGAAGAGCACGTCGACATATATTCCAAGACACGAGGCTTCAATAGGGAGGTCATGGTGTTATATACGCAACAGCGAAGACGCCAGGAATGTCGGTTCATCTAGAGGAGGCAGCTTCACTTTCAAGCCACGGACTTGCACTTTCAAACATTTGCACTTCAGAAAGCAATGTGCAAACCACATATCTTGGCTGTTGCGAAGTGAAACCTAAAGATCATCCAAAATTTGGGACTGACATACTCAATGTCTCGCAGGGCCCGAGGACCCGGTTGCACTTTTTGAAAGTGCAAGTGCAAAGTAGACGCCATTGTCGTCGGCATACATTCCAACCAACGGGTCCCTCGTTATGGTGCAACTGCAACCCTCTCCGCATGATACGGTTGTCCTTGACCGCTCAAAGTGGTGATGTCGATTGGGCGGCTCACTGCCTCAGGGATGGAACTCCTATCATCAACGGTGATAATGCAGCAGCCATCCATTCTAGATGGTGGTGCTCTTGCCGCAGCGTTTTTGTGGCTGTATTTCTGCATCAAAATAGTACCACAACGTGACATACGTTGTAGCGGGGATTACATGCAACAGATGACCTGTATTTGACAGCCTTGTAGTCTGGATTACCGACCCTCGTCGACCAACATCACTTCGGGGGAAGGGTAGCCTCAGATCATCAATTTGTGCTTGTAGAGCCCAATTCGTCCACGGCTTTTCACCCGGTATTTCCAACCAGCCGCAGAGCATCATAGCTGACTATGCGCCGCTTACTCCCTACTCTTTGTCGGCCCTTCAAATATGAGATGGCGGCGGAGAACTTGGCAGCTTGCTATCGAATATGCCAGGGGTCTTATTGCCATCTCCCCAGGAAATTCGTCCTTAACCATATTCACAGGTGTAGTTAAGCCCGATACTGTTTGTTATCCAAGGAGGCTCGACCTCTCCCCACAACTGGACACCGAAGCTGCTGACATTACAGTACATTATGGTGGACCTGAAGGGTCGGGACAAACCGACCTTTTTGGGAAAACACTTTTCAGCCTTTTATATGGGCACCACCATACATTATTACTACGACATTGGTTGTAGCCTAAGGCTGTAAGGCATTATAATCAATTCAAATATGAAAATTGTGATATACTCGTATTTTGTAGTGTTTTTAAATGACGGGGCCAACTTGCCAAAAACTCGCGCTGCCTTAACGCTCTCGTACTAGCTGCGTTAGAACATCTAAAAACGGCAACCGACATTCTACTTCTCGTTCCTGTTCCAACATTATAAGCAGCCCTTTTCAGGGAGCAGAAAATGGCTCCCCTATTACTTTAGTGATTTATGATGGCGACGCTTACATTACCCGCCCATCCTCTTCGATTGTCTTCTCTATCATTCACTATCTTTTTCCCTCTAAACCTCTTAAATCTATCTCGTATTCTTTTGTCTCTTTTTCCCTTTAACACCGCTACTAGTGCGGTAGGGCTTCTCCTAATACCTTCGGTCCTCCTTGCCTCAGCTATTATCATTACTATCGTCTCTTCCTAGCCTAGTCTATATATGGCGTCGCTAACTAATGCTAAACGCTCCCATAGATAATACCGACACGACAGATAGCGAGAGCCACTCTGATATAGAGGATAAGCACGAGGAGACTAACATTAATACTAAGCTAACTAATATTAATTCCGATAGCGAAGGATGTAACGACGTAGATTTAGCGTGGATCGCTTGAGAGGAGAACGCCTCCCCGCTGTGACGGCCCTTCACAAATGCACCAAAAGAGGAGCTTGTGAAAGGGTCCCATTTTTCCGAGGAAAACTCAGCTGAGGAAAGGAAGGATGGAGCGAAAGCTCGAAGATAAATGACAATAAGCGAGCCTCTCGGTTCGGTACATGAGTAATAGATAAGCTCTTTTTATGAATAGCTGCTAACGACATCGAACGTCTCTGTGAGTTGCGCGCTGAGTTCTTTTGGGTTACGGCGAAGATTTGCTGCAGAAACCTAAGAGGGTCAGTTTGAGCAATTCAAACGATGCGCATGTGACTCGACCAGCAACCGCACCTACAACGGCTCCAACGAATGCGCTTGAACCTCATCAGCCTTCCGATACTATCCTCCCCCGTGCTATTTTGTGGATTTACAAGGATTTTAACTCAGGGGTTTTCAATCTACTACTTTCTACTTTGTAAAATACATTCTCATCACCGGCCTGGAAGTTTCCATAGATATGATTGGTTAAAATGCCTGGTAAACGCACTGATATTCGCCCCATAGAATAACATTTGAGCCGGGGGTGGGGTGTGCCTGTTATGGTGGCAAATTCCCAAAGGGGGTTACCCTATGACTCATCAGTTTTTGAGGTTACATTCTTCACATGTTACGCACCCCAGCTTGCTGACTAATGTTTATAGCGCCAAATAACGTACCCAGCGAATTCACGATCACTTAGTTCTTTTCAATGTGGGATCATGGTTACAGCCTCCGAACTTGATAAAATTAGGTGTAGCCCGATCAAAGAACGGCTAGCCACCTTCCGTCACCGATTTGAATCAACAAGTTCGGACCTTGATGTCCCCTCATCGTTTGATGAAGTGCAAAATGTCTTTTCAGCGGCTGTCACCACAGGTATGGCTCAACTTCATGTGTCCGTCCACCTTACTAGCTAACATATATAGTAGCTAAATCTCTAGTGCTCGACCTTATCCAAGAACTGCAGATCGAACCAGCGGCTCGAATCCTTCCTTCAAGAATTGCTGATAGAACCCTCTCTGGTGACCTTGCTATCCTATACAGTCGCGTGGATTCGAACCAGGTGGACAGCGCGTCAGCTATCCCTCTGGTAGAACGGATTGTGAGGAATGAAACTGATGCACTAACCTGGAATGATGCGGATAGTTGGCTTGCTGTGTTTGAGTTAGTCCAGCGAACAATTCCTGTCACGCCTCCGATTGCCTTCAAAAAAGCCGTCTTCGACACGCCACTACGATCTAGCTCGGCTTCTCAGAGCGGGAGTGAACAGACACACGATGAGGTTGACCAACGAATCGTTGAGGAACTCACTGGGCGAGTCTACTACGATGTCGGGGGCTTCTACAAGCGGTACTTCGAAGGGAAGCCGTGGACGAAGAACGTAAGGGATATCTACGAAGAGTCGAGAGCTCAGTATATAAAGGGTTGCTGGAACGGGTGGCCAATATCTTCGATTCAAGAACCTGTTTTTGAGTGGTTCATGAAGTTCTAGGACACTGTTCTTGGCGGGCTTGGCCGCAGATACTACACATCAGCGAACAAAGTGTTGAGGGGCTCGGAGGCTTATCGCAAGCTTGACATTTTCCTCACCCCGGCCGACGCTCCTCTACCGGATGGCGAGCACGATTGGTCAAATGTACTCATCATTGGGGAACACAAAGAATCCTGACGAGGACCGTTCTACAAAAACGCTAGTGCAATTGACGGGATACGCCCGTGAGGTATTTAGGAGTCAACCTGATCGGTGATTCGTGTTCGGTTTTACGATTTGCGGAAGTCTGATGAGGCTCTGGGTGTTCGACAGATCTGGTATATATAGCTCTAAGAAGTTTAATATCCACGAAGAGCCAGAGCGGTTCGTGAAGGTTATTACTGGCTATGCGCTGATGACGGATGCGGAGTTAGGGCTAAATACATTTATTAAGCGCGATAGTAATAGTAAGTACATCGTCGCACAAGGTGTGAGGATCTCTTTAGAGGACAAGCCAATCGTCTCGACAAAAGCGATAGTGTGCCGGGGAACAACGTGTTATCGAGGAAGGGGAAACGATTCGATGGGGTGGGAGTATGTGGTGAAGCTCACTTGGCCGTCTGACAAAAGGCAGCTGGAGGGGAAATTGTTGAAATCGGCCAAAGAGAGAGGAGTTGCGGGTATTGCTGAGTGGTTCAATGATGAGCAGATTTCCATTGACGGCGATCCGGATACCATCTCGCATTTACGACGTGATATGCAATTCGGAACGCCACGAAAACTGACGAGCCAACCCCCGTGGGTCGACAATGGTGCAGAGTCTAGTCGGGCGTCGAGGGCGAGAAGTCTCAGAGGAAGGTCTAGGAGTAGCCTAGGTCACTTGATAGGTTTGGGAAACAGTACCAGCGACGCGACGATTTCATCTACTGGACAGAAAAGAAAAAGAGACAAAGGATTTGTTGATGGGCGTAGTGGAATAAAGAGATTCAGATCGGATGGCAACCAGGCCGATGTGGCAAACGTGGACACGAATGTGAAAGAACGCGAGCCAGACACATGCGGTGTTGAGGACGATAGTCTAGCCGGCCGGGAGAGCGAGGCGTACGGCAACCGAATACATTGCTGTTTGGTAGTTAGACCGGCAGGACGACCACTTCACGCATACAAGTCAGTCAGGGAGCTCCTAGAGGCTTTGCGTCATGCTATCGCGGGTCACAAGTCGCTGCTCGAGGATGGGAAGATTCTTCATGGGGACATTTCCGAAAACAACATCATCATCACAAATCATGCTACTGAAGGAGACCCGAAAGGAAGATTGATTGACCTGGATCTGGCGAAGGAGTTGGATAGTGTCCCGAGTGGTGGAGCTAGTCATCGAACTGGTACTATGCGGTTTATGGCGATCGAGGTGCTGCAAGACAAAGGCCATACATACCGGCACGATCTTGAGTCATTCTTTTTGGTCCTTATATGGATGTGCATTCGATATGGATATGAAGACCCATCGGCCCGAGATGAGCATTGGAAGGTGAGACCCGCAGTAAATGTTCTCCGGGGTTTATATACTGGGACTTATGCGCAAATTGCCCGGAACAAAATAGGGGATATGGACAAAAATGGATTTGAGAGAATCGTTGCGGAGTTTGCGCCGAACTTTGAGATCCTAAAACACCTGGCTCGCGAGCTCCGAAATGTCCTCTTTCCAATTAGAGACGGGGCAATCTTTACGGGAACATTTAGCGACAACAGCATAATGTACGACGGGATGAGTAAGGCGTTTAACAGGGTAATTGGTCCTTTTGGGGAATGGGAGCGGCAAATGCATCGTGAGAGGTGAGGACTGAGCATCAGCATCGGGGAAGTATTGCGAGGTGTTTTTAGGGGAGGGGGAGTTGCTAGAAAGTGTATGGGGAAAACCATACAATAACATGATCCAAGGGATGCCAACAAAGGCTCGACTCATTGTGTAGCCTATAAATTGGTTCTAATAAGACGTTACGTCTCATGTCTGCTTCTGGCATCAATCACTTCATTTTCCTTCGTGGTGTTTCGCTCATGCCCTATCTTCCTCGCTTTGAACACACTTGCTTCAACCGTACTTACTCCCGCGTTGGGACTCGCCGATCGAGGGATGAAGTCCTCATCACAATAAGGCCAGCGTCCGAAGGAGTCTACCCTAGACGAAATCGTGGAGAAGGTGGATGAAATTTGAAAGGGTCTTTGACAGGACCTCATCTGCCGAGATATACTCAGCATTTGTGGACCACATCTCTAATGGGAGAGAATCTTGGTTCTGGAAAGGTTCGTGATCAGTCAACACACGGCAAGAAGGCGCAAAGACAGGGGGCAGAGACAAAGTACGGAGATTGACCACCTGCTGAAGGAAGTGTTTTCCTGAGAAAGTGGTTTTGGCCCGACCCTTCGAAATCAACCACTATATACACTGGGCTCCCTGACTCAAGTGTACGAGCTCTCTCTCATTGTCTATCCAAAAGCTTCATCTGCCGTCTTTTCGTTCTTCTTGCCTCGCATTGTTATCTCAAAGCACCACTCCAGTATTAAGTGGTGGCTATGCTCTGCAGTCTGTGCCAGGGTAATCGCGGCTACTGCACGCTGCAAGTTCGTACATCATGGCACGTTGCGCGTTGCACTTTGCGCTTTGTACTTTGCGCTTTGCACTTGCACTTGCACTTTGCACTTTGCACTTTGCACTTTGCACTTGCACTTTGCATTTTCTATTCTGCTTGCTCAGACGAAATTTACCTGCACTCTTGTTCCTTCTCGACATCCTGGGCCGAAGTTCATAAGACTTTCGTGACTCACTTAACATACACCGGACGCTATGTGTTCTTCGAACGTCAGCCGAGATTGACTTGGTAGTCCTCGTAGACCTTGGCTGGTCAAACCTGTCGCCCTGATAAATCCAAGAGTAGCTAGTCCTCTATAAGGCAGGCTATTATCTCTACAAAGATCGAGGAGGCTGAAGCCAAGCACGTTCTTGTTCCCAGTGGTCGTTAGCAGCCTTCCCAGATCTATACAGAAAAATAGCCGCCGGGTCCACTCGAGCTTGCTCCTTGCGATCACTTTCACCCCGTTTCCCCAGTGCTGTTTCGTCATTCATACTTCAGCCTTCCCCTTAGGCACCTTGGATTCTCATGCCACTGGTTTCTCAAAAACACTCTAACTGCCTCGAACATGTCAAAGGATTGGAAAAGCCACAAGGCTGAATTCTTTCAGCTCTATACCGTCGAAGGTCGAACCTTACAAGACGTCAAGGGAATATTAGAAGATCGCCACGGATTCATCGCATCGTTAGTCACCACTTCTATCACCAAGACTTCACTGACTGAATTTTCAGAACTCGTGCTTATCGCATGCGAGTAGATGAATGGGGACTTCGGAAGTACAAATCAACGAAGAACCATGTTCCCCAAAAGATGAGAAAAACAGACCACGCAAAGCCACATATCGTAGATTTGACTACGCCACCTCCGGATGTGGTTCACCCTTCATATACCGACATTGATTTTCCTGATGGCACCTCCATACCCGAAGGTCCCATCAAAGCATCAGAATTGAGGTCTTTAGTTCCAGGCAACTGGCCATATACATTGGAAGTGTTCCTCATCAAATGGCAAGATGACGGTGAATACTTGAAAACCATTCTGGACGTAATCGCTACCGGACAACATTCGGAGTTCATATTGAGACGAACGGTGGCCATTCAGCCGGGTAACAACCTCTTCAGAATTCTGCAGTACAAGGTTGCAATCCACGACCAAGCGGTATTGTCGAAGGCACTGCTCAACTCCGTTTCGTTTCCTGGCTGGAATAATAATGCCATTTGGTCAAATGAGTTGTTCGTCGCCTTACGCACAAATGAATGGAAGGATACACGGAGAATCATGCGAAACCCGGAGATCCATCGAGCAATCGGATCTAAGGTGGTAGACTATGCCCTCGGCATTATAGGGGCCCGGTTGCTCGATGGCTACAAAATTCGATTGCAAGTTCATGATGACTTCTTCGGACTCATCCACGACAAGCCTACGATTGTCGATGCGAGGGCTTATCTAGACATCATGTATGATCTCGAACGGAAAGGATTGACCGTGGATCCCGTTTATTACAGGTTATCCTTGAGGTTATTGCCACTGACTGGTCTTCATCTACCTTCGTTTGGGGCCGCTTTCCAATACGAGCATCAAGTCGACCTCCACGGCCAGCCTAAAGGCACCTTAGCACAGAATCCAATGAGAAAGTCACCCACGGCCTGGCAAGAAGTCGAACGGGTGTTTACTTGATGCACCGCACGCTCTCAATTTCTGTCATTGCCCTAGACGTAATGATTATCTTTCCGCTCCTGAGACTAAGTTACAATCCGCTCGGCTAAATTCTAATATTCGGTTTGGCGGACCACGAAAAGGACAGAGGACGTGAATTGACTCTCTCGATTGGTTTATTGGCTTAGACGTTCGCTGTTCAGATGCCCCTCCGAGATCAGGCTAATGTCCAAGGGCAGTTATGAATGTTGTCCTCCCTGACTGGCATACCCCCAAGACGATGTATCTTGAGATATCGTCCGAGTGTTCAAGGATGGCTCCGAAAGTTACGGGCATTCTTCCGCTCAAGATGGGAGAGATTTCGAGGGCCTCTTCCATGCCAGGAATACACGAGAGGTCCGCAACGCCTGTCTAAATAGCATCAACACATATGATCCGCCATCAACAAGCCTGGTTGCTGATGGTATTTCGGCATCCTCGGTTCGGGTAGAATGTGGCTCGGGACGTTACTACTTCCCAGAGGAGTGGTTCATGGGCTTGCGGGGGTCCGGAAACTTGCGGAATCCTCTTATTGTTTACTTGCCGTACGACATTCATCGTACGAGTATGACGGGAAGGGATCTACGATATTTACGTATTTAGAGATACAACGTAAGCCTCGCTGCTGTACCTCCGTACAAGTACTCCGTATTGACGCTACCCCCATGATAAAGTGGCCAATACGGAATACCGTGGGGGTCATTCGGATATATCTTCGGGTTGCACCAATACAACCTCAGCAAGGAGCTTCGAGCAGGCAACACAAATCACGAAGCCTTGGTCGAGTACCACCTAGTACTGTACCAGAGATCTTCTGGCGAAGGGAAGGCGCCTTAACCTCGTAAGGTATCTCTTGAGGCCTTGAAGGGGCCAAAAAAGAATTCTGCGGCTCAGGGGCGCTTTAGGTTTAAATTATTCTCAACAAGCGGGATTGCCGCCGAGTTGATTCATGAACGAGAGGGCATACTGTACTCCGTACGGAGTACATAGGACAACCAAGAGTTACTCATGGGGCCCCTTACTCATTCGCCTATTCCCGCTAACGTTACGCCATTGAAATTTAAACCCGGGAAAAATCACTTCCAAGGTTGCACGAAAAATAATGTGTGGGCCTTTCTCACGGCTTCTCCCCCTATCCCCCTATCCGAATTCCCAAATCGCATTCACACACCGAAGCGGCCTCTCAAGAGTTTCAGCGCTACCTCTATATAGCGTATGAAAGCGTCTCGAGAATGGCGCCATGTTTACCATTGCCTTACGAAGTTACGAGGCTATTTCAGACCACTCGGTCCTCTTTTACGAGCAACTCTGAGACTGCCCCGAGACCCCCGACTTGGAAAGTTCACAGAAAGTTATATATTATATCATAAGTGACGGTCGCACCGCAGCTAGCTAGAGTACGCCACGCTTGGAATCCTTCTCCATTTCCAGGATTTCGTACGAATTATTGATGCGTGGCAGTCCGCAAGAGGCAATAATCCTCTCCTGTGGCAGAGCTCCCACTCCCAATGTGCAATTCGTGGCAGCATTGGTGCCGCCAAAAGTGCAAACCGCTGCATCTCGAGGCTTGAATCGTCAACTCGTGGAGATCATCGATCAACCGCTGTCCAGTGATCCTGTGCACAATATGCTGCAATGCCACTGTGGAGGTTGCCTTTGGACGCCACACACTGCTCATCTGCAACAGGCCCAAAAGGGGTGTTCTTGGTTCCTCGCATCAATCACAATAGCCAACGAGCATCCCGGTCACCACCCCCGAATTGCGGTGTTGTGGTCTTGTGGTACGGAGAATTGCGGTATTGGTGAAGCTCCCACGAACCTGTTGGGTCTTAAGATGGCTCTTATGATGACCAACCAACCCTCGAGTGGTTCCAGCCTACCACAGAGTACCAGCAGTGGAACATTGCTCTACACCCTTACCGTCGGGGAGCAGTTCCGGCCCGTATGCGCCCTGCACGTCTTTTTCGGTTGGGGTCATGTTGTCCGACTCGGCCTGGATTGCTCTGAGATTCTGAGATTTTGCTTCTCTTTAGAATTCCCTTCTGCACCAGCTCCTTCCCACCCTTTGCATGGGGGGTTAGCCCGTCTAATAAGGCTGTCCCTGTCAGGTACTGCTATCGGATTTTAGAATGCAGATCGGAGGCTGGTCCGGCAGGCCCTCCAGAATCCTTCCCCCCCTTTGAGCCCCTGAGCACCTCCCCTCAGTACGAACGAGTACCGTTGTATCCATTCTGCCATCTGCTAGGCCACTCCCTAGCAGTCTTTAGCAGTCTCCAGCAGTCTCCAGCAGACTCCTGTCTGAGGCTGTCCTCTCCAGTGCCTTTCCACCACCTCCGGAAATTCGGAAATGTCTGACTGCTGCCGGGCCCTCTGAGTCCTGCTCCCCACTAATATGCCTCACGCACTTGCCCTCCACACAAGTTAGGGCAGGGCAGGGCTGGGCTGGGCCCTGGTAATATTGCCCGGCAAGTGTCCGGACACACTTGGCATCTCAGCGTTTCATGCGACAGAATCTGTCTAACTGAATGGGCAGACACTTTCTGTCTCGATCGCTTTCATCCGTCCTTCTAGGTCGTTTCTCTTTCGAGCAACCATTGCTTTGGGCCTCCGGGATGAGACCAAGATCTGAAACATTCAGCTCACGTTGGTTGGTATTGGTAGCACCAAGTGTTGTCCCGAAGCATGCCCAAACCGTGGTCTCTTCACAAGGCTGAAATATCTCGACTCTATATCCAGGAAGGGAAGACGCTGAACGAAGTCAGAGAAACTTTGAGCAGATGCCATGGATTCCAGGCCTCGTGAGTATTCACCAGATGGCCAAGTAACATACTTACATAGCTTCTAGCGTTCGAGCGTACCGCATGAGAATCAATGAGTGGGCCTTGCAAAAGTACAAACCAAGAGACGAGGCCCTTGACGAAGAAGGCGATTTCAAGATGCAGAATCCCGCCAATAGCGGCTTGGGAAGAGCGAATTTGAGCGAAGAATTGTCCAACTATGGCATCACCAAAACCGACCAAGTACTGAAGTTTGGCCCCAGTCTCACAATACCAGCCAAACCGTCACAGGCAAGTGAGGTTCTGGCTCTGGTTCAAGATCCTTCCGCTGCACCTTACGCACTTGAGATTCTCCTCATCAAGTGGCAGCCCGATCGAGACTATTTCGAAGTCCTCCGAGGACTTCTGCGGACTCAACAGTACCGCCAGTTCATTTCGCGCTCAACCCAGCATGGACGTCCACAGCTTTTCGAGTATGTGGAAGAGTATGTAGCCCAGGAAGACCAGCTCAAGGTAGGAAAGCTACTCCTTGAGGCTCTCTACTTCGTCCGCCAGACTCCAAAATCCACGGAACCTGCGTGGATCGTTGCTTGGGCTGCCGCATGTCGATGCAACGACTGGGATGAGGTGAGGACCATACTTTACGATGGTAGCACAGCATCTTCGATCGCGGGACCAATCTTTCTCAAAAGTGCCCATGTGGTCCTTGCAGAGCAACTATTGCGACGTTATATCAAACAATTCCGAGTGCTGAAGGCACGGAATAGCTGGGTTGACGAGTCAGAAAGGTCGGAAGCGGAATCATGCCGGCAAAACTCCATGGCCATCTTGGAAGAATTCTCTGATACGAAGACGCCCCTGCGTACGTCGCTGTATAAATACTCCCTGGAGATCATCGCGCCAGGTGAGTCTGACGACGATTCACAGCTCAGTCAACGATGTCGGGATCTTGTATACTATTGCCGTCACAAATACCTCTCGATGACCAACGACTCCCTCGATACGAAGGACATTCTCTACGGGACCGACGAGGACTTATCGGATACTGAGAGGGACTGGTTAAATACGCCAATGTGCCATACGCCCCGTAACAATCAGGAAAAGGTCGTTAGCCATGGCCTTGTCAATAGGGATCCCGCCTCTTCAGCTGGCAGCGACCCAGGCAGGACTCAATCCACTTCATCTTGGTCTTCGATTGCATCTCAACCTCAAGATGTAGGCGCCCCCACGAATGGAGAAACGGGCGCACGCGCCACGGTCAAGACCCTGATGAGTAAATGGAAATCTTTACGAGGCTTCAACAGCTGCGTACACTCGATCCTGGAAGGCGATGAACCCTATGTTTTCATTTTCGACCCCACCGTGGACAGCGGCGAGAACCTATTCGATGCCATTCGACAACACGTTCCTGAACAGGAACAAATGTCGCTCACCAAGGCTGTTTTGGTGGCCTGCTCCACCATCAACCTAGGTTGGCAACCGCAGACCTTGACTTGGTGGCTATCACTATTTACAGCATCCGACTGGAGCGATTTCCAGGGACGAAGTGAGCCGTTTCAAGTGCAGACATACTTGGGGCACTCCATGCCGAAGGAGGCCATGGATCTCGTTCTCGACGCCACAGTTTCACTAGTTGGAGAACGTCTCTTGTCCGATTTGAAGGATGCAATGGTCGCCATTCGCGCCGATCCCTCCTACGCGAGTCGGCCTCGAGACTTGAGAGCCCAGAACACATTCAAGCAGTACAAGGCGATTATAGCAGAATTTCGGAGGCGCAATTTGCTGGTAGATCAGTTGTGGCTTTCTTACGCGTTGAACACCATGTGATTGTCTCGCCGAGGGCATTTGTTTGGAGATAAAGCCAGCCCCGTCCTCTTTGCGGGGTCTTTTCATTTGTCATGACGTCTTGGCTATATTGGGTTGCAAGTTGTTAATTAGGGTTTATCAGTGGTGCTGATAGGGATTTCATCATTGCTGATGGAAGGATATAGGGATACCAACGGGTACATCATTTGGCAGGAAAGGTATGGGAAAATGTCGTTCGCGCGGATTCAGGGGTTCTGATTCTGGGGTTCGTCTTTCTTTCTTCTGACCTTGGCTAGGAACCCGAGGCCAGCTTCTATGGGTGGGAGACAAAAATAACACTGGACTATTGTGATTTCCGACGGAGTTTTTCATCTTTTCATGTACGGAATAGGAGTACGACTTCTCGCTTGCAGGAGTCGCCTAAGATATCTCTACTCGCACCTTCTTCGTGTCGTGTGCTTCCGAAGGACTAGCGTTGAATCCTTCCCAAGATGTTAAATGTCTGCCCGCATTGCATGACTTTTGCTTTTGTGTGGCTGCGAGGGAGGCCGTCCGTCAAGCGAGTTGCCCTCGATCTTCAGCAGAGTTTCCGCGTTGAAAAGCTTGCCGCTTCCGGAGTGGTCTTGCTGCGGTTTTTCTTGTTTCGGGCACTCACGCTCTTTCCATATGGCTTGCAAGCTTGCCGCACTTATCTACGCTAATCTGTGGTTAGAGCTCGCGTGGGAAAGCTCACGTACCCCTTAACCCTTCTCGTGGACGAGCTTGCTCACAATTAGACCAGTTGTCCTACGAAGGGAAAGAGAATGTGCGGTACCTTGTCGTCCCGTTCTAGGTAGAATCACGAGTCCCATCTTCTACTGTGTGGACAAGGAGAGGGCACTTGGCCTCATACCAAAACCGTCGAAAATAAAGGGGTGATGGACGACGATCGAGTAAATACCCGAAATCCCCCACCGGACGGCCTAGAAGTCTTCTAGAGATTGGATTTCCTTCGGGCATCGATCTTGCTTTTGCCTTTTCATCCACGGCGGCATCTTCTTACTCCCCAATCAAGGCTAGGGGGTCTTCCATTTACCCTTTCCTCACGATCGTGGTACAGATAAACGCCACCTCGAATCCTCGATGCACCTACCCGCCCGGATCTTCCGGGAGATGGCCGCTTGAATCGGAGGCCCCCACGTAGCACGAACACCCCACAGTCCCGCGAGGGAGCGAAGACACGACGAGACGGAGAGACAAAGCCACCAGGCGTCGAAGAAGCAATGTTCGGAAGAAGCAATTCACAGCTGGGAAAACTCGACGTGAGCACCCCCCCTCCTCGCCCGGATGAGGAGGACGTCCATCGTTCGAAGCGACACGTTCGAGAATGGAAGGAGGAAAGCGACCTCGGAGTGTCGTGGGATGGGCTTCGTCTTCCCAGTCCGGATTTCTTTTTGGCGATTCGGATCCAGAGATGTCTTCCAGATAGGGGATGAGCCAAGGCCGTGTGTTGTGCGACGTGGCATACATGCCGCTCGGTGAAATGATGGGTAATCTCAACCCACATCGTCGACGAGAGAGGGATTTGCCCTTCACGCAAAGACAGGCCATCCAGGGGGGGAGGACGTGAGAGTTGTCTGCGTCAAGTGACGGAAGCCCGTTACTCCGGATGCTGGCCCCCGAGCCTTATCTCAAGCCCATGCGGTTTCTCGTGCGGTACATTTCAACTGCTGCCTTGGGAGGAGAAGCTGAAGCAACAGGTTTCATTTGTACAAGTTCAATCGTTGGTATCTTCTGCCTCAACCTGCTATTGGAAATTTGGATTTGGATTTTTCGCCCCCCCTCCCCCCTAACAACCACAACGCTCGGCAGGCAGGAGGCCGACAGACAGCCCTTCACGTCAGTGTTTCTTTTTTCCTCTGGTATGATGTGCATGTAGGCGTGTTGGATCATCTTAGACGTGGTTCTCTGGGCTGCCCGAGAAGCAGGGAAGGCTCCTACCCCTTCGACGGCCAACTACGGGTACGTGGATCCTGGCTCGACACAGTTGCCCGTAAACCTTGAGCTTATCGGTCTCCTATCCCTTCGCTAATCTGGTGGGATGACCGTCCCGTATGTGTGGGCACTAGCAGGGGCGGCGGTCAGGTTCGAGTTGACCTGGCATTCGTTGAGCATATCACCCGTTGCTTTCCCTCATCCTCAAAAGGAGGTGGGTGAGAGCTTGCTTGCTTCGAGACATACTGCGTCTAAGTGCCGGAATCTCTTTGATTTTTGTGTTTGGAATCTACCCCTTGCTTTACACTAGCGGTGTTCTTCTATACCCAGGCCTGCGGTAGGACCCTTGGTTTAATATAATTTGAATCTGGATCCTTGAACGCCTTTTCTCTCCAGCGGAGGTCTGTCCACTCGTTCTCTTATTTGCTTAGCTTGCATGTTATAGATGTGTGCTTGATACGATCTCTACGCTTGGTAGGTCATCGCTCGTCAGTCATGGCTGACACGTATTTACGTAGCTGACGGCTTGACAGAATAATAACAGTCAAGGCCCTTATCGTCGCTTCCAGTGCCGGAAATCTGTCGTGCAACATAGAGCGTGCATGAAAAGCTCGCCATCATCCCTTATGTCCCGGATGATAACACCAGATAGCACTCACTTCACTTGTTCTTACCAGATGGAACGCATCGGTGGACATCGCAATAACGCCACGAGTATCCTCAGCAATGTTTCCTCTCGTCGGACACCACTCAAGCGCTCCAAGAGCCAGGGGGAGATGATCCAGAAGCGCTCGTTCTCTCAAGGATCGTCACCTCCACCAAGCGCCGAACTTCAAGCCCCAATCGTCAACTCATCCCTGATGTTCTTCTCCTCACGGCCCTACTCAGAAAGCCTCGCCGGTCTAGCAAACTCCCCCGAACTTGCGCCCCGAGCCCTCGAGATCTTATTCCGGAATTGGAAAGGGCCAGAATGCTTACCCTACGCCTACACCTTTCTCCAAAACGCAGCCTGTTGCGCCGCCCTCCTCGGCCCAAACTGGACATGTTGGTACGGCGATGATCAGACGCTCTTCGACCTCGCGCACCAGAAAGTCGCCCGCGGCGACCAGAAACCGCTCTTCAAAGCCCTCCTCAAAGCAGACCTGACATTCCGGCCTCCCCTCGCCTCGGTGCGGCCGCTGTGGGCGAACTCCTGGCGGCTCGCAACGCAACAGGAGGATTGGAGTCGTGCTAAAACTCACCTGACAACTCTTGGGGCTGGGAGGACACTGCAGGCCTGCGCATTGAGTGTTATGGCGGAGCATTTCTTGGAGCGGTATAGGGCGTTTGCGAGGAGGAAGATATTTGATGTCTATGACGGCTTGAGGATGGATTATAGGGGGAAGTATATGGAGGTGCTGAAGGATTCTTTGGAGATGGGGATCGAGGTTAGGGCCGAGTGGTTTGATTGTGATAAGATGTTTCTGGAGGGGGTAGGGGATGGCGGGACGAGTGGGTATTTGGGTGGGAAGTGAGGAGGCCTGTTGAAGAAGTGATGCCAGAGAGCACTCGAATAGGGATGTGATCGTCAACACCGGCTCCCCTGGACCAGATGTCCTTTGTGGGCCTGCCCTTCCCTATGGATCTTCGAGGCCTTGACTGAACTCGGTTTCAAATCACACGGCCAGAGCACTACCACGCAATCCCGCTAATGGATGAGGAGATGGAGAAAAAACGCACCATGTTCCGGTCGGGGATGAGTCTGAGGCTGTGATGATAGGTCTATGCCCGACATAGAAAGGGGTATCGACTGGACAACGGTCCCCATGTCGGCAATTGATTCAAGAGAAGACCATTGTATCTCGGTGCTGGGGAAACGGATATTTTCAAGCGCTGGACCATCTCTGTTCGTTCGTTTTCGATAACCATCGAGAACGAAAGCGACCCCTAGCAAAATGCTCAACGGTGGCATACATGATTATAGGAAGAGGCGTCGGAAGATGGAAAATTGTCCAGGAGAAAAGAGAGGATGGAACGGGTCGTTGTAGGATTAAGGTTCGCTCCCGAAACTCTGATGAGCTTGGACGTGGACGTGGACGTGGACGTGGACCTTGATCGAATTGGCAACGATGATACTCCGTACGTCAGATACAGCTCGGAGGTCTCTTCGATCGTACGATGAGCATTTTCCCTCGTACGATAGATAGTGCAAAGTATGGACGTACCGAATGTTTTCTCTAGAGTGAAGAATAGGGGGAAGAGTTAGACTTTTTTTTTTATGCGTGCGTAAACCCACACCAGAAGTGTACTTCATAGTAGCTCCCTAGGAAGCCAACGAATTGTTAATAATATCATAACGAGACTGAATCATAGACGTTTCTGAAACAAGAACCCCGTGGTATCCGCAAATCTTCTCCCCCTTTTATCTAATTTCAGCGTCGTCAGTCCAGATGACAGTCGGTTGCGGGGCAAGAAATTGTGGGGCAGGAGTGGGCCTATCAAATGATGACGCTACCTTACGCTGCAGGGCTGAGCGGGAACTTGGAGAGTAAACAAGAGAGCTGTTGACCCGAGTAACTCGGAGTTATTTCCACGACACCTCCCTCTACACTCGTCGCCACTTTGTATCGGGCTTCGAGATCGACGGAAAAGCAAGTTGGCACCGCCCAAGCACGGTTCCAACCTCACCACCAACCTCACCAAGGACCACCCCGCAGCGCCATGGCTTCCAACGAGAACCCCGACCGAACCTCCTCGATCGACGAGACCCCCATCTCCCCTGTCCGTCCCGCCTCCCACATCCGCCAGGACAGCCTGGAGAAGCATCTGCAGCACCGACCTGACATGAAGGAGTTGAAGGACCGGCATATCTTGCTAGACACGAATGCCGCACCGTCAGTACCCCTCCTGCGGGCATGGCATTGGTGGCGTGGATTCCCTGGTGCTAATGGAGGCCATGTAGAGCTCTGCAGGCCGCGCAGCAGGAACTCGAGCGCCAACGTGTGACGGATAGCCTGAAGAAAGGCCTCGAGCACCGTCCGGAACGCGAGGATCTCGTGGAGCGTAAGCCCTCCCTTCCTCCCCTCCTCTCCTCGCCATTTGCCCCTTCTCCCCTTGCTCGCCCGCTTCCTCCCTCCCCCGAACCAGCCATCTCCCCCCTCACTGACCCGCGTTCTCTCGCAGGAAACATCCTCCCCGACTCCACCGCCGCCCCCTCCATCCAAGGCCAGCAGCGCGAACTCGAAAAGCACATGCGCGCCGACAGTCTCAACGAGAAGATCGGCCACCGCCCCAAGCCCGCGGACTTGGTCAAGGGGGGGATTCTGCAGGAGGATCCGACGAGTCCGGCGCAGGAGGGGGGTCAAAAGGAGAGGGATGCTTTGTATGGGGAGAGGATGGAGGAGGAGTATGCTAAGCGGGAGGGCGGTGCTTAGAGAAAGCATTGGGACGTGAGAGGACGTGGTACTTTGGGATTGGGGCACGGGTGCATATGGTGGTGTCTTATGAATTCGCGACGTGCATAAGGGGTGTGGTGAGGATCGATTGAGAACTGGTGATGTCAACGACTGATTTGGGACCGATGCGATGGGACTTGCTCTACTCTGGAAATCAAACTGTTTTTCTCCATTTCACGTCAAGAGATGCGGCTGCCGAGTCCCTCTCACTGCTTAAATTCGTCGTCATATTTGACATATTGTTCGCCGGGGAGAATTACGTTTGGATACAGAAGCCGCCAAGAATCCGACTCTACTGAGAAACGTGAGACCGCCACTTGATGCGGCAATGAGATCAACTCCTAATCTTTATAGAGCAACCGAGACTAGGTCACGCTACTTGACTCCCGAGCCTTTTGTTGCAAACAGTCCGTCTCTCATGTCTCTCTTCAAAACTCTCAAATCAAAATTAGGTTTCACGGACAATATATCAACCGGATATATATCGGATGAGAGGTGGGTCTTAATCTGTCAAGTACAAATTATCTAGCAGAATGTCTTTCTTCTGGCTCACTCCAAAGAACCGCGCGACGAATATCGAGTATCGCCTCAGAGGTATGAAGTCCCTATGCTAACGACAGACATCACCGACTAAATGGCAAGGGGATTCGTAAACTGAAGCTTTCTGTACTATCCGAAGCATAATCGTTTCTGTTTCGGGTCTCCTCCAGCGCCGGATCTATTGTTCTTCCCCTTTTCGCTAGCAGTGCTAGGCCTCTTGAGAGGTTTTGTCGTAGGTGTCTCGCCCGTCTCCTGTACAGCATCTTTGATAGTTTGTCTCGATAGGCAGAGATCGATATGTCCATTGAATGCCTTCTCATCCGTGGCTTGCGGTCTCATGCAAATAGGACAATCCCACCACTCATCTTCCGTGGGATCCTCGGCAGCCCCTTTCTTCGGCGTCGGATTGGGCACAACTTCTTTGCCGTGATGACGACGTTTGTCGATCTCCTGACTCAAAGTTTCCAATTCTTGTAACTCATCTTCGCGTTCTTGACGTTCGGCTTCTTCGAATAATAGTTCATCGGGCCATTGTTCCCATTGCCCTTCGTCCGTGGACAAGGCGTCGGCTTTTCGCTTTTGAGGTGAAGACGGAACACTCCCACCTGTATCTAAGGGGCCCGTAGCTTTTCTTTTGAAGCCGAAAAAGGACATTGTGTCGGGCTTCTTCATACTGACCAAATGAGTGCATCGAAGACCCATGAGACGTAGTCTCATTCCTGGAAAATCCTGCTCCAGCTTTGCTAGCATCGGGACAGCAAAGTTGTAGAGGTCTTCCTTCAGGTATACGGCCTTTGGTGGAATGATCTGCCGTGTCAAGACTTCGTATGTATGCAACTTAATTTTCAGGACCAATGTCCGGCCTTTGAACTTCGTCCGAAGCATGTCCTTCTCTAACTCTTCTGCGGTTGCTCGTAACTTATCACGCAGTTCCACGGGATCATTCATGTCCCTAAATGTCGATTCGGTCCCGACGCTCTTTCGTTCATACTCTTCTGCTGGCTGTACATTGGTTCTTCCTAAACCTAGGTAGCATTGCATCAGGAAAAAGAATGACTTCTCGCCAAATAACTTCGAGAGGTATTGTCGATATGCATAAATATCACCACATGTCTTGACCCCTACAGCATCGAGCTCCCGTTCGAAAACTCGACCAATTCCATTTACCTTTCTCGTAGGCAGATCACTCATGAATGCCATGATAGCGTTTCGGTCGCTGGGAAGAAGAAATTGGCCGTTGGGCTTATTTTGATTCGAGCATATCTTTGCCAGCTTCGCATTAGCGGCAATTCCAGCTGATATGGTAATTTTTGTCTTTTCATGGACTTCCCGCCTTAGTTGCTGGACAGCATCTTCGGCTGAGATATCGTGCTTTTCACAGTATCCCGTAATATTGAGGTATGCTTCATCAATGCTCGCACTTTCGAATCGTGGATCGTATTCGACTATGATTTCCCGGACCTCCTGAGCTTTAGAAGTATACTTGTCAAAATTTAGAGGCAACTGAATAAGCTGAGGACATAGTTTCTTGGCCACGAATCCAGCCATGCCACTTCTGCAGCCAAATTTCCGAGCATGGTAATTGCAGGTTGTGAGTACACCTTTACCAACCGAGAATGGTACATCCTTAAGTTCTGGACGATCGAGCTCTTCGACAGCGGCATAGAAAGCGTCGCAATCAATGTGAACTAGCGTCTGCGACAGGTCTCTTGCAAGCTCTAGCTCCGCTATACAGTCATCCGCCTTCCTTCGATCGCTTGCGAGGTCGAGCTTCTCGAGCTGTTTCTTTTTTCCTAGAATTCGCTCTATCTTCTGTGTCAGGTTCTTGTCGCGATATTCTTCGTGATTGAAGAATTTCGAGCCTTTGGAGGCATTATAGATGATCTCGGACACCTAGAGGAATCAGTCGCTGCAAGGACAGAGCACTAGGTGCAATTTACCTTTGTCTGGTCTACGTTATCCTGCCCCGACTTGGTCAGCGATGGTCCAAGAAGCGAGTACTTCAATGTGTCATGCAGATCAACTTCTAACGCTGCGACGACATTCTCGTCTGCTGGGCGTTCTCCCGTCATATCGTAGGACTTAGGATGGGAATCATCTGCGCCGCAAACTCGTTGACGACAGCATTTCTGGACTCCTTTAAATACCGGAACCCTTACTGTCGCAGCTATTCCTCCATCCGTATTCAAGGATCGAGTTCTGGCTGGGTTGGAAGAGTTGCACTCAATGCGCAGAGTGATTCATGGTGGTATGGCTTTTGGATGGATATCTGGACGACGCGTTTTGACAAACTATCGCGCGATCACGTGTAGAACGCAACTTGGAGTTCCAGGGGCACCGCCTTTTGTTCTGCCACCAATCATGGCGTGGTTTGCAAAATTTATGTTGATTCTCTCTAGAACAATTCACCTCCAACATATCCAAAGATGCAGAGAACTGTTCGAGCCGTCGTTGCGGCAGAAGCATCAATTGGCTCTTTAAGGAGTTGCGCGAGACCTAGATTCTTGTGCTTAAATTCATCAAGTCGTGGTCTTGCACCGGCAGGCTGGGGGAGCAAGGGAAAAGGGGCACAAAGATATTTCTCTGAGACGAGATGTATACGTGCTGGAGCTGCGGAAGCTATGTAAGTCTGTCTTTTGATGTGCGGAAATTCCATTGGCCGAATATTACATATTTGCTCGCGCTTGATCTCGGCGCAAGACAGAAATCCCCATACTTATTGTTTGCAGGCTGAAGCAAGCTGCTTCTGCTCCGAGCGATCTCACACAGGATAAAATCATCCAAAATCTTGATGCGAAGGAAAAGGGCAGACTAGAACGAATCAGGAATATTGGTATTGCAGCACACATCGATTCAGGGAAGACGACCGCGACCGAACGAGTACTATTTTATACTGGGCGCATCAAGGCCATACACGAGGTCAGAGGGAGAGATGCCGTCGGCGCGAAGATGGACTCCATGGAGTTGGAGAGAGAGAAGGGTATTACCATTCAATCAGCGGCGACGTTTTGCGACTGGAACAAAGTGGAAAATGGAAAGGAGGGAAAATATCATATCAACCTGATCGACACACCAGGGCATATTGATTTCACAATTGAGGTCGAGAGGGCGCTTCGTGTTTTGGATGGGGCTGTCATGATTCTCTGTGCCGTCAGTGGTGTGCAAAGTCAGACCATTACTGTCGACAGGCAGATGCGACGATACAATGTGCCCCGAATCAGTTTCATAAACAAGATGGATCGAATGGGTGCCAATCCCTTCAAAATTGTCGACCAGATCTACCATAAGCTAAAGATTCCTGCTGCGGCTCTGCAGATTCCAATCGGGTCCGAGGACACATTCAATGGCGTTGTTGATCTTATTGAGATGGAGGCCATATATAATGACGGACCACGAGGCGAGACAATTCGAAGATCAAAGGAGATTCCCGAAGAATTAATGGAGCTAGCTCAGGCGCGCCGCTCAATATTGATTGAGACTCTAGCAGACGTTGATGATGAGATAGCGGAGATTTTCTTGGATGAGAAAGAGCCCACCAACCTGCAAATAAAGGAGGCTGTCAGAAGAGCGACAATAGCGTTGAAGTTCACGCCAGTCTTGATGGGTAGTGCATTAGCCGACAAGTCTGTTCAGCCCATGCTTGATGCCGTTTGTGACTATCTACCAAATCCAATTGAGGTTGAAAATCTTGCATTGGACAAAGCAAAGGACGAGAAGCCTGTCAAGCTCGTATCGTACAACTCTCTGCCTTTTGTCGGATTAGCATTCAAGCTCGAAGAGAGTAACTATGGGCAATTGACCTATATCAGAGTTTACCAGGGGTCGATGAAGAAGGGAATGAACGTCTACAACGCGAGGACCGACAAGAAGGTTAAAATTCCACGTATCGTACGAATGCACTCCAATGAAATGGAGGATGTTCCAGAAATCGGCGCCGGAGAGATATGCGCTGTCTTCGGTGTCGACTGTGCTTCTGGAGATACCTTCACTGATGGTGGGTTACCATACTCGATGTCTTCTATGTTCGTTCCAGATGCTGTCATTTCCTTGTCCATCAAGCCGAAACATAGCAAGGACGGATCGAATTTCAGTAAGGCTATGGCTCGTTTCCAGCGAGAGGATCCTACTTTCAGAGTGACTTTCGACCAAGAGAGTTCGGAGACGATCATCTCTGGAATGGGAGAGCTTCATCTCGACATTTACGTTGAGCGTATGAGGCGAGAATATGGGGTAGAAGTCGAGACTGGTAAACCTCAAGTTGCCTACCGAGAAACCATCACCCAGCCTATCAAGTTCGACCACACACTCAAGAAGCAAACCGGAGGAGCAGGAGATTTCGCTCGTGTTGTCGGGTATATGGAGCCCATCGAGCCTGGACCAAATGGTTACGGTGCCTCGAAGTTCAGAGAAGAAGTCACCGGTGGCTCTATTTCCGAGAAGTACTTGTTTGCTTGCCAGAAGGGTTTCCTACTATCTTGTGAGAAGGGGCCACTCATTGGACATCCTGTCCTCGGAACCACTATGGTCGTCAACGACGGTGCTATTCACATCACCGACTCCTCAGAAATGGCGTTCAAGAATGCCACGCAACAGGCTTTCCGAAAGGCATTCAAAGATGCCAGACCACAGGTCTTAGAGCCTTTGATGAAGACCACAATCACTTCGCCAAATGAGTTCCAAGGAAATATTGTCGGATTACTCAACAAACGAGGTGCGATCATCAACGATACCGAAATTGGACTCGAAGATTTCACCCTTACTGCTGATTGCAGTTTGAATGCTATGTTTGGCTTCAGCTCTCAATTGAGAGCCGCGACCCAGGGTAAAGGCGAGTTTGGTATGGAGTTTAGTCATTACAGTCCTGCTCCTGGACAGTTACAGTAAGTCGCTTCATGTCAATGATATAGTCTATTCTGACAAATTGTCGCAGGAAAGAATTGATCGCGGCATACGATAAGGCGCAGGTGGATAGACACAAGAAGTAAAGGCTTCTTGCTTCATTAATGTGTTACTAGAAAGATTTGTCATAATATTGTGGAGATACTCTAGGTGCGTATAGATTGTGTATGCTGCTAGAGAACGGACATGGGTATGTGCAGGGAAATCAAAAGGCATCGCGCACAATGTAAGATATTGTATCATATGACAAGCGAGAATGTCTCATCTCTTTCCAGATCCAAGCATAATTCACTAGAGGGCTAGGAGTTCGTACCACATTTCGAATGCTCGGCTAGCAAGTATGATATAAAATATTTTTCTCTCTAAAGCCCCACACGGCGTCGTCTACATTACATTCCTACTCCTTGCATCCCCGGGTATCATGGGATAGTGGTACAGAGTCAACCTTAGACCGCACTTCTCATCCAGTAGCCAGCTACTAGAAGCACTCATCGCTTATGTATACGTCGCAGGATCACGTTTGCTAATCACATACCAAGCATCTGCACCTCGTCAGAATACACATCACCTTTTTCCTTAAACACTGCAAAGAAGGACAACTCACGAATTACACCTGGAATCCATCCCAAGAGACACAGCAGAATATTGATGAGGAAATCAGCGCCGCACCCTGCTTTTAGGAAGACTGGAATGGGTGGGATGAAAATCGCCAGAAGGTACATGAGGACATCGCCCTGGTGAGCGGTGTTAGTTTGGTTGTTTCAAGAATGGATGACAGTGAAATTGGGGTTACGCACATTGGAAGAAGCCTGTCCTGACATTTTGCGTTTGTACGTGTTGATTATCTTGATTGACTTTTATGTCTAGCAAATCAAGAATGTGGATGTTCGTAGTTGTTTGCTTCAATTCAACCAAAGGAGCAGCAACATACTCGAGTATACATACCTTCGTATGCATATATACTCACATTCCACGTCATGTCATCAACAGTTCATGCCAAGGTATTAATACGCCACATGGGATGACGTCAAAGTGGAGCCAGGAGTCAGGAGTTGGGAAACAGCAGTTAACTTGTGGCTGGAGCTGCTTGGCTGGAGCAAGCGAAGAAATCCAGTCATATGGATAACCTTATGTCTTGTAAAGGTGCTAGGAGTGGCAGACGGATATAACCGAGGTGGACTAGCGTTGGTGCTCTTACTAACAGCAGTAATTTGAAATTTGGGCCAATAGGGCGAGGATATACATATAGGAGCCAGTCACAGATTATCGGCACAAGTAGGTTATCAGGGTTAAGTTGGACTTGAAGCTCACCCTATACGAAGGTACTATAATCGCTTAGGACTACTACGAATAAGCCCTAAAGTCCGTGCACCCTACCTTATCACGTGCTGCGATAAATCACGTGTTTGCTACTTACAAGGATTGAGATCTCCAGAAGAAATTTATGCCCCATGCTATTCACCTCGATATCCAACCGCGTTAAATGATATGAGATCGGATTGATCACCAGGGAACTAACTGACTTAAGGTGTTGGTAGAACAAGATCCACCAAATATAGGTAAGTGGCAATATATTTTGTCGATCTTTATTATCTCAAATTCATAGAGCTTTTAATGTTCTACTATCATACACCTCAAAGCGACCCCGCCCTCTCAGGAGACAGACTCCTTGCTGAAGATATTCGCACTTTTCCATTGCACTTCATCTCTCCATCCGTACTTTCTCGCCTTGGAAAAATGATTCTTCACAAACTGCCTTGCCTCTCCGACATCTCCATCCCAGCGCACTGCACAAAAGGTGCTCCAGAGATTTCCTTTTTCCATTTGCTTGAATCCTTGATGCCCTCAACAACCAGACATGGAGCATGCTGTGTGCCATCCTCAATGGGTTGCTACTTGTCGCGGGGAGTTGCATTTCCTGGAAATCCCTCTTGAGGACTGACCTTACCCACCGCATCTGTGCAGGGACATTTGACACTGTCATTCGCACCGTTGATTGCGTGTTGAGGTGCATCCTCAATTTCTGTTGCAACCGTATTTTGAGCGGCTCCTTGGTTTAGATCCTGATCTTTCCCCGTATTATCACTGAATGGATGCGTGTCATCCTCGACATCACTTTCAGCACCCTTGAAGCTTGCCAGAGTTTGCTCCGTGCGAAGAGTCAATTTGCCCAATTGTCGAGTGAGATATTTGAGATTCTCAGTCGTACAGGGAACTTCTTCTGTATCACCGTCTGTTTCAATACATGGTCCAGCATTCAGAGTTGTTCTTTGAGTTCCATCGGCAAGGATTGGATCAAGGTAGTCGGGCTTTTCAATGTCTTCGATGTTTGTAGTACTGCTACCGTCGTCGTCTGCCATTGTGGAAGCTTCAGCGACGTCCGATACTAACTTAGAGTATTTTGCATGGGACTTTTCGCCGCTTTCAAGACTCAAGCTTCCATCCTTCTCGATTTCTTCAGTTTGAGTAGAACTACACCCATCATCCGCAACATCCGACAGAGAACTTTCCAAGCTATTCTTCTCGATATATGCTGGAATTGGTTCAGGCCGTGTCGAAGGACCTCCTTGTGTAGGTAAATGCGGTGAATTGACTGGTGCAGGGGGTGCTACCGGACTAGTAGAATTGGTGGAAGACATTCTTGAACCTGGACACATCTCAGCGGAAATTGGAATGTTTGAGTTCTCTGCATCCGCCTCTGAGACGTGGGAGGAAAGATCGGCGACTCTGTGAGGACATCTTGGACAACGGATGGTTCTTGGTGGTAAGGGCAGATCGGCGGGTCTTGGCTCTGAGGGTATCATAGTGAATAATTAATAGGTGGTTAATTTCTTAGTAGTTCCTAGTATAGTTCTTGGAATGAAAAGAGAAGAAAACAGAATTTTAAACAGAATTTGACTCTTTGTAGGAATGCGTCGTGTCTAAACTTGCCTATGAATCATTGTTGTTTGCGAGTTCATTGTTGTTTATGAGTTCGTTATTGTTACAGCTTGATACACAACGCTTTCTGCTGTATCGAATTCACATAAAGAAAGAGCTGTTGAAGAGTCATCGCTCTCACATCATGACACAAATCTCGGTCACTTAAATCGACATTTGTTTCACTTGAATGGTCAGGTCGAGAAGATTCTCCAAAAGTCTCATGGTGTTGCATTAAAAATGTGACGCCACAGAATATATAACGCTGTTTGGGTATATAGATTCTGTGACACATGGGTGTGAAAAATAAATCATTTTGTACACTGTGGAACATAGGCTCTCATGTCTACAAACGAGACCATGACTCCAACTAAGCCAATACATCATCAAGAACAAGAAATGGTGCTTGAAGTGTCCGAAAGCGCGATAAAGAATTTTACAAATTGAATGTGGCAGAACAAGCAATTTCAAAAACCTTGAATCGCAGCTGACAGTCGCAACATTCGCCACAATCATCGTTCTCAGGTATGCGGGAAAAAACATCAGATATCGAGCATTGAGCATCGGATTCCCTATATCAACACAGGGTGAAACACCAAATACCTAGATCAATACCAGGTACAGTAAACAAAAGTTGAATTCCTTCCTCTATCCCGCTAATGTCATCTTTCATGCATGTCGCGTTTCTTCTCCTGAAACTTCAATCTCCTCATCCTCTCGTAAATCCTCCTCGATGTCACTCTTGAAATACCCGGGACAATTAGCCTGATAATTATCCTCCATCCAAGCGATGACCTTCCTATTGTTCTCCCGCAACCGCATCTCAAAGGCTCGTTTGTCTGCCTCGTCCTGGCGTTGTCTGGCTGCTATCTCGTGTTGACGGCGAGAAGCTTCTTCATTGCGCCGACGGCTTTTGATGTCTCGAGGATCACTGCGGAGGAGGGGAGAAGGGAGGTTTTCTTGGTAGTTTGGTGCTCTAGATTCTCCGTTGGGGTAGGGGTATCGGTGTTGAGAATTTACACCTGGGGCGAGTGGTGGACTTGAATCCCCTCTTGTCACCGCGGTGGTCTCCGCGCCTGTGTCACCTCGTCTTCTCCGGGCCGTGTTATGATGAAACCTAGCTGCCGTGACTATATAATTAGCTGGTGCAATTTCGTAGAGCTCAGAGATAGGAAAATTACCATGGGGTGGCGGTGGAGCCGTAGTGTTGTTTGTCATTGATTGTCGGTAATGTTCACTAACAGGAAGAATTCCTGGAAGTAGAGATAATGGAATTTCAGCCAGAGGAGGATGGGAAACCCCGGGAGAAGCCATTGGCGATGGTGATGGTGTAAGTTGAGTTGGGTGGCTGACGTTCTCCATAAGATGATTGTTAGTCCGGGATTCTTCAGGTTACAATAAATAATTGAGGCAGTTGAGGATTGTGTCTTTAATAGAAGAAACGGTTGGGAGATATTAGAAAGAGGGTTGATGACTCCGACTCTTTAGTGTTGCGGGAATTTTGTTCTAGTTTGTTACAAGTGTTGTTTCGTGAGAAAGACTGTCTTTTTTCCTTAAAGGTGAAAATTCTTGGCGATGAAAGAATGGAGAAACAGTATGGGTTGTTCCTGGGTGCTAGAATTAGCGTGGAAAAAATAAGAATTTGTTAATATAAATGCGGGAGAGCTTGCTGCTAACATCTTGATGATGCAATAAAACCACAATAGCATGCATGTTGATTTTGAAGGGGTTTTAATTATTCAAATCCTCCTTAGGTAATTGCATGAATGACCATAACACTGGAGCAATTCATAAAGTTAGGACACGTGTGAAAGAGAAAGGCAACAATGAATTTCAAAGAATGAGTTTCAAAGGAAAGCATTGTTATGTTTTTCTTTGCTTGGGATGAATCTGCGCTAGAAAAAAGAAAAACCTCCCCACGGAACTTAGAGTCGTGGAAAATAGCTCCATTTATACCATTCTCTCCTCACTTATCCGATGCACCTCGACAACTCCGTCGATGGCTTGGTTTGACAAACGCCCATCAACCATCTACCATTGAAATGTATCATTTGTTTCTAAAACTGGAGTTCTGATAGGACCGTTTGGATATTTAGGAGGAGGGCAACCAGGGCAATCACAATAAAAGCCGTAGTTGGAGTAAAGTGATTTTGGATCAGGCGAGTAGCTGATGGTAATCTCTTGTCCAATGGCAATATCATTCAGAACGATAGTAGATAGAGTGTTTGAGGTTATATCGAATCGATAGGTGCATGTTGCAAACGGGTGGCATGCATGGTTGTACCGCGAAGATTTGAGAAAGACTCCCGAGTTTGGGCCCGTAGAGAATCTATTGTAGGCTTACATTAGTTTACGAGATGGAATAAAGCCTGTGGGAATCGTGTTTCTTACCTGTTGGCGGCGAAGATACATTTGACTTTGCTTTTGTCATAGCCTGGATAACCTGCCCATGGATGCAGACTCAGATAGGCGGCAGCTTGCTCTTCGGTAAAGCTATGATACGCCTCGTATAGACCGTCGTAATCTCCCCTATAGAGCGGCTCCTCAACCAATATCACCGTGCCCTTTTTAATTTTCTTGATGGCAAAGGCTCCCAGTCCCCCTTTTGGTGAGTCTCGGATCTCAAAATACTCTGTTGTGAAGGTAGGATCGTAATCGGTAGAGAGGGTGAGCGAGAAGCATTTCTCCCAGGAAGGGGTTTTCTCAGGAATTCGCTTATTTGTTGAAGTGATGGAGGATTTGGAGAAATCCGCATAAAGTTTCCGTGTAGAGAATGCTTTCGGGCTGGCTGTGGCTCGAATATCTCGAAGTTGATGGGTTGGATTGGTTCTTTGACATATCTGCGGCTTAGCGAAAGAGTGTCTTTCACTGGGTGTGTTCACTCCTGGCTTGTATTTCTGATCAAGATTAGTCTCTCACCCTCCCCAGTTAAGTGAATAATAGGGAATATTTTACCTTGATCCAAGAGTCATCTTTTCTTGAAAGCCATTGGTCAAAGTTATTGATCAGAAAAGCCTCGTAATTGACTGTCTGCAGCGAAGACATGCCCAACTCAATTAAGAACCTTTTCGTCTGTTTGTCGGTAATTATATGCACAGCAGCGGCTAATCTTATATCTCTGACGAGAACCAAAGATAGTTAGCCAGAACTCCCTTTAACAATTGTGTGGCCTGAACTGCTCGCTTGATAAAGATTTATTTTTCAGTATCCAAGATTCTGGCACACCGTCCTAGAAATCTTAAAAGAGCAAAAGGAGTTCGTTGTGCATTATCGACCTGTTGTCAGGGTACGGTCAAAGAATGGAGTATCTTTGACGTATTGTCTGCTGGAAGCCGATGATCTGTTTGGATAGCTCCCTGGGCAGATAAATATGTATTCTCAAAAGGGCGAAGGAGCGGTATGGTTTCTTCGGGGTCTTCTTGAATTTTAAAAGTCTTTAAATTTTGTCCTGGAAACTTCGGACGCCCTGGACGGTAAGGAGGTGTGAACGGTGAATGATTATGCTTAGTTGCAGAAGCAGTTCATAGCATTGGCCTCTATTCTTGACGACCGAAAACCGAAGAAGGGTTGACCGTACTGTTCAAGACGCCACCGTGTATGCCGTTTGGTGTATGACACTGATCCTTTGAATAGCCAGACTGTGTCGCTTATGTTGTTGTGGGAAGGGAATCGTAACGCGTCTGCTTCTGTTGCTTGCTAGATAGCGTGGGAAATAAAATTCACCTCAAATTCACCGTCTACCGGAAAACGTTTGATGGGTGGTCACTTCGACGAGACGCTCGGCTTAAAGAGTGCTTGCTCTCTTGGAATTCGCGGATTCGAGAAATCGGTTCTTGTGCGCGCGCGCAGATTGTCAAGTCGATATCACCTGTGATGAAGCTCAAACTAGAAGGCTTCTTTGAGTGGAGGTAGGATGTAAAGGAGTTGCAACTTACAATTTCGTGTCCTAAAGTCACGTTCAGATATCATACTTCTCAAGCCGACGAGGCACATCACTTTTCCCCGAAAAGCGGCGAGTTAAATTGTTTCTGAATGTGTTCCTCTGGGTGGTACAATCGATTATACAACGAGTCCAATGGCATATTGGTTAATTCACAATCTACCAAGAAAGGAAGGTGCGATTTAGTCCGTCGTAAGATAGGGCAATTGAGTTGCAATCGAGATTCAAAATGATTACAATACTTAATTCGAGTGAAGATCCTCTCATAGTGATGATGGGAACAAAGAGAGGGAAAGGAATTTTTGAATTTTTGAATTTTTGAGAGTTGGAGCACGCACAAACCTCGAGGTAAAAAAAATAACATACCGACTTAAAAGCGGCCACGTGAGGGAACGAGCTCGTCATCGCAATGATTATTACTCATTTACAATAGTTAAGAATAACTATTTGAAAAGCAGGGAGGCCGGACGATAGCACACACTGTACATATTAGAGGAACAGACTTTCCATATCAACAAAGTAAGATGACGTTCAGAAACAACACATACACTCAAACCTATAATGCTCTCTCAGTTCCTCACACATTAGTCCATACCTTCCTGCTATTTTGACTACGAAGGGTGATCAAATGAAGTCCCTATGGCGTGCATAAGTGAGATCTCTTGCTCGAGAGGGTGTGAGAAGTATACCTTGGCATCCTTGATGGTGTATCCTTTTTGTAGAGCTCCTTCCACATCTTTATTATGGACCTGCATAAACTGAAAGCAACCAGGATAGGAAGAGTTGAGATCAACAAGTCCGCTGGATACTAGCGTCATGGAACAAATGTCCGATGCCGGGCTACTGGAAGACCGGCAATGAGATGTTTCACATCTCCTAAGCGGGTGTCTCCCATGGGTTGTTCCCAAATGGGTTAAATAATAAAATAAAGAGGACCTTGAAGATGGGCTCATGTTGGGGATGTCCGGCTTATGAACATATGCATTGCCATCGCTACCCCTTTTCGCCCCTGCTCGTCGTTCCGACGATTCTCGCTTGACAAAAATATCGAGCCCCACCTCGAGCTCAAGGGACTTTCGTTACTCTTTTCCCTTTGAGAGACTATCAACTGATGTCAACATGCATGCATCTTTCTAGATATTGAGATGAAGGAGAGCTCGAGATATCTTTGAGGTTGATTATGAAAAGCCATAGTCAGCCACCATCTCGGTTCCTGGAGTCAATCAGCGGATGTGGCGCCTGCGGAAGATGAACCCCACGCAACCCCGCATCAACATCGAGGAGTTCTTCCTCAAAATCGTCACACTTATTAGCCTAGCGTTGAGTACCAATCTGTCAGATGTGTTCAGGAACAGGCTAGGATACGTCAAATCCGATGAGGGGCAGGTCATGTAACGTGGTAATCTGCAAAATGCATACAAAACTTTCTAGGATGGGGAATTTGAGCAGCTTTACCTCAGCGGGGTAGACGGTGACTTGCCCGAGAGGCGGGAAAGCAGTAAGATAATATGTTGCCTTTCCTTTGGCAATATCCCCTGAATTGATAAGTTTCTTACAGCTCACCAAAAGCCCCCTCTGTCAACATGTTCAGGCCCCTGTTGAGCTCTGGCCTTTTCTGGCTGTGTTTTGGAACAGCAAGTTCTCAACCCAGGAATTTTGATGTATTTGATTATATAGATCCGTTCATTGGGACAACTGCTGGAGGTTTGTGTTGCTTCTATCCATACTTTTGCTGAGTTGGCCTGATCAATTGGACAGGCCATGTGTTTCCGGGAGCGACTTTGCCATTTGGTAAGTTATACTTGACCTATTTAAACTGCACAACTGAAAATTGGAAGGGATGGCAAAGGCAGTCGCCGATGTCAATAATCCCGACGAAAAGCAAGGGGGATTCGCATCAGATAACAGTGACATAACTGGCTTCTCTCATATGCACGACTCGGGCACGGGTGGTGTAGGTAACACAAAATATTCCTCAATGTTTGAGCTGACAAGCCTTCATTAGTCACCATCACTAGGGAATTTCCCCTTCTTCCCGCAGACCGGTTGTCCAGAAGACAACATCAATAACTGCTATTGGACGAAAACAGACCGTGCCTCGAGACGGATTAATGGAACTGCAGAAGCCCACCCTGGCTACTTTGCTGTTAGCTTAAACACATCGATCCATACCGAGGTCACAGTCACCAACCATACAGCCTTATACCGTCTAACATTCCCTTCGAATGTGTCAACAACCATAGCTAGAAACCAGACAGCATTACCATACAGTCCTCTGATCCTCTTCGATTTAACGGATTTACCAGACTCTAGGACCATTGGTAGTATTCAGGTAGATCCACAGAGTGGTCGAATATCTGGAACTGGGACGTTCAGTCCTTCCTTCGGTATTGGAAGCTATGATCTTCATTTCTGCGCAGACTTCAAAGGCACTTCAATACGAGATACTGGTGTCTGGCGGAACAACCGTGCGGGTAGCGAACCAAAGAACCTCTCGACTCGTCCAGATGGAGTTAACAATCCTCCTCTTCCAGCAGGAGCATGGACTCAATTTACTGCCCCAAAAAACAATCAAATTCTGACACGAGTTGGGGTTTCGTTCGTGAGCGTTGCTCAAGCATGTCACAACGCCGAAAGGGAAATACCGGATTTCGACTTTCAGAAAGTGAGAAGTGCTGCAGAGGATGCATGGAGAAAGAAATTCGAGGTTGTGAAAGTAGACGCTACTGGAGTCAGTGATGAATTCCATACCGTATTTTGGTCTGGAATGTACCGGTAGAGATTTCCTTTTATTCAAGTAGGTTTTGCGTCTGATTGCTGACGTACTGGCAGCTCAATGATCTCACCTCAAGATTACACAGGCGAGAACCCGTTGTGGAACTCTACCGAACCGTACTATGATTCTTACTATTGTATCTGGGACTCTTACAGGAGTATTCACCCATTGATCACATTGCTCGACCCTCACAGCCAGACTCTCATGGTGCGAAGTTTAATTGACATATATCGGCACGAAGGTAGGGAAGAATCTTTAGTAGGCTTCGAAAGTCTGTTCAAAATTGAATACTAACATACATCCAAGGGAAACTTCCAGACTGTCGCATGTCCCTTTGTAAAGGCTTTACACAGGGTGGCTCAAATGCAGATACCGTCTTAGCAGACTCATATTTGAAGAACATCACGGCAGGAGTCGACTGGAGAATTGGCTATGAAGCTGTCGTATCTGATGCCGAGGGTAATAAGCCCATCCAAAAATGCCCGGATTCATAGCTAATACCATGCACAGTCGAACCTGAGAACTGGTCAGTAGAAGGCCGAGGTGGTCTTAAATCTTGGAAAAATCTCGGCTACATCCCCACGGATGACTACGATCCCAGTGGTGGCGGTCCTTTCACTCGCTCAATCTCCCGGACCGTCGAATACGCATACAATGATTTCTGCATTGCCTTGATGGCAAAAGGTCTCGGCAACATGGCGGATGCAGAGAAATACCTCAAACGCTCCGAGAACTGGAGGAACATGTATAAAGCCGACCAAACATCCCTAGCCACAAACACCACCGGCCACATTGGCGAAACCGTCGACACTGGTTATATTGGCTTCCTCCAACCTCGCTACCTAAATGGCACATTCGGCTTCCAAGACCCAACCCTCTGCTCCCCCCTCTACAACTTCACATCCTGCTACCTCAACCCCGACGGCCACGAGACCTACGAAGGCAGCTCCTGGATGTACACCTTCTACGTCCCGCAAGACATGGACTCCCTAATCACGACGCTCGGCGGCCCAGAGAACTTCACAAACCGCCTCTCCTACCTCCACACCTCGGGCCTCCTCTACATTGGCGACGAACAGGCCTTCCTCCCCGTCTTCCAATTCCACTATGCCGGTCGCCCCGCGCTCTCCGCAGAATTCAGCCACTTCTACATCCCCTCGCAATTCAATACCTCCCTCAACGGCATCGCCGGCAACGACGACTCTGGCGCCATGGGCTCCTTCACGACCCTCGCCATGATGGGACTCTGGCCCGTCCCAGGACAAAACGTATACCTCATCACACCGCCATATTTCCCTAGCGTCAGTCTTACGAGTCCGCAGACGGGCAAGACGGCGACGATACGGAATGTGAATTTTGACCCGAGTTATGGGGCGATTTATATTCAGAGCGTGACGTTGGATGGGGAGATGTATACGCGGAATTGGATTACGCATGATTTTTGGTTGGAGGGGGGAGTGTTGGAGTTGACGTTGGGGAGGAATGAGAGTGAGTGGGGGACGGGGATGGGGGATTTACCACCGAGTAGTAGTACTGGGATGTGAGGATGAAGTATGAGAAGTCACAAGAGGGAAGGAAGTGAGGTGATAGCAGTGGGATTGAGATCATGAAAGTCCGAAGAGGATTTATGCCCCCTCTATCTAACTCGTCAATGACCGAGGTGACTCTTGTCCCCATGATTACAATTCCCTGTTTATCGAACAATGCAGGGCACCCATTCGTTCTCGAACCCCAAAAAGAAAAAGAGAAATCCCAAAATGGTAAATATGAACAGAGAAAAGAAGAACAGCACCCGAGTTTCTAAGCGTCGAAAGCAAAGGCCGTGTTCAAATATGGCCAAGAAAGTCATGATTCGTCATTCGTCTCGTGTCGATATCATCCCGACATATTATCGTCATCGCAGATCCTGCTAGCCACCGATACCTCTTAGAAGACAACAACGTTCTCCTCTGGCGTAGCTTCAGGCGTTGCATCCCTCGCGGCAGAACCACCCTTCAACCCAAAGCCCGTTGCAAAATGCGGTGTTCCACCCACACCCAAAGCTCGAGTCTCAACAATTTCTTCCTCTCCCTCAACCACAGCTGCAACATCTCGAGTAGCAGTGCCACCCTTAAGGCCGAATCCAGGAGCGAAGGTTGGGGAGCCGCCAACGTCTACGTTGCTCTCGCGCGTCTCAATGACAGGGACGAGTACTGGGGCGGAGGTTGTGTCTCTGGTGGCGGAACCGCCTTTGAGGCCGAAGCCAGAGGCGAAGTTTGGTGTTCCGCCGACGCCGAGGGCGGGGACTGGTGCTGGTGAGGCTTCTCTGGGGAGAAATGGGAGTGAAATGGAGATGGGGAGGGCGAGGGTGAATGTGACGAGGAGGGAGGCGAGGAGGAGTGTGAAGCGCGCCATATTTTGCGTAATGAGCTTATTTTGGAGAAGCTGTCTGGAGGCTTGGTGTGATCGGAGAATGTGTTGAAGTTTGAAGGATGAGTTTGAAGTGAGGTGGGGTATGAGAAGTATTTGTGATGGATGGAAGACAACCCAATATTTTGGCAGGATTAAGTGAATATGAAGGCGGCAAAGGACTAAATGGTGACGATGATAGTAAGCTAGCTGATGAAATGTGAACTTCACTTGAAATCCTCAATCCTATATACCCGCCATCTTCATCCAATGTATGCTTTTAGAAACAAGTACCTAGCGAGGGGAAATCCAAGGCAAACAAAGGTAAACAATCATCGTCAAGGAAGTAACTATTTCGGATCATCGGCTCCAAGATGACTTCTCCATAGCGAGTAAACGGATCAGGTGTTTGCCGAGCACGCACTATGGAGAATACTAGTTCGCAAACGAGAATAGCACATTCAAATCAAGAGGTACCACATGGCTATGGAATGGCAATACAAGCTGAATTAGACGGGCGTCTGCTGGCCACCGCTTGGTAGCCGCAATAACGCGCGAAGCCATCGCCAGATACTGACATGGGAGATTGGAAACAAGGTTGAAAATAACCAATCAAGCCTGGTCTTCTGGTGGTGATCCGGTGGAGAAGCACGCTGCAGTCAGTCAATCATGGTTAAATCCTCCCTCAAATCCGGGGTCCTCCATGCGTTGAAGAATGTACGAGCGTGGCGCGGTCACGAATAAGAACTTAAGAAGCTTAGCTTGAAGAACTGGAGGAAAAGAACTTTTACTCCGTAAAGACGGGAATTGCGAGCCGGGACTATTTTTGGAGTCCGAAAAAGCTTGGCTCGGGAGCTTAATAAAAGTGGAGTTGCGAAGAAATTAATTGGCTGGGATGTGCTGAGAGTTTGGCCGCGCCTCGAGGCTGTGGCTCAAAATAACCGCCCGCTTAACCTTATCCTTGCAAGCTTGAGACAAGCGAAACTGCCTTGCAAGTTGCGTAAGGAGAAACATCCTTCTCGCAAACACCATCCAATCTAGATCGCACCAGGTGATTTGCTCCGCCTTGATCTCCAACTTGCTGAACCGCCCGGTGTACTGTACGAGACGGGATCACTTCACTGCCATTACTGATAACGGAGACTCCCGAGATGCCGGTCAGCCTCCCTGAAGTCGGGTTGTATCATGGCGTGCCACAGCATAAAGTGCTTTACATACCGCTGAGGATTTGTCCACTCGTCTCACCCGACCGACCTCAAGTTGAAACAAGCCACCGAGTCCTGCTGAGGTGAGGTTGATAGAAACTGCAGGTGCACTGGTATGTCATGTATGTGTTATCACGATGTCGATATCGGCAGCGGCTCACCGAATGTGCAGACACTCATCGCAAAGAACCATCTCTACTGCAGCCTTATGAGGGCACTATCACGTTGTATACCAATGGCATATGTCATACTTGCACGTTTCGAGCCTGGCCAGTGGAGATGGTTTCCTGGTAACCATAGATAAGCGGCTATCCGTACAGTAAGGTTGCCCTCGATGCTCAAAGCAGAGGCCAGAAAGACGCCGTGAATGTCTGCTGACGACTGGCTACTTTGAAATCATGCGAACAGTTGATGCTTGCTGTGCAAATGTTTGATAATCTGGTGCCGATTTTCGACACGCACTTTCTGAGCAAGTAGACATTTGGTTTAAGGCTAAGTCAACGATTGCTTTTAATTTGCAAAGCTGTTGAACTCGTGAGCGATGCCCGAATTAGGAGATCTATCCAGACGGTGCTCCTCCATAATGTGGATATCATCTACTAGGTGCATTCGCGCCATGACGCCCCTCCGAGTTCGTTTGCAATGACTCGAATGGTCATTAAAACATCAAAACCCCTAGTATTACTCACTTTGTGTTTACTAGCTTTAACCTCGGAGTATCTGAAAGCACCTCCACACGAATTTTATGATTAAGCGTTCTGCGTGTGTTTTTATGTCTTCACTCTGATCACAACTTGGTGAGCACCGAGACACCAGGATTTGAACCATGTTTTTTCCTTTTGGATATCTTGTTTGGGAATTATGGGCAGCTTGAAATCTGGACCCTACGATGCAGCGTTCTGCTCCTCTGCTTGTTCTACATAACCCAAGAAACTCCCTGGCATCTATGGAGCAGGGAAGAAACGATCGCCTGCCAGCTCCCCGTTCCAATGGAGTTTGCTTAAATGCTCTTCTCCTAAATGTATGGCCAATCATCCATTACGCCGAAGGAGGATCCCTTTTGTTGCGCCTAAACTCCCTGATATCTCGATTTAACGCCATCGCCGAATCGTAGCACTCACGCTTCCTGCAATCGTGCTTCCCTACTCTTTACATTTCGTCGAATCATCCACTGTACTCTCCGTCATGCCAGTACTGGTCCTGCTCGAGCAACCCTGCTCTTGCCTGTATCCAGGTGCTTTGTTGACCTGGCTGATAACGACACCGAATATTACAGTTGGCAAGACGACGAGGGCGATGATTGAGATGATGATGCAAAAATAGGCTTTCTTTCTCTCTCGTTTATTTCTGATTGGTATCACACGGCGTTTGCCTTGTATTGGGACATCATAATGCGATGGGACGTAGGGTGGTGGCGCTTCTGTGTGTGTGTTGTAGTAGGGAAGCTGTCTATGTTAGTTGATGTCTTGTGACAGTAGAGCGAGTAGCAACTAACCTCTGTTGCTCTGTCTGACGCTAATCTTGCGGATGCAGGAGGAGTAATATGTCGGTATGTATCTGAGTCCATTGCGAAACACAATTCCCGGTTCTTTTGAGGATCGGATTCCAGAGGATCTCCAAGTCGAGTTTGTTGACGAATCCAGATATCTGTTCTCCAAACACTATCTGTTTATCATCATCTGTCTTTCCGATCCAACAGGGTTGACGTAATTATCAAAAATACTTGAGGGCAGCGTTAAGTGTTGCACGAATGCCAACCCGAAGCAACTTCTCATGCGAACAGCGTGGAAGCCACCCATCATATACCATCCTCCCACCATCAGCGCCGCTCATTTCGGCAGGGGGGCGTTGGGTGGTCAGGCAACGTTTGAAGTCGGCGAGAATGTTGGAGGAGCAGCCCAAGCAGCCCCCCTCAAACCTGACGATCTGATCCATACACATCCCATTCGTGGTGGGGCTGACCTTGGCCGCGCATGAAGGATCTCGCTTCCTCCTACGGTGAAATGAGAGGGAGGAGCGGCACGTGACGATGGCTGAGCACGAATCGAGGAAAAGCATTGGACGGGGCGTATAATGCGCCGTACAGAGTGTCTGTCTGACTCTGTCAAGGTTATGCGGTGCCAAAGCCTCTTATGTAGGGGTCCTACTCATATGGAGGGTCGGAAGCTGTGAATTTTCTTTCCGTTCGGATGGTGTTGGTATTTACATCGAATCTATCCAGACTCGAGTAGTGCATAAAATCAAAGTGGTACCTAGGAAGAATAATAAATGACCAGACCGACAACAGCCCATCCCAACATCCCAAATCCAGGGCCATAAGCTACGTCTTACGCCGACACCTTTTCGTCCTCAAAATACACTCCTCCATGCGGTTCTATAATCCCCCCATCCCTACCTCCCGTCAATTGCTATTCGCATAATTAACCCTCAAAACCACCACAGTAATAATAACAATCAAATGCACAATCGCCACCGCCAAACAAATCTTATGACACGCCGTCCACTCTCGACCCCGTTCCCTCATCGCTCCCGTCCCATTCCCAACCCCATTGCGACACGAGTATTCTTCAGGGTGACTATTCCGAGGCCGGGGGTATTCAGCGGTTACATATCTATCACGGCCATTCGGATAGCGGCTGTCCATCGCATAGTCACGATGGGCCGCGTCTCTGAATGGGTCTTTCTGCGGAGGCGGATTGGGGTTGAATTGCGTGGGTTGATTGCTGGCGTTGATTTCCGGGAGCACTTCTCCTGAACGACGATCCCGTGAAGAGGCTCGTGGCTGATAGGAGGGCGGTGGCGGGCTGGATGCCTAGGTTGTGTGGTAAGTTATCTGACGGCGAGGTTTGGAGAGGGGCCATACTGAATGGAAGTGCCACTCCGGATCGTCGACCGGGACGGCGTCGTCGTTCGAGCTGGCGATGGTGGGGATGCCTCGCGGCGGTGCTGGGTTTCCCCCCCCGAGGTCGTCGCCGCGCATGTCGCCTGGCGTCCTCATGCTTCTGGGAGTGGTCTTGGAAGGTCGACCCAGAGGCCTCCTCGCTTTCCCCGGCAGTGTATCGTGATCGAGAGCCCCGAGGGCGCTGCCTGCACCGGACCAACTGCCTCGGATCTCTTCCTCGTCGAAGCGTAACACCCGTGGCGGCGTCACAAAGCCTCACGTCCCATGCAACTCAAAGACCAAACAAACACCAGGCCATCCCAAATCTCCAAAGATAAGAATATGGACACTCGAAAAGGAGGATGCCTCCCCTCCCAGCAAGGCGGAGACGCACCATATGTATATGGAGTCCTGTACTTCTCACGTCAAAAACACCACCCTTTTTACTCGTCGGTTGTTGGACGGCAACATCGCGTTCTAGGCTGCGGTGCGGCGCATGAGACGTTAGGGTTTGGGCGGCATTGTGTGGTTGGCTGTCGTGGTACGGGAAGGTGTAGGCTGGGTTGGCTGGGTTAGGAGGGCTTATTCGAAAGGTGACGTGAGAGATTGTATGGAGTACGTCCGTACGGAGAGGTTACGAGTTACTCGTTCTTACAAGCGTACAAGCGAGTGGCGGGGTCTCGGGTGAGGTGCATGTTTCATGTTATGCGGGTTCGGGATGGGGTTTTGTGCTGACGGGGTTGGAAGTTGAGGATTGGAGATGGCATGTGAGTGTGTTTGTATGCATTACACTACGGAGTATGAGGAAGGAGATTGGGTATCGTACAACTTTTCGTACAACTTTTCATACAATCAAAAGAGTAAAACGCCGGATCCCAATGCCCCTGGCGCTTGAACGCCTGAAATGCTCTGTCTGTCGTGTTCTGCCTGGCCGTTCTGCCTGGCTGCCTAACGTAAGGTTATACCTAGAGCCATCCAGAAACTCCAAATACCAACAGCAACCCCCTCTAAAGACAAGCCTTCGCCCTCCCATATCTATCGCTAGCCTCACTACACCGCCCCTTCGCCGTGTTGAGATACACCACAACACCCACGATGATACCGGCTACAATGAGAACACACATCGCAACAACGGCAAGGCAAATCTTCATCTGTTTGCCTTTGCGCTTCCGTTGGAGTTCGATGTTACGGTGGAGTTCGGGATGCGGCGCGTAGTATGGTTGGTAGTATGCTGTTTGAAGGGGGGGTTGGGTGCCTATTGGGAGGGATGGGGCTTGTGTGTAGGTTGGCGGAGGTGGGGTGGTTGAGGGCTAAGATGAGAGGTTAGTTTGGTTTTCTGATGTTGAGCTGGAGATGCGTGTACCTCGACCATAGGTAGGAAGCCGGCATTCTTAGTCTCTTGGGGTGTGTGGTGCGCAAACGGACCGCGTTGACTCTGCATGTTTCTAGTACGTGGATGATAAAGCTGAGTATTGCTGATAGATCTTGATCGGTAAGCGATCCGGAAAGGAAGAAGCCGTGTAGGAGGATGGTGGAATAGTAGGCCCTTTTAACCATTTGGATCTCAATTATTGTTGTACGCAAATACAGGCTATGCTGTCCAATCAGGAATAATTGTTAAGCGAATACTAACATACAAGGTATCGAACATTCACTTGATGGACTTCCTCGTAGTGGCTAGGGTTGTTGGAGGCGCAGGAGGATTAGACGGACCGGCCGACGACCCTGACTGCGTGAAGGCATTTTGACAAGACGATGGAAGGAAGGCGTTAATCTGGAAGATGACTGAAATGCGGCGAGCGAGCCAATGGAAATCCCGCGCTCGTTCGAGCCGAGTCACATGACTCGCCTCATCTCATTAGGTGGTTGTAAAAGCGTCGTGCCTCTTTGGTACTTGTTCTCCCAACTGTCCCAATAGGAGTAAAAAGGCATTGTTTCAGATTCAGCACTACGTACTATCGCTGTCATCGACAGCTACTCTACCAACTTACCACATACCACGAAAAGGGTAGCTTACTGCCTCATTACCCGAGACCAAGACAACGACGTACTATACATGTGCAAACCGAGATAAGGGCCTGGAAATGATAGAAACATCGTCACCCGCTGTACGCAGTGATCTTGTACTCTTTGTGTGGGAAACTAGCATTGACCTGGAGGCCGAAAAGTGGTCATTGTCGCCTACTAAGCCTTGCTGGAGAAGAGAGTGCTTGTTTTCCTGGTCCACATCTTCTGATCAAGATGCTGAATATCTATGATAGGCTGTTGGGAAGTATTCCTTCTGAATAAAGTCGTTAGGGTGAGTTGAGACGTCCGCTAACAACTGAACAAGGCGATAAAAGACAATAGAAGGGTTCTCGTCCAATCTTCAGTCCTTCGGTCTTCATGCTTGTATATTTTGAATTTGATCATTGTCAGATTCAAAGGATTTGAACAGGAGATGGGACCATTCCACCCAGCTTACCGGATTAGGAAGACTCGCTAAGTAAATGATACTCATTCGATCTCTTCACATTGCATCGTAATGTCTAGTAAGTTCCTTTAGTACTACATAATGATTCTGGAGATTTGAGGAGTCCCACGAGGAGAAATTATGCTGGCGACATACAACGAACATTTCTACTGTTTACATACGAATGGGAGGGAGCCGCACGTGACTGAATGTCGACCTCTGTCAGGACTCGGATCTGTAAGGCCTTAGTCATACGGCTGAAGGTTATTTCTACTGCTGTAAGGTGGCCTAAAACCATAACACAACAATATAACAACAACAATACAACCAGAATACTCAACCACTACATTTGACCTCCTTATTTGAGTAATCCTAACACTATCTTTGGCACGCCAAGGCTGAACCCCTTCCCTTTAACAACACAGCACGCATGGGAGAGCAACACTCGTTACATATGTCCTCTCTCCTATTTTGTCCCTTTCATATGTCGAATCAAGCTATTCAGGTCTTTGATCTTCATAAGGGTACCGTCTCGGTACCTTCCTGCAGGAACGTTGAGTCCGGTGAGGTCGGGTCGCGTCTTGCCTGCGTCCCGATCGCATCCCAAAAACGTACCTGTGGTACGATTTGTTTTCCGTATTTCTCCATCAACGACTTGCTAATTGGAGGATATACTTTCCAAAAATGTCGATCGAAGGTACAGCCGCACCACTCGCGGTCATATATACAAGGTGTTTCCCGCAAGTGCCGATGAGAGCTGCACAATGACTCTGCAAGGGTACTGTATGTCGAGCACCATTCGCTCCGGCAAAACAACGTCACGAGCCTCATTGCCATGGTTGAATACTACCAATATGGTAAGATTTCTCCGGTCTTTACCAGGAACCGTGGAATAATGTTTGGCCTTGGCCCCTTATTGAGGGGATGTGCGGGGAGAGACCTGTCTCCAAATGTCAATTGATGCAAAAGACCCATCCTTTTGTTTGTCCTGATTCTTGGCGGCGTAGGCGTTGGTGGGTATGTTCTTGATCGCTTTTCTTTTCTATATATTGTTTTGTGGTTAGACTTCCGAATCTTTCAAGTGCTGGTTTTGGCATCCAGGAGTCATGTATTTCTCTACTACGCAATCCCTTTGGCTACTTCTGCCAACCCTAGCTCAATCGGCGACAGTTTCTTATACGATCCCAGCTTCACCTCCATCTAGTGCAGCGAAGCTTGATCCTGCGCCTGTAGGAGTATCGTGAGTCTGATGGAGCTCCCCGGACTTTGACTTTAGGCCTGACAATTGCAATCAGATTCGAGTTCTTCGCATTTCCATCATACTTCAGCAATGTCACAGCGACAAACCAATGCCTCAATAATTTTCGAACCTTGACGGGGGTCTGGCCACCAATTCGAATTGGTGGGACAACTCAGTAAGTTACAGTTTGCCGAGTCTTAGGATTGAGTTTAATTCGGGCAGAGATCGCGCAAAATACGATGCCAGTACCTCAGCAATGGTAGTATACACGGTTGCGGACCCTAAAGATGCACCAGCTGCCTTGACTTTCGGGTCATCTTTCTTCAAGCTAGCAAATACGTATGCCGGAAATGTCGTCGTAGGTCTCAACCGAGGCCATAACGATATTGCCAATACCATTGCTGCTGCGAAAGTGGTAAAGAGCTCCATGAACAATCTCCGTGCTATCGAGCTTGGAAACGAGCCAGAATGTCAGTTTAAGGAATTCATTAGACTATTCTACCCAATTTTCCAGAATCCAATTGATTGCTCTTCAAAACACACAACTCGGTAGAAAATTCTAACAATCTTTCAGATTATGCCGGGGCAAATCAACCTGTTGCTGCAGGTACATGGAATCCTGCTGCGGACGCAAAATCACAAAACTTGTGGGTCAATCAGGTTGGAAAAGCCTTGGGATCGCCATCCGTCATCCAAGCTGGCAATTCAAACTCTGATCCACCTACCTGGGGCGCTGCAGAGTTGATTCGAGCACTAGATTCCACAGCAAGATCATACGTTTACGACTACTCACACCACAACTATCCAGGTGGAACTGTTACTTCCCTAATGAGCCACAGTGGAATCGTGAACAATATGAATAAGTTCGTAGCTGATGTTGCCGCTGCTACGGCGATTGGCAAGGAATATGTGTTAGGAGAAACCAATTCTGGTAAGCTATTTAAATTTCTTTATAACCTGCTGAGCTCCTTGACTAATAGTTGTCAACAGTCTCTGGAGGAGGAGCAGCAAACGTAAGTCCCACATTCGGCGTAGCTCTCTGGACAATGGACTATGTCCTCCACGCCTCAGTCCTCAACATAAAACGAACCTACTTCCACCACGGCACCGTGGGACTCTGCTACTACTGCTGGTGGGGTCGCTACAGCATGGGTGCCCCATACTACGGCGCATACGCAGCACAAGCAGCCATGGCCGAAGGCTCCTACATCGCAGCTTTGGACACTGGCAAGACTGCTTACGCCGGCTACATCGTCTATGATTCAGCGTTGAAGCCTCTGCGTGCTCTTCTCTATAATTCGGAGTACTATAGTGGCAGTGGGAGGAGGGGTAGTTCGGATTTTGTCCTGAGTGGATTGATGGGATCGAGTGTCAGGGCGAAAAGATTGACGGCTGCGAATGCGCTTTCGAGAGCTGATCGGGGAGGTGTCCCGACTTTTGGGGGACAGACGTTTGCGGATGTTACTTGCATGTTGAAGGACGCGGAGATGTTTGAGACGGTGAGTGTTAGTGGTGGGAAGGGAACTTTCTCTGTGGCGGCTTCTGAGGCGCTGTTGGTGTATCTTCAGTGATGTCTACGACACACTTCCTAGAATCCAGAATTCCTCATGCACCAAAACCTATATCAAGGAGGACATATTGCAATTACATTGACAATGGTGTCTACCACTTCCACCGAGGCAAAAATTCGCAAAATCCAACCCTCCACCCAGCACAATATCACCAAAGCTTCAGGCATATAAACACAATCAACCCCTCCCTCGGCACAATATCCCCCCCCCCCCCCCTTCCCCAGAAATTACACTTCCGGCACCCTATTTCTCCAGCCCTGCCACTCGCACAGCGGTGATCTTCGCTCCCCCGCATTCCGGGGGTGTCGGGGATACCGGACACGAAGAGCACGTTTAGGCGCAGAGGCATGTATTAACCAACGCCGAGAAATGGGGACAGCGGTGCAGAACGCCACTCGAAGAAGGCACTATGAGAGCTTCCGAGGGGCTTTGCAATTGGGCGGGTGATAGGAGTTGGGAATTGCGAGGGAAGGGCTGTTGGGGCGAAGGGGGGCCATCCACGGGGTGGATCACGGGGTATGTAAGGGCAGAGGGATTCCTCTGAAAATCCGGCATCGTTGGCTTCCTGTGTTGTGGCATCTTTCTCTCGAGGCTGGACGTTGCAGCAGATATGCATTTCTCACCACTGCTTAGCACAATTGCCCTCTGCGTGTACGTGCCGAGCGCTGTCTTGGGGAGTTTGCAGATCGTACGTCTCCCCTGGAGACCATTGGGCGACGCCGTACTGATGATGGGTGTGTAGGTCCCAGGGGCGTCGATAACGACGGTCAATTCGCCGTTTCAACATGTGCAGGCTCATGGTGGTGGGTTGAGTACGTCGCCCGTTTCCCTCTCCCATCCTAATTCCACCCTCCATCCTCCGACGCCCCCCTCTTCTTATTCCCCTCCTCCCTCTTGCCTCGCTAATCCTCGTCGGCAAAGTCCTCGTCAACGGTCTCTACTACCTGATCGGGGAGAACAAACTCGGCGGCTCGGCTTTCCAATCTATAAACTGCTACAGCTCGCCCGATCTGGTGAATTGGAGATATGAGAATGCGTTGCTGAAAGTTAATAGTGGACCGGCGGATTTGGCGAGTGGGTATGTATGGTTTCCGTTCGGAAAGGGGCATTCGTTTAGGATCCTTGGTGTGAAGGTCTTGTTACTATGGAGAGACTTGGGAAGGCAGCGTGGCCTCACGTGTGGGAAGTTGGGTTTGAGAGATCAAGCGCTGATAGACTGACTAGGAGGGTGGTGGAGAGACCGCATGTCATTTATAATGAGCGGACGAAGAAGTATGTTATGGTGAGTGAGAACTTCCCGGGGAGTAACAGAGAGGGGACGAAAGCTTGAAGGGCAGGGAAGAGCGGGGAGCAGAAGGAGAAGAGAGAGCGAGGTTATGCTGATGGCTTGCATGTATAGTGGTTACACATCGACAGCAGCAACTACGGCGAAGCGAAAGCAGGCGTTGCCACTAGCGATACGGTTTGTGGCGCTTATACCTACATGTTCGTACTTCCCACATTGAAAACCTAGGGAAAATGGACTGACATGGTGTTTTAGACGAGGAGAGCGACCCCTCGGATTCGAAAGTCGAGACATGAACCTCTACAAAGGTCCTTTTCCCTCTCCCCCTCCCTCTAACCCAACAAACTAACGCCCCTCTCAGACACCGACGGCTCGGCCTACCTCCTAACAGAAGACGTAGGTCCATCCTCAACATCCAACATTATATGCTGATTCTTCCAAGCGTAAAAACGGCCTCCGCATCGACGCCCTCTCCGAAGATTACACCACCGTGACGAAGAACGTGCAGTTGTGGAAAGACAACTCGTTTGAGGCCGCGGCGATCCTGAAGAGGGGGAGTGTCTATTTTATGTTTGCTAGTAAGCAGAGTGGATGGTGTGAGTACCTTCCCACCCGTATTTGCCGCTGGAGACGATAGATGGGAGGTTGGAAGGCGCAGAAGATGAGAGGATGAGAGGATGAAGGGAGGAGGCTGACAGAGTGTTAGCACCGAATGACAATCTATATTGCACGTCGACGAATCTAGCGGGGCCGTGGTCGTCGTGGCAGTTGTTTGCGCCGAAGGGGACGAATACTTACACGAGTCAGACGGGGGCGGTGATCGATGTTAACGGTGTTGCTATGTAATACAATCTCCCTTGCTACAGTACATGCTTAAGCTTGGAAAGGGAAGGGTGCTAATGGATGGACAGGTACATGGGTGACCGCTGGGTGTCTTCGAATCTTATGCGCTCAACCTATGTCTGGCTTCCATTGACACTCTCTGGTACCACAGCTACCTTGGTAAGCCCTGCCTAGCCTTCCTCCGTCTAGATATTTTCAGAGAAGCAAGACTGACGCCCCCAGAACAAGCAAGTAAACTGGATCCTCGACATCGCCAAAGGAACCTGGACCCCCGGCCCCGTAGAAACAACGTACGAAGCCGAAGACACCCTCAACACCCTCTCCGGCGGCTCAAGGACCATCTCCTGCTCCGGCTGCTCCGGAAAGACTTCCATCGGGTACATCGGCGGCTCCCCCAACGGGAAGCTCACGATCAGTGGTGTGAGTAGTACTGTGAGTACAAACACGACGATCAGGATCAATTACACGAATGCGGACAGCACGCAACGATACGCGACGTTGAGTGTGAATGGCGCCAGGTACATTGTGGCGTTTATACCGACGCCGGATGACAATAGTCCGGGGACGGCGGCGGTGACGGTGAGATTGGAGGAGGGGAAGGCGAATACGTTTGTTTTCGAGGCGTACAATGGGGGATGGGGTGAGTCTTCGTCATATTTGGCGGCTGTAAGAGTGGGTACTGATGAGTTCTAGGTCCGAATATTGATCGAATTGCCATTCCGGTATTCTAGGGCGTCGAGCGTCGTTGGGGGCTCGCGGTCTCTGATTGAGGGGGCAGACTTGCGAAACGACCGCTGAGAAGATCTACAGCGTCGTAGCTGGACTTCTGGAAACTTCGTATGACTCGTCCAGGAAGGGAGAATCGTTGTCTGAGCACTTCGTTGCGTTTCCAATTCGCCCATCGATTTGTGATCATGCTGCGAGAAATAAGAGACACAACCGACGTCGGTGGCAATGGTGCATTTGTACATATTTCCTTCAACAACAAGCCGAAGTCTTTATATAGTCCTGGGTCTACTATTCGAAGCGGAGAGAGTTCCTTACGTGCTTGCGAGACTGCGTTCTCCGTTGCCGATTCGTACTGTTGTCCAGCCATCCGAGCTTGTAGATAAATCCCCAGGGCGGTGGAGAACAACAATGCGAGTGCGCCGTGGACGGGATTCTTGAAGCCGGTAGCACAGAATTGGAACGGGATTTCGACCGTCGTGATCGCATGTGCCTTGAGGGCGAAAGTGCCGATTTGAACTTCGTAGTCGGAGAATCCATCTGGTGATACTGGGGTGTCGAGGTTTCTGACTGAGACCCATATATATCCTGTCGCACATGTGGAAAGCGAGTATGTCGTGTCATTTGAGATGTTCTTCCGCTCCACGAAGGCTTTTGCGCCACATCTCTTGATGTCGGCGAAATTGGCGTTGAGATCGAAACCGTACTTGGCCAAAAACCTTTCGTCCGTGACGCTCAGGTCTGGGAGAGAGATCCCCGAGTCTCTCGCGGGCGTGATATAGAACACGGGATGGGTCATGAATTCAGATTGCATGAGCCCTGCACCGTGTGCTCGATTAATGATGAGATTTGGACTTGATACTGTCTGGTGTGTAAGTCATGTTAATCCGATGGCTCGATTCTTGAATGTCTTACTTTCCATTGAGACCGTCGTTTCCTGGATGAGATCTGGGAGCTGCGAAAAGACCCGCTCATTCTGAGATTGGACATCGATGATCGAGGGTGCTCGACTTCGGCTGGTAACGTAGATGTCTTTTGCCGGAGTCATGGTTGCAATGTTTGGCGGCGGCTCGGAGACCGCCCATCAAACAGCCAAAAGAAAGAAATAGTGAAGCTGAATATAGGCGCCTCTCTATGGGTGAGGAGACATACGAAGAACACATTCAGTCCCAGGCCGACTCTGCCTTGGGCTAATCGACGGATTCCACAAACCTCGTATGGGTCACGGCTTTACGAAGGTATATTCTTGGCGCTATATTTAGAACACGAGGAGGCGTTCAGCAATACGAGATTTTACTCTGTGGTGCAACCAAACCCGAACCTAAGCATGTTCAAGTCTTCAAGAGTAGTACTACAACCTACAGGAGGAAATGAATGGAAAGTTGAGGCCATATCACCTGATTTTGGGAAGGTTCAGCACCAATCACCTGGCTAGGATATCTCTTGACCCGTCCCCATTGGTCAAATACCATCGCGTCACTTTACATTTATTTACCCCTGTACGTTGTGGACCGTATTGGATTGTACGAAGTAGATTAATCTGAAACTCACTACTGTAGAATGTGTCGCTAACACGCCACTAGCGAGCCGCTAGTGCATGGTTTGGATGTACAGCAGAGCAGCTTATTTCAAAAACAGGGACCGTGCGGCATAAGGTTATTAGGTGATCACTGTTTTAACTGCATTTTAAAAACAGGGCACGTGGGAGCTTGTCAGGTGATCTGGTTCAAAAAACTGTACTCGAGACGCGTTGAGCCACGCCACTGACGCGAAAACCTCGGAAGTCTTGCCAACGACTCTTTCATTTTTCCACACCACAACCACTTTGCAACCCAATTACCCACCACCATGTCCGCAGAAGTCGTCAAGAAGAGGGGCCGGCCGAAGAAAATTGCCGCTGATACTACCGAACCCGAATTGCTAGAAACTGCGAGCAAAACGAGTGCTCGCGCGAGCTCTACGAAGACCGCCGCAGCTAAGCCAACATCGAAACCAGCAAAAGCACCCGCGAAACCAAAGGCTGTTAAGCCTACAAAAGCATCGCCGAAGACTGCGACAAAGAAGGTTGGTTCGACTGTCGAGGTGACGGAATCAATTGGCAAGAAAGAAACTCAATCTGCGACCACGAAGATTCCTTCCAAAGCCGCTACTACCACGAAGAAAGTGGCTGCTCCTGTCATCGATCACATTAAATCGAATGTGAAGACCACAACCTCTACAGATTTATCGAGCGCCCCGGTGTCTTCGCCAACCACAATCAGTTCCGATGCCCCCAAATCGAGTGCGAAAACACCGTCTCCATCAAAGGTGAAGGAAGCTTTACTACAACAGACTGCACCTCTCGGTACCGCTGCGAAGTCTGAGACTGTCTTGACAGTAACACCTGCGACATCCAAAATACTGAGCAGAGTTCGCGAGCTCTCACAAAAGACCTCAAATACCACAACAGCCTCAACTCTAGGCCCTGCTAAGCCGAGTATAGCATCTCCTGCGTCGAAGATATCATCCACAAAACCAACGTCCCCAGCAGCGCCACCAAAATCAGTAAAGCCTACGTCGCCCCATACAATCGTAATCTCGACCCCCGAGTCCAGAATTTCAATCTCAGCGCCGCCAAAGCCTGCCGTTTCAACTGCAGATGCCAAATCAAGTAAAAAAGCACAGCCGCTGCCGTCTGTGAAGGCTACATCAAAGCCAGCTCCTAAAGCGAGCATACCAATAGCCGCTCTAAATAAGGAGATCGTGTCGAACATATCTACACGAGCTGGAGCTCGGCCGAATCCATCTGGCAGCAGCGGATTGCCTCCAGGATACAAGCCTGCCGCTAGGAAAGTGACAATGACGATTGTTGCTTTGCCCATCGCGATAGTCACAAGCTACGTCCTATACCAGAGATGTACGATCCATAATTCCAATCGCATTATCAGATCTTGATGAAGATTCCGCTAATAGTACGTATTGTTATAGTGGTGTTGGGGCAAAATAAAAAAGAACTTGTTAAGCCAGGATTGACAGCTGTTGGAACTGCGGAAGGCAAACCATCCATCTTCAAACCAACCTCAGGAACCATGAGTACTATAGGACAGGCATCTACAGCAAATAGACTGGCCGACAGGGAACCGGATCCAGTATCCAAACCTTTGCCAGTTGCCACAGAACCCTCAACAACAGGACATGATGCTAGAACTTCATGATCCAGTCGATGGATCTATCAACCATCTTCCTAATAATGTATATCATGGTCTATGACAAATCTCAACCTATTTGATACCCATATTTATTCAAAAACATTTTTCCCGAGCACCTCCGGCTTCATACCGATGTGAGTGATCTACTATGATTGACACATCTAATCACTATTCTGCCACAGATCCATTCCAGCTTTGAATCATTGCACTTCTCGCCTCCACTTCCAATCAAGTCTAATCCACCTCTCTGAGCAAGGTTTTACGATTCAAAATTAGATTTCTACAAATCTTTCATGCGTGGAAGAGCCGGCTTCCACTGATATCCCTGTTCCATCCCCGTGTGAGGGTATTCAGGGGACAACTTCAATCTCTTAGCCTGAAATTCGCTGATGTAACCCCTTTCATTTCCTCGTATGCCTACTGGATCAGCATTGCTTCAATTACTAGATTTCCTGCTCTCAATTACACGAAATAAGCCTCAGTCAGAGCCAGCATTTTCCAGGGGAGTGCTAGACCGAATTTTGTCATTCAGGAGAGATCTGCAAATCTAGGTCAGATGCATGCTTTGTAGGAAACTTTAGCCAGAATGTGCAACAGAGGTGCGTCAAATTTACTATTCACGTATCTGCCATGGCCTCATAGTGGTTATAGCCAGCTACGACGGTCACTTCGCGAGCCATGAAGGCAGGGCACCCGAGGGCGACCCGCTCTGTGTGAGCTGAAGCTTTGCCATGAGTGCACAAGACATATATGTGCTTCAGGGTTGCACTCTTCGATGCTCCTAGAAGGCTCCTTTACGACAACCCTTTCAGGGGGAGCCGACCCTTAAGAACAAAAGAAATGGGTAGTAATGGCCTCGGTACGCTCAATATCTCGATTCCTTTTTCCGTTTAATATTAGCAAACCTTCAACCTTTAGTTGCTCTCGTCCACTTTTTTGACACGGCTAACGCACATGTAGGTAGAGGGATAGCTCAATTGACGGCATAATCACATTCAGTCGATATGCCTCATTGTATGCTTAAATCCACATTTTCCCCCCGTGGTTTCGAGGGCGATCTGATATCTTCGATTACATCCAACATCGTCCTAATCTGCTTGGCCTCACTGCCACGACATATTCCCTTGTCCTAAAATCGCGATCGAAACCTGCAAAAATGTTAAATTCGCTAAAGGACTTAACCAATGTACAATCTACCTGTGTACCGATGACGCAGAGCACTATTGGTATGGGAATCGCAATACTTGTGAGGCGACTGACATGAAGTGTTTCGCTGGCAATACGACAACGAATACAATTAGCATGTCCGGCTATGAAATGTCCCGGCCGCGTCGACTCCTGTCCGGAACTGGATTTCCAAATGGAAATCAAGAATTGCGATACTCGACGACATCCATTCGATGATGTATTCCTTCAGACCAATACAGGATATATTTTATCTGTCACGACGCTGATTCAGGTGCTGGCTGCTCACTATCGTCTGTACCTACCAAGCAGAGCCTACATTTCTGCAGCCGCATCGCCTCAAGTTTGAATATGCACGACTTGGTGTTGTACTCACCGGAATCTGAGCACAGTCACACAACAGACCAGACAGCGAGTTTGCATGCGAGAGAAACTACACCCGAACTCTATATGGGCTTTGTTCTGGAACCTCGAGCACGATTACTCGCCAAATATGGGCCTGGGGAGCAAGGCCTATGAATGTCACAGACCCTCAGGTCATGTTTTCTTGACGTATTTAGCCTAGTCAACTTAATGAGCATGTAATTGTCGATATCCTGTTGTTGCGAGCACTAGCGTGAGGGACGACGTTGATGGGAGAATCTGTATGCAAGCAGAAGGCCTACGATCACGCATGGCTGCAAAAACATCAAGGTAAATCGGCCTTGCGCCCTGAAGTGTCCTGTTTGAGAATTGGGACGGGCGTCTAGTATACCAGCTATGGACGAAGCAAAGCACAATGATGTTTTAACGCCTCTGCTCTGTCAAGGATTTTTGACAACGCCTCACTGTCGCCTCGCCATTCAATGTACCGATCTCTCGTCACAAATCCAATTCGATTCATGACCACTATCATGTGGTTTACCCTAGATGATGTTTGATTGTCTGAAAATGGGTGAAGGATCTGGGGAACCTGGTTTTCGACATCCCACGAGTCGCCAGTAAAGAGGAACTGTAATGAGCCTAGAGTCAGGGACTGGAAAGGGTTCACACCTTGTCGGGGAATTTCACCATGGCAAACTATATGCCGGCATACTTGCGTACATCGAAACAACTTGTTCGTTACAATGAAAAATCGATTCGTTAAATCCGATATTCCCCGAATTTGCCGGAACCCTTGGAAGGACCGATTATCCATACCTACATATACAAATTTCTCATACACCACCTGGATACTGCAGTTGAGATACCGATCAACAGACGCGGTCAGAAGCTGCTACGGCCCGCGAATCAACGTTCGGACTTCGTCTCTTTGGAAGCATGACTAGCTTAATTCGGCAATAGCTCCCAGATCAACGGTCCGAACCACCAAGCTCAGATACCCTTACTCACACTGTCATTACCTCTTCATGCTCGGCGGTGAAAAGAAGGGATCATAAGGGCAGCAAATAAAGATCATGAGATCAGAAGCGGAGAATTTTGGATGCTCACTTCCATGCGCCGACTTTTTGTTCGGCGGCGATGTTGGCACTTCAAGGCTGGGGCAGAAGACTTGGCCTATTGGCTCGCTAAGTAGCTTGGTGAGACAGGGGGCACCCGACTGCTAATAGCCAAATGTGGGGAAGCGGGGTTGTCTACTTTACAAGTTGTCACCCCCCTTATTGAATGAGCCCCTTATTTGCTTGAGCCCCTTATTGCTTGAGCCACTCGTTGAGCAGAAGCCACCAGCGGCGCCCACCGCATGATTGGACAACGAACTGCCTTCCTCCTTTGAACGATCCAAGAATGTATTTCCTGTAAGCTGTTAAGTCTATATAGTTCTTCCTACTTCATTCACGTAGGTTGTGACTGGGAATCGCCCGGGCTTATGGTCATCTCACCAAGGAATCCCTTCCTTGAAATAAGCAAGACGTTACAAGCGTCAATAGCTAGGTTATTTGCGGGCGCTTCGCCACTGCCAGTTCGCACCTTATTTACAGTGGCACTATCCGCTGCTGTCTACGATGCTTCACAGGCCAGAGTTCAGTCTATGTTAAACCAAATCTACACCAAGCTCATCCCCTATGCACGACCACGTAGATAGCCTCCCAAGCGACAGCTATACGACTCGGCAAGAAATCCGGTGTTCCACAAGCATGGCTCACATGCTTCAACGGCGTACATGACACTGCATGTACGTACAGTACCTGCTTTTGAAAAGCAGTGTATGACGGATAGGGTAAAAAGATACTTTCCTTGTCAGGCTGTCCGAGATGAGAGTGCCAGGCTGGCATCGAATCACGGGGGGCATCATGGACATTTTCAAAGCGTAAATAAGGCGAAGACTACAGGTTCACCTAGTGGAGGGACCACTTAAGGAAAATGCCGTGTCTTGACAGGGGACTTGCAATCAAACCACAAACAACACTGGCATATCTATCATCTGACTATATGATCTAGCTCCTTTTCGACTAAACTCCCAAGTCAAAAGGACATAAAGTCTGAGCAGAGGACTTGTCTTCCGTGATCAGTCTCTCCCTCCTTTTGACCTGGTCTGTCTGTCAGGTGCCATCGGTTCTGCACCTGTCATTCATCTTCAGAAATCTACCTTGTGTTATTGCTTGCGCCTGAAGGTAAGTCCTCGAGAACGTCTCCTCTATCTGTCAACCAAGATGAAGAATCAACCTCTGTCCAATTCATGTACTAAGACATTCATAGCTATTGCAATGATGTTTTTTGCGGCGTTCCTTATCACCCTGTCGGTGTTTCTCACTCACCATTCTTACCGTTCGCCTTCAATGGTTGCTGCACAATGTTTCCGCACAGCCTGCAGTGGTCCTTCAACTGCTGCATTTCCAGGAAATTGGGACCAGTACAACTACTCACCGGCAAGCCGCATTGTTACCCCGGTAAGAGTCCTAGGAGCAAACAAGGAGTTCATCGCAAACTATCCCATCCCGTTGAACTTCAAAGGCGACAATCAGATCTTGATCTTTGACTTTGGCAAGGAGGTCGGTGGACTCGTGAGCTTTTCCTATACAGCAAGAGGGTCTGGTCAAGTCGGGCTGGCGTTTTCCGAGTCGTTGAACTGGGCTGGGCCTGAGTCTGACTTTTCCAATGGATCTAGTGGACCGGACGGCGCTATCTACGCTGATATCCCAGCTGCCACGGATGGGAACTACACCATGCCTCTCGACAAAATTCGAGGTGGCTTTCGTTATTTGACGCTCTTCACGAAGGCGAGCAATCCTGCGGGCATTATCGAAGTGGATATCACGGACCTCATAGTCGAGATTGGATTTCAGCCTTCCTGGCAAAATTTAAGGGCTTACCAGGGATATTTCTCTTCCAGCGACGAATTGCTCAATAAGATCTGGTATGCTGGTGCTTACACGCTTCAGACCAATGCTATTCCACCCGATACGGGACGTGCATTCCCTATTATCGGCAGAGGATGGGAAAACAACGAGAACTTGAACCAGGCAGCTGGTGGATCAACCAGTGGATCAACAATCTACGTTGACGGCAGTAAGCGAGACCGAACTGTCTGGTCTGGAGATCTCACGATTGCTATTCCAAGTATTCTCGTCAGCACTGGGGATGTAGATGGCATTAGAAACACCTTGCAGGTTTTGTATAACGATCAGGTTTGTCGTACGTGAGCCCTCCATCAAATCGTCGCTGACCACTTCTAGAATGGGCAAGGTGCTCTGCCATTTGCTGGACCGGCTATCAACATCTACAATTCCGATACTTATCATATGTCTGTCTTGATCGGCACCTTCGAATATTTCCTGTATACGAATGACAAAGGCTTCTTGTCCGGCATCTGGGATCGATTCACGAGGGCCATGACATACATCACGGCTAAAATCGACAGCAGCGGCTCCATCTACGTTACAGGAACCGACGACTGGGGCCGTATAGGCCAAGGGGCTCACAACACCGAAGCCCAGATGCTCATGTACCGCACACTCATCACGGCCAGCGCACTCGCAACCTGGCAAGGAGATTCAGCCTTAGCATCACAATGGACCGGCCAAGCCTCCACCCTCAAAGTGCAAATCAACAGCGCCTACTGGGACGCCGGAGCCGGCGCCTTCAAGAACAGCGACGTCGACGCCACCGTCTACCCCGAGGACGCAAACAGCATGTCCCTCGCCTTCTCCGCGGCCGACGACTCCAAAAGGACCACCATCTCGCAATCCCTCACTCGCAACTGGGGACCCATCGGCGCCATCTGCCCAGAGCTCCCGAATAACATCGTCGCGTACGTCGAATCCTTCGAGATCAAGGGCCACATGGTGGCGCGACACGCCTCCCGAGCCCTCGACCTCATCCGTCGATCCTGGGGCTGGTATCTCCAGAACCCGCTCGGAACGGGCAGTACGACCATCGAAGGCTACCTCGCCGACGGCAGCTTCGGCTACCGGTTCGCATATGGCTATCCCAGTGTCTCGTACACCTCCCACGCGCATGGCTGGGGGACGGGGCCGACCGACACCCTCACCACGTACCTCGTTGGGCTTCGACTGACGCAACCCGCGGGCTCGGCGTGGAGTTTGGATCCCCAATTTGGCGACGTCACGCACGCGGAGGCAGGCTTCGTCACGCCGCTGGGCAGGTTCACGGCGAGTTGGACGCTGGTCGAGGGGGGGTATGCGTTGAGATGGGATGTGCCGGCGGGGACGAAGGGGGTGTTGGTCTTGCCCGCGAAGGGGAGGCCGCCGACGCTTGCGAGCGCGAACGTGACGGCCGCGAGCCAAGGGGATTATGATTCTGGGCGGGATGTTGTCGTGATGGAGGTTCGTGGCGCGGGGGACATCCAGCTCGCTTATTAGGGGACGAGAGGGGGATGGGATGCATCGGTGGAGTAGGGGGCGTAGGGGGGGGGTTATGGGATGGCATCTCACGGCGCAATATCGATCTGGGGATGCTGGGGGAACGAACACCTTTCGAGTTTAACTCGAATTGATCGCTGGTTTGGTTCGGATACCCCTTGGTTCACTTCTTTCCTTGCCAACGATGAATCCTACTACCACCATCTGCCCTTCGTTGCCCGCACCAGAGAGCGGTTGTGTATGCTCGGTTCCACCAGTCCGTCACTCTCAACTTCAGACCGAAGAAAAATGTGACCACTCGTCCATCAACCCCCCATGTCCGAAACATCCTAAGATCCCACCCAAAAATAAGGGGCAAAGGAAAATGTGATAACTCGTACCCCATCTCCAAAACATCCCAAGAGATCCTACCCAAAAACAAGGGGGGAAAGGAAAACGCCATGGTTTCTGATTGGAGGAAGGAAGGTCTCGGTAAATATATATCGCCAGCAGCTACGCGAGGAGAGCGGGAGGCGACGCGAAGACAGGCTCCTCCATCTCCAACAACCCCTTCTTCTTCTTCTTCTACTTCTTCCTCCTCCTCCTCCTACACTATTAAAATCAATTAATCAACCTTACGAAACCAGCCTAACTAAGTCAGCCTTCGTATATACCCTCTACAAGCTTTCAGAGCGCAGCGAATCAAGGCCTCCACGGCAGTGACCCCCCAGGAGGGGGTTTTTAATAGCCTGCTACAGTACGCTAAGCCCCTGTTGTTCCCAGGAACGGCACGCTACTACTAGGTTAGTGAGTTACTACTAGTGAGGATACATCTTTGATAGGTCGTCTTTCTTTACGAGCCGACGGGACAGACACGCCCTCCTAGCAGGCGTTTTGGGCGTATCGTGTCTTGTCGTCCTCCCGGCCGCTTCTTATTAAGCGAGTTTTATGCGAGGCATATATATAACCTTACCTCACCTCACCTCCATACGAACACGAGCGTTCCCGGACCTCCGGGTTTTCCTCCTGGGCCGACGTGAACCATACTGTATGTATTATTACGGAGTACGAAATACACCGGTGCCGTATTTCTCGTGCATCACGGCGAAATTGGAAGTTCTCCTCTGTATGCTGGATCGAGCAACTTGTTCCTCGCTAACGTCTAACCTTCCCTCTCCTACGCCTGCACGTTTCGGTCCCGTCCCTATGGGGGACCAGGTTGGCAGGTTGTGCAAATAGAATTCGCCGACTTAAATTCCCGAACCTCAAATCGACAAAACATTCCCGCCACTCCTCGAGGCGTGGCGGGTTGAAACCTGGCGAACTGATTTTATTTTCCCCAGAGGCCACTAACTAGTCTGAGGGATTGATACCTCAGCCAACCCCCTACCTCTGATACAGTAGGCTTCCCATGTATTTATTCGTAAGCGATGATTTAAGCAACTCATCACAAGGACTGACTACTAACCACTGCACCATAGTGGTGGTGGAATTCGCGCTCCTTCGTGATTGGCGAAGGCGATGGGTTTATTTTATTATATAAAGCCCTAGTGACGCGCTAGCTAGTACGAATATCCGGCCGATGAATATCCGGCCACAGAAGGTAGATAGGACTTTTCGTAACCTTGTTTACTTAGTTAGCTATCCTCTAGTATCGAGATAAGGGACTTGTCACCGACCTGATTATGGTGGACTTAGGTTAATAGGTTGTGTAAATAGAATTCGCCGACTTTCCGACTTTTGGCTTGTAGTTAATTAGTATACCCACTACATAGTAATTAGCTACGCGTATTTAGCTCATTTGTATCTAATTACTATGTGGTAGGCATACAAATTAACTAAAAGCTGAATGTTATGTTTCAGAACCATGTGAGCCTCACGAGTCGATCACCTGATCTTGCCTTCGGTTCTAAGCGAGCAGGCCTCTCGTACGAGATAAATTCGTCAAGCTTCCGCTCCTTCTTCTCTCTTTAGATTATTCTCCTTGTTCTTACAATTGACATTCAGTTGTCTTATTCTCAGTGTCAACCCGTGACACTGAAAGCCAACAGTCGAAATTCGGAAAGTCGGCGAATTCTATTTGCACAACCGTCAACCTGGTTTACCATACGTCCCTATATATATATCCCGCCCGCAAATGGACGCGGCGCAACTTTCCTCGCCATCGCCTACAACGTTGTACACATACGAGTAGTACCCGTCGAGAGGCTCTCGGGCCATCTTCCCCCCAAAAATATATATATCTTCAATGTAACGTACGAGTACCACTACGTCATTGCCTGCTGCTGACTGTCCCTCCTTCTCCTCCTCCTCTCTCCTCGGCCTGCCGCACGGCGAGGCGGCGAGGAGGTGACTCGGGCCAATTCCACCCCGCCTGCATCTTCGGATCCGGTCGTCTTATTTCCTATTTGGGGTATTCCATACTACAGCCGTGAGTCCATGCGCCGTCGGTGGAAGCATTGAGTCACCAAAAGTCGCTTCTCGGCTGTTTCGTTGGGTTTGGGGGGGTGGCGGGGATTGATTATTCATCGAAGGAAAGATACGGGTGGGCAATGGATGAGCGGGTAAATGGACTGATTCGCACACCGCGCTCGCGTGTTCGCTCAGGGGCATATATATATATCTTCGTGAAGACGGGCTGAGGTTGGTGTTATCATTTGATCGTCACGATTAAGGTTAAGCTGATAGCAGTTTATCCCGGCTCCACCCACAGGAGGAGATTCAAAATGTTGGTCCAGCAGAAAATCACTTTGCCAAACGGCACCGTGTTGGAGAATAGACTTGTCAAGGTGAGTGAATGGTTGGATTGTTGAAGGGTGATAGTTTGATGCTGATACAGTCTCTACAGGCCGCAATGGCAGAAGACCTCGCCGCCCCCAACGATCCCAACGAGCAACACTTGAAGCTCTACAGCCAATGGTCCCACGGTGGATGGGGCATGATCCTCACAGGTCCATCTCCCTCCTCACTCGCTCCATGGCTCCCATTCTCACCTCGTCTCTAGGAAACGTCCAAGTCTCAGATGTCTACAAAGGCGCTCCCGCCGACATCACAACCGCCACGCCCCTCGCCGACCCTTCATCATGGTCCAAATGGGCCTCCACCATCCAAGCCAACGGCACACCCGCCGTTGTACAGCTCTGTCACCCGGGCCGGCAATCACCACCCGGCTCGGGGAACCGCAGTTTCTTCACGAAGAACATCGCGCCGAGTCCGGTGAAGATGAACATGGGCGACAGTCTCATGGCCAGAGCCGTGACCGCCTTGCTGTTTGGGACCCCGAGGGAGATGACGACGGGGGATATCCATCAGGTTATCGAGGCGTTTGCCGAGGGAGCGAAGAGGGCTTTCGAGGCGGGGTTTCAGGGGGTGGAGTTGCATGCAGCGTGAGCGCCCTTCTTCCATCTCATCAAACCACCCAACTGACGCGCCGCCAGCCACGGATACCTCCTCGCGCAGTTCCTCTCTCCTCTCTCCAACCTCCGCACCGATGAGTTCGGCGGCACCGCAGCGAAGCGCGCGGAGCTCCTCATCCGCATCCTCCGACGCATCCGCGACGTCACGAGCCCGACGTTCATCCTCGGCGTGAAATCCAACAGCGTCGACGCCTCGTCGGGCTCGCTGGCCGACGTCATGGAGCAGATCAAACTCACCGTGGACGCCGGCATCGACTTCCTCGAGATCTCAGGCGGGACCTACGAGAATCCCACCATGATGGCCGAGGGCGCGGCGCCTGCGGAGCGGGCTGCTACACACGTACCGAGCCGACGGACGCTGGAGCGGGAGTCGTTCTTCCTGTCCTTTGCGCAACAGGTGCGTTCTGAATTCCCGAAGCTCATCCTCATGGTCACTGGCGGCTTCCGCACGCGTCTCGGGATGGAGGCCGCCCTCGCGTCGGGCGGCGCAGACTTGGTTGGGATTGCGAGGCCGGCGGCCGTGGTGCCGGATCTGCCGACGAGCGTCATCATGAATGAGAAGGTCACGGATGAGGAGGCAAATCTGAGGCTGAGACCGGTCAGGTTGGGCGGTTGGAAGGGGTGGTTGGTGGATCACAGTCCGGTGAAGAGCGCGGGGGCCGGGGCGCAGTCGATTTATTATGTCGGGCAGTTGCATAGGATGGGTGCTGGGGAGAAGAGCGTGGATAGTAGGCTTGCGGCATGAGATGGCTTGGGGGGGGGGGGGGGGGGGGGGGGTTGCGGGGGGGGGGGGGGGGTTGAAAAAATTTTAAACGAGTTTCTTGCCAAAAACAATAAAAAACCAAAAAAAAAATTGTTTTTTGGCGGTGGCCAAAAACAAAACAACGAAA
>MU251376.1:117503-207959 GCA_019669835.1 Amylocarpus encephaloides
GCCCCCCCCCCCCCCCCCCCCCCCCCCCCCCCCCCCCCCCCCCCCCCCCCCCCCCCGCGACCGGGGGCGAGTGCTTGAAAATCTTGTGAACGCTGTTCTTGGCCAGATCCTGATTCTCGCATACATAGCATGGTGTTTTGGCGGAGGGCGAATCGACATTGACCGTTTCCCGCATCGCGTGTCGCTTCACGAGAAGTCGGGAAAACACCATGGCCCTCAAGCTTTCCAGGCTGACGGTGAGGTTCTTGGACAGGGACTACAAAAGGAGTCCTGTAACAAAACTAGAGTAATTTCCCCGTTAGGACATGGTAGTGTTTAAATGTCGAATCAGCCTACCTACCCACTCACTCGCTCACTGATGTCTCCCTCCCTCTCCTGATTTTCTCATTGGCCCAGTCAACACGGCCATCGACATCGAAGTGCAACAAAACTGGAGTGGCTTCCCGATTGGGGCGTGGCTGTTTCTAAAGGTGGAATCAGCCTGCCTGCTCACTGATGTTGCCTCCCTCTCCGAATTTTCCATTGGCTACGAACTTCGCTACGGACCCACGCACTCCTACCCTCCTACCCCCCCAAATAAAGGTTATTCGGTGGATCCAGGTCGGGGTTGTAGAGCGAATCATAGGGGTAGAGGGTACGAGGATGCGAAGCACAGTGTGGCTTTGCTAACACAGAAACTACGTAACAACTGTTTAAGGGGAGAGTAGTGGGCGGGGGGATGGTACACGCACACCCCAGTGCTGTTCGATGTGCAACGAAATGAAGATGGTTTCCCGATTAGGACGGCGCGGTTTAGGTGGCCGTCCTGTGAGGGATGTGAATGCATGTCGATGGATTTTGAAAGGAGACGGGTATTCTCACAATACGCGTGGTACATCGGATGTGAAATCGAGGCTTGCTTTGATACAAAGCCCTTGTGCAGATGATGTTTATACGGAGTACCCTTTGGTTGCCGTGTGTCTGCTCTTCTATGTACATCGAGTTACCGAGTAGCATGGTGTGGGACAAGGGACATATTGGAACGAATTAATGTCCGAACCCACCGAAAACACGATCCAGCACTCACCTGCCGGAGAACGCACTTCGAGATATCCATGAGCCGTCAGACTTTCAAACTTTGAGTAACGGACTTCAACCTGGCCTCATGCCTCTGAAGGGGGATGAGGCACGTGACACAAGAATCGATCCAGCCAATCAGAAATGCTCCGCTTCGCGAACTGACGGACACACTTGACATCAAACCCAAGCCCGAGCCACATTGAAATTGCCCCATAGCACGAGCTATGAAGACCACTGATGCCGTCGCGGGCGTGACATATGCCATATCGACATCTAGAGCTGGGAAATAGAAATGGATCTACCAATGACAACGTGAGAGGGCCTTGAGTTTGTGTGACGGAGTATCAACCCCAGCGCCGAGAAATGTCGGGGAAGCTGTCAAGATATCAAGAAGCTTCCGTACCAAGCTTTAAGGCTCAGTCTAAGCGTTAGTGTGTCATTCTCAGAATAGAAGGCCCTCGATAATCCGGCTTCGATATCGCAAGACAGATACTCGCCAAGTCATGTCTGCTAATATTATCCGTTGGCATACTTGCACTTTTACATTGGGCGTTTGAGACTCATGTGAGGTCTCGCAACCTGCGGCGAATATGCTGTCGAGCCCGAAGTACCAAGGATCGGGAATCGGGGACACGACCATAGATACAAATGGATGCGCCGAACCATGGTGTTGGGGAATGAGTCGAGCGGGTTCAATTCTCATGACGGGCAGGCCTGAATTCCAAGCAATCCGACGCCCAGCTACTTGATATTGTCTTGGGTCAAAGACAAGCAGGGACACAAGAAGAGATGGACAATAGACCAACTATCCCGGGAGGCTGGCCCTTGAGGCCAGAAACGCCAAATGAGAGTCCGATCATACCTCCACCTCTCTCTACCTTAGGATTTCAACGACCAGTATCAGGGACTGGCGAGGTGCCTGCCCTCTCGCCCATCGACACATCACAAGACTACACCTTACACTCCGCGGAGGAGGCAGGCTTTCATCAAGCACGTCCTATCGGTCAAATATCAATAGCCACAGGAAAAGATCGACCGCAGTCTCGAGGACTGCTCAAGGCCCCTACTGCCAGGACAACAAGAAGCAGACCATTCTCTCAAGCGACTCAAGAATCCACTGGAATCTACTTCGATGCCGCTGAGGGTCTGGAGACCGTAGCAACCAAGGACGACAAGAAAGTAGTCATGGAAACGAGCGAGTCGAAGGAGGGATCATTCACTGGCGACGGATCGAGCACTACTCTAACCCCAACCCAGACTCAGGGGCAGCCAGAAGATCCTCCCCCTCAGCGGACTCTAAAGATGATCTTGATGCAAATGATGCTTTCCAACAAGTGGAACGATTGGTGGATTTGGGAGATTCTCAGCTGTTGTCTCACCGTGCTCTCAATAGCCGCCATCATCATCACACTGGTGTTGTACAATGGGGTGGCGTTGAAGTCTTGGCCGGGTCCAATGACACCCAATGCGTTCATGGCACTGTTCATCACTCTCGCGCAGCTGGGAATGGTGCTTCCAGTTGCATCGAGTATAAGCCAATTGAAATGGATCTGGTTCAAAACGGGGGAGAGAGCTTTGGTCGATTTTGAGAACTTCGATGAGGCGAGCCGAGGTCCAATTGGTGGATTGAAGTTGGCCATGGCGTTGAGGACCAAGTAAGTTGGATTGGTCTGTCATAACTCATATCGTCTGCCTCGCTGACACGATTACCAGAAATATTGTTGCCAGTTTCGGAGCTTTTATCCCAATTCTGAGCCTGGCGCTTGCGCCTTGTCTACAACAGCTCCTCTCCTACCCTACTAAGATGGTGGCAACCGAGCCACCTCAAGGAGGTGTTGCTCTCGCGCCTCGAAGCGACCACTTTACAGCTTACGTCTCCCAACAAGGAGCGGCTGGTAAGTTTGTTGACGGTGAGAATGTGGCTACCCCATGACTAAATCTTCCAGTAGGGTTACCCGACATGTCGATGAGACAAGCAGTACAATATGGACTCCACAATCCGATCAGCGAGACTATTGTGCCAATTACACCATCTTGCCCAACGGCTGACTGCACATGGCCGAGCTATTATTCGCTAGCAGTGTGCGCCCAAGTTGCGAATGTCACCGACTTGCTGACTGTGGGAGAATTGGCTATGGATACCTCAGCTGCGATGGATGCAGCAGTCACTACCAATGTGACACTTCCAAACGGTGTATATCTCGAAGCCGGTCAGACTGCTATGAATATAACTTCGCCAATAACATTCGTTGATGGTCAAGCTGTGTTCCAAGCTAACCATACACTCGCTTTTTCCAACAAGCCGAATGTTATGAAGACCACCATCTCCAATTCGTTCGTCATCTATCAGAAGGATATGGATACCGACACTCCAGCTTATGGTGCCGTCGAAGTTCTCCTGAGTTGGTGCGTCAACACGTACAACACGAGCGTTGTCTCCGCACAGGCATCGACAAATATTCTATCCAATTCAATGAGCGTCTCCTCAACGGACGGACGTCTTGCTTTGAAGGCAGACGGTAAGGAGGAACTTTACACGGTCGAACCTCGCGCGAACTTCGCACTTGAGAGTTACCTGACCGCTGCATTCAGTGGCACATATGGAAATGAGTTTGGTCCCGTGTTTTCGAGCGATACTGCTCTGACCATCTCCGCGGCCCTCTATGAACAGACGGAGGCCGTCAATGTTACCGGCCAAGCATTGGACGATATGCAACTTCAAGCAATCATGGGCGTAAGTCAGAACGTGGCCACTAGCATGAGTAACAAGTATGTAGTTCCCATCCAAATGTCCCTCTTCCAACTAATATTCGAGGTAGCGTTCGTGGACGAAAGTCCCAGGGCACGCCAGCGATAGGTACGGCCAGGGAGATGCAACCATATATCCATGTGAGCTGGGGATGGATTCCATACATTGGAAACATGACCTTTTCCACCTGCCTCTTGCTGGCCATCACCATCTGGAAAACACGCCGAACAGGAGTCGATGTAATGAAATCTTCGGCTCTAGCTGCCATGACAAGCTTGAGTCCTGAAGCAAAGGCATTTATGGGCCCGGTTGATTACCAGGGCAAGAGCTGGATGAAGGGCCTCTTCTTAAAAACTCAGCTCGAGAAGACTGAGGGAGGTTGGAGTTTGGAGGCAAGGATGTGATGAGCATATGATGATTAGGAGTCTGGCGTCAATAGGTAACGCGAGCAGGAATACCTTTTCCGTTTGGTTGATAATGGAATCAAATACATTTCTCGTTGTCCCGAGTAGTCTGTGAATCGTATATTGCGTTTGCGACTTCCCAAGGCTCGTCGCATCTCCTAGAGCGCCATTTCATCCTAATATAGATCGAATCAACAAGCGGGAGCCCCATATTGTGAGTGCTGGGGACGATGGCTTCGATGCCGTTACGCTCCCTGACTTGTGACACTCTCAAGCGCCCGTCGACAGCTCGGATAACGAGATCGTCGGGAAGAGGTGAGATGGCGCTGCTGAATGACTCTCCTGCAAGGTTCGAACTCCTACATCGAGAAGCCAAATCTTATCCCGAATAGCGGTATGCGCTGGCCTTTATATGGTGAACTTGTCGCTGCGAACGCGTTCGCTGAGCACGAAGACATCGAAGAGCTCTTAGCTGTGATCTTTCACGAAGTAGACAATGAGTTCGACGGGCGACATTTCGCAGGGGAATGATTGCATTCTTGCATGATTGAGACCGAAAAGGATGTCGAGCCGCTTGTGAAGAGACCCGTCCCGTGACCGAGGGAGGTGGAGGGATGGAGCGAGGTCATCACGTGAATGCCAGGATTCCGCTACGCTCTATGGAGTACCATACAACGTTAATCGGACGGGTCCGCTCTCGGCAAAACTTATTTTTCCCTTTGAAGCTCTAGATGAACTCGTACTCCATACTCGAACACTTGAAATCGAGAAGCAACCCGACAACAATTGCAACCTCACGGCACCGAACCGAGCACCCACCTTGTCAAGCTCATCCTCTCAGCCACCACAAAAGCCTCCATACACGCTACAATCACTCCCGACTGCCACCGCGAAACTAAAGGCTCAACACCCATCCCTCTCCTCGACCTGGACATAACAACCCTCTGCGCCCGCGCGGGCCCGACACCACGCCCTCCCCCCACCTCCCCAAACCATCACCATCACCATCACCATGTCCCTCGTCCACCTCGCCAACGTCTGCTCCCACCTCCAAAACGCCTCCAAAGCGCGCCTCGGCCTAACCTCGATCCCCTCCTCCAAGCAGCTCCTCAGCCTCAGTCTCGCCCTGCAGTCCGCGGGCTTCATCCAAACGGTCGCGCGCGGCGGCCTCACCCCACCGCGTCTGGAATCGCTCAGCACGTACGTGCCCGAGCCCGTCACGCAGGAGAATATATCGACACGGAGGCTGTGGTTGGGGTTGAAGTACTTTGATAATGAGCCGGTGCTGCGGAATATGAGTATGGTGAGTAAGCCGACGAAGAGGATTTGGATGGATGTTGAGGGGCTTGGGAGGATTGTGAGGGGGAGGGAGGCGGGGTTTGTGAAGGGGCTGACGAGGCCGGGGGAGTGCATCTTTGTTACGACGGATAGGGGGGTGCTGGAGGCGAGGGAGTGTGTGGAGAGGAAGATTGGGGGGATGTTGCTGTGTAGGGTGATTTGAGAAGGGGAGGAGAGTTGTATGATACGACATGGCATGGGAGGGGCTGGGACGACAAGTGCTGTTCGTTGTACACCATATGTGATGCATGCTGGGAGGCCGTGTATAAAAATGGATATTCAGAGGAATGGGAAAAGGACGAACATCTCAATTTGCAATTGGGCCACAATTTGCGTTTGATTCTAAATCTTCAGGAATGCAGTTACAGACGCCTCAGGATATCCTCAACAACTTCAGTAGTCTTCGCCGCTCCTCCCAAATCCGGGCTCAGTAGCTTGCCTTCCTCCAAATTGCCATCCACAGCAGCATAGATCTTAGCAGCAGCAGCCTCCTCGTCCAAGAACTCAAGCATAAGAGCAACACTTCTCAGGGTTGCAATTGGGTTTGCTATGTTCTTGCCCATGATATCTGGTGCACTACCATGGCATGGCTCACCAATTGCGAATCCCTCACCAACATTCGCACTTGGAACAAGACCTAATGATCCAACAAGTGCGGCAGCTCCATCTGACAAGATGTCCCCGTAGAGATTTGGTGCCACGATAACATCATAGGTCTCTGGTTGTCTGAACAGCTTGTATACCATAGAGTCGACAATCTGCTCCTCGACGCCTACCGAGGAGAACTTCGCGATTGCGAGTGCTTCTCTTGCTGTAGCTCTGAAAAGCCCATCTGTCTGGCTCAGAACGTTCGACTTGTGGGTGATAGTCACAAGTGGTGACTTATGGATGCTTGGAGCACCGCCATCTCGAAGACTCTGCCGGCGCAACGCGATCTCTCCGGCCATGGTAGCAATTCGGAACGAGGCCTTCTGGGATATCCTCTTGATGGCCTCTGCAACCTTTCCACTTCCATCTGCCGCGTCATATGTCTTCTCCTCCTTCACATATAGATCCTCGGTGTTCTCTCGCACAATGACCATGTCGATTGGGTTCTTCGCGGTCATGACACTCTTGACTGGGCGGACATTGGCGTAGAGATCGAGACGCTTGCGCAATGCGACAATGGGGGAGGAGTAGCCCTTGACGGCTTTGGAGGGGGAACTGACAGCCCCGAAAAGAGCACCGTCGCATTCGTTCTTGAGGATCTCGACAGTCTTGTCTGGTAGAGCTGCACCTGTTTGCTCGAACGTCTCGAACCCAGCCTTGAGGTCGACGAATTCGAATTTAAGCTTCAATGAAGCGGGCAGAGCTTCGAGGATCTTGCGGCCGGCAGGAATGACCTCCTTGCCAATGCCGTCGCCGGGAATTAGACCTATGCTAAAATTAGCGAGCTCAATTGATGTGGAATGGACCTCTCCTACCTATACGCAGTGTTCTGGTTGCCATCTTGTCTGTATTCGTTGCAGGTGCTGCTGTCACAACTTTTTTGAAACGATTGAAGCGACCTCGGAGGAAGGCTCAACTATGGGTAAACTGCGGGTAAACTGCGGGCATACCCCCGATTGTCAGATTGAAATATCACTTCAGGGGTTAGAACATTCAATCTGACTGTGTGAGAGTATGTAGTGCAATGCGCTTAGATTTTCTTCTGCATCATTGTCTTCTGTGTACTTATTATTATCTGTGTTTCGTACATCGGACGGTGAAGTGTGAGAAGCGCACAAAGCCTTAAAACACTCAGCTCGGTAAAACTGCCCTTGTAACTTTGTAAAGCCGCCAACCCCTATTTTCTGAGGCCAACTCCCCGCCAAAAGTTCAGAGCTGCACTCCCTGCATATCATCCATTTGAGACGTCGAGCGTCCGATCCTTATATTTGCCCTTTGAACACGTTCGTCGCCAGCTGTTATTTGTCTATTTATGGCTTTACCGCACTTTCGTCACGCAAAAATTTAACTGCGCGTTGTTTACTGTACCCTGCCGTGGCGCGTCGTTCGTTCGGCTGCCCTTGGGTGTTTGGGAATTCCTCCTGGACACGACAAATTAATTTAACAGCACCATCCTTCAATATCTTTCTTCCTTTGGACAATAGATCTTCTTTGCGGCAGCCGTGTAGTGTCGTTGCGCAAGACAGGAGATTTCCTTATTCGGACGGACAACCCAAATTTCGGTTCACCACACATAACTTGTTCTCTTCCAGAACATCGCAACAATGTCAGGAGTGCGAGGATTACTGGCAAAGTTCGAGAATAAAGACCTCTCGCCTGCCGAGGGAGATATACGAGGGAGGTCGCCGGGCGGAGAAGGGAATGGCGGTAAGTCTGGTGGTGCTTAGCTTTTACCTTCCTTTGCCCCAGAAGAATGGCAGCTAATTGCAGAACCAGCGAAAATCGGACGGGTACGAACTTCCTTTGTTGCTGTAGAAGGAGCGAATGGCCAATTAGGGATGCGACGGGATGATTCTACTTCGTCCGTTTTCACAAGCACATCTCAGAGGAGGACAAGTTTCAGTGAAAACAACATGTCCGAAAGCAAAGTGGCCAGCCGTCCAGAGATAGGAGCAAGGAAGCGGAGTTCGTTGGGAGAGGCGGCAGACTCTGCGGAGGCTACAAAGGATACAGACAAGAAAGTGGAAGAGGCAAATGGGATCGAGAACAAGAAGGAACCTGTTGTGAAGACTGCCACAAACAAATCAAGCGAGAAGGCTGGAGGAGTGAACACCAATGGCTCCTCGAAATCTGCAGCCGTCAAGCCTGTCGAAAAGTCGACGGCCAGCAAGGCAACCTCGAGACCTGCTCCTATAGCAACGTCAAGGACAGCTGCGGCCTCCAAGAGCTCGCCCAAGAAGCCTCTCAAGTCGCCCGCTCCTCCCAAGACCCCCACGACACCAAGTAGGAGTCATGCTAGAGAGGTGAAAGAGCCAGAAAAGAAAGCAACCAAGACAATTTTGGCGCCACCTACGTCCAAGCCAACTCGCAGGCCATCCACGACTTCTGCACAAGCCTCGAAAACGAGAATCCAAGAGTCACCTCCGCAGACTGGGTTCAAGAAACCAAAGCCCCGTTCTCCAACACGGCCAGTCAAGCTCCCTGCCTCGCTCATGGCGCACACTGCCTCATCCGGTTCAAAGACGAATGCTTCACCACCACAAGTTACCCGACAATCCTTAAGTCGAGCTTCAGGCACTTCTCAGCCTATCAACTCGCTACAAGCCCATCATGCCGCTTCACGATCCCCAAGTCGAGCAAGCACAACTACGACCAAGTCTACCTTGACTCGGAAGCCATCAGCATTGAAGTCGGGCGGTGGTCGACCATCCCTTGGTCCGCCTCCCCAAGTAAAGCGGCAGCCATCACGGTCCAGTCTACCGCATCAAGCCGCACCGACAGACGATTCATTCTTAGCTCGAATGATGCGGCCAACTACCGCATCGGCTTCCAAAACCGCAGAGAAGCCGACAGAACCACCAAAGAGAGCCACGTCGGTCAGAAGACCAGTGACAAAAGATGGGCCACCAAAACCCCATGACACTTCCAAGGCAAGTCCTGTTCAGAATAGCAGACAAGCAGCGCAAGCGAAGGTTGTGACAAAACCCACCAAGCCTGTTGAGCGATCACCTAAGACGCTCACAAATCCAACTGCCCCTATCGCCATGAAGACGCCGAAAGCACAACCCAAAGCTGCAGTTGAAGCTCCAGTTTCAGAGAAGAAAGTCCCAGAGCCAATGGTCGAGAAGGAAGCAGCCCAGGAACCTCCTGTTGACACAGTTCCTTCTGAGCCCACAACGACTTCGGAACCAGTCGTTGAGAAAGTCTCTGGGCCTGAACCAGAGGCCTTGAAGACCGAAGGGGATGTCACCGACAAGGAGGCACCAAAGGAGGGATTTACATCCCCAGAGGTCAAAGAAGCGCCAGTTGTAGAAGATATCGAAGAAGATGCGGTAGCGGAGGAGCCAGTCGTTGCGAAACAAGAGCCAGCCTCAATCGAAGAGCTAGTTTCCACGCCAGTTGAGATTAAGGATGAAAAGTCACAGGAGAAAGCCCCGGAGGTTGTCGAGAAGGAGGAGATACCCCCAGTCGCTATTGCCGAGCAAGAGACTACAAAAGAAGAGCCCGCCCCTGTTGTTGAGGATCCCAAGAAGGATGAACCAACTGATGTCGAAACCGCGCCTGTCCCCGCCCAGAAGACAATTGAGGTCGAGGAAGAAGACCCAGAGGACGCCAAAGCTCGAGAGGAAATCGAGAGGCTCAACGCTGAATTCGCAAAGATTGCAGCAGAGTCCGAGACCAACGAGGCCAAGTAAGTGGTTCGCAAGCGAAGCCCGGTCAGGAAGTTGAAAATTGTAAGATCGTATGGAAGTATCAGATTTGTATGGCGCAGAGACTCCAATTGGCACTTGTTCGCCAACTGTGTAGTAGACGTGCTGGAGTAGTTTTAGTTGTAGCGAATTATATCCTCATATTACCCCCTTTAATCGACTGCTTCTAATGTTCGGTCACATTGATTGAGGGTTAGGGGGGCTCGGGCTCTTGCTATGAGATTGCGGTTTATCTTTTGCGTTCCTCTACTTTGTACTGCGAATGAACAGCCTACCGTTTATCCCTTTCGCCCAGAGAACTCCTTAATCATGGGTACTACGCTAAGTATTAAACGTATTCGAGATATCATCTCCCGCACTCCAGGTCTACCAAGGCTTCCCTGTGCACCGCCTCTATCTCGTGTTCAAGGCTAACGGTGACGCTCATCGGGAGTTCTTCCGGCTTCTCGCGAGGAAGATGGAAATCCCTGTCAAGCCGAAAGGACATTATATGAGGATTATGATCAACTGGGGCGCGCCGAGAGGAGACGCTCGGTCAGTTTTTAAGGGGGTCGCTTGCTAATAAGCGCCCTTGTCCGCTTTTGGCGGGTTGAGTTAACCTTATGATTCGCGGCATGATTCGCTAACGAAGCCAATCGGAGAGCGTGTACTGTGCAATATGGTTGGGAGTTGGAAACCGACCGCACTTGGCTGGGACGGACATGCAGCTTTTCCATGCCACAGGCAGGCGTCTTGTCCAGCCATCGCAAAACGTAATCTGCAAGCTATGAGGCAACAGGACTGAAGCAGCGCTTGTTTTTACCCATCACGATTACCCAGCGCTCATGAAATGCACAACTAATGCTCCGTGGATCTCCTAGATGTGGCTCCAATCGCGGGCGATGGAGAGGTCTCGAGTTTCGTTATTGCATATGATCGCTAGGCCCCTTTTCATCTATTAGTAGTCTTGGCCGCAAAAAGAGTTCCAGAACTTAACGGTTTGGATTCTTGCGTGCGACCTTGCAAGAGTTTCAACTATTTGCTTAACAGCAGCGTTGTTTGTTGCCATGTTGCCATGCTGCCATGTTATCATCTTCAACTTTTCGTCGCCACGGGCTCATGCGAAGTCCAATAGAAGAAACTTTATATCATGGATCTCACATGGGGAACGTCTACACTGGAATAGCTGACCCTAACGAGCATGGAACTTCTGCTCTCATGGAAGTCATCCTCTACAGCAACGTCTTCACCACCCACGACAACTTCATAGTGAACTCCCAGCAACCCCCCCGCATCCAATTCTGATAAGAGGTGTGACATTGTCATTAGACATCTCGAAAACGGGACTCGGAAGTCAGAATCCTTTGCTTCGCCGAATGCAAACGGGCCAGAACAAGACAAAGACTACTCTGAATTGTACCTCGATGGTGAGGAGATGCCATTTGTTTACATTGCCACCGTGGCTGGCGCCCATATTAGACTTTGAACAGGTAGCCGACGTGGAACTCCGAACTAAGTTGGTGCCATTTTGGGGTCCCGACGCCCTTTGGGACTTGGAGATGACACTGCTGGGCAAGAAAGCGAACATTGTTTTGGGCGGTACATCCAGCACAGTCAAGCCAACCTCCCAGGCCTCTGTACCAGGTTCCCAAGCTTATCAAGCTCCTGCATCAGGCTATCATGCTCCCGCAACAAAATACCAAACTTCTTCATCGGGTTATCAAGCGCCTGCATCAGACTACCAGGGCGATGAAGACTAAGACGAAGATAACCAGATGGTGGGATCTGTCAAGGCCCAGGACGCCGTGGAGTCCTTCGTCGTTAAGGTCAGCAGGAAAACTCACACGTTCAAGGGCGATGAGTTCCTTTTCAGGACAAGAAAGGATAAGCCAAAGCCTCCGCGGCGAACTCTCTTTCGTTTTATCGCCCTTTTGTTGTGCGTCGCACCGGCGGCACTGCGCAGTTGGCTCGAAATCAGACTGCCACGGCCTCCCAGAAACAGGCTGCGAAAGATCAGCTCTTGCACTTTGTAGGCAAAGACAGTGCCAACCAGCATGGAGGACACAAGACCGCCTGCGAAAGGGTGCCTTTCCGTGAGTGCTGACGAGAGACTATGTGTACCGATTCCGCAAGACTTGGGCGCACGAAGCATGCAAGCAAGACGACTCTAGGGCCGTAAGAGGCTTTTGAAGAGCAAATGGCTAAAAGGGTAACGTGCTCAGAATTGGTTCGGGCGAAGGTTGGTTAGAGCCTCGACTTCTTAGAGAATCATACATTGAATATGGAAACCCTTGAATGGGCTAACAATCGGACCTGCTTATTGGCCGCAGTTGTAGTCGCTGATGGAGTGTAGAGAAGCATCCCTAGGAGAATTCTCGAGCCGGAAGGGTCTTCCATCCTACCACCTCTAGTATTATGGCGCCTCTGGCGGGTTCTTCGCCTGGGTGGACGTCGCCAAAGCCCGGGTCCGAGTCTTCGGCATCCGAAAGAACTTGCGTAGCCATGGCAAGTTGATCTCTAGATCGAAGAGTGCCGTTTTCGTCCTTGTAGAGCGTTTCGCCAGCAGCTCGAGCCTTTTCCAAGGGGGATCGAGGAGCAGGCTTCTTCTCAACGGTGGCCGATGCTATTGTGGGGTTCGATATGTCAGAAACATCGACCGGAGGAGGATTTGCTCGCTGGATCCGGGACTACAGGTGCTTGTTAGCGTGTGGCATAGAGCGGAAAACTGGGTTTCCATGCAAAGGTGCTTCTCACTTGAGACTCGATGTCGATAGGATTCTGGGCCGATCGAGCTTCCGTCGAGATGGAGCGAGCAGCATTGACTTTAGAGGTGGGAATGCTGCCTTTGGCGCCGCTCGAAACCGATCCGCGGGTAACGAGCTGAATATGTTATCCTGGAGTCACGCAGAAGTGAAAAGGCATAATAAGATTGAAATGATTTTCTCACCTCAGGTGGATCCTCGTCATCGTCAATATAACGCCACTCTTTGCTGGAACACACATCGACAGTTTGGCGTTTCTTTGCGGGCATCGAGATCGGCGATCCCGAGCGCCTACCATGCTGCAGTAATGTTACCATGGCGTCAATAAACTAGTCGAGGAACCAGGACTTACCTTGGTGTCAGCCTCACGAAGAAGTCCCTTCGACTTGATCACTTCAACATTGATCTTCGAAGAATGGGCAACACTACGCGGTTCTACTTTCTGAGAATTCTTACCCTTACCAGTCGATCCCGGGGTCTTCTTATAGAGTAAATGTTCGGGTGCTTCAAAAGTACTCTGATCGTTCGCGTCTGTAGTATCCCAGGGTAGTATCTGATTGAAAACAGGCTTCTGAGGTACTGGGCAAGGCTTTCCCTTCTTCAGCCCTGAGCGATGGTGCTCCACTTCTATGAAATACTGAGCCATGATCGCTCGTGTCATTTTGAATGCTGTAGGCCTTGTTCTTTGTGCTCGCTCGAGCGATCATGCACGACTGGTAGTCCGCCTTGTACTTGTTTCTTGCTCCGTTCTTCTCATTCGTTTCCATCTTCTCATTATAGATTAAACTACGCCGTCTCTTCCATTCGGGATTATCAGCATCGTTACATTCCTCGAACGAGACGTTGGGCTTCATCTATTCGATCTCAAAAATCATGACCCGCTCGACGAGATATGCCTTCAGATCATCAGTAGCGAACTTGATGCCTCGCTCTTGGCACATAACGTGCAGCTGCTCCTTCGTGCGGTCTTTCAAATAGTCGTACCGCATCTTTTCGGAGAGGCTGTACTGAAATGACCATCTTGGACAAGTTAGCCTAAAAGCTACCAAGAGATACTCCCAAACTGTGAAAGTGCACTTGCGGAAGTGCCAATGTGATTTTGACTAGATTAAAAGTTAAGTCTAAAGGTAGCAGAACTATGTGGCCGACAATGACGGCTTCAAACAGGAAAATCGGTCGTTTAGGGAAGAAAATGAACCTACCAGTTAAACTTGATCGCGATGACCGTGAACCTGACGTTGCAAAGATGAAAGACAACAGAGACAAGCTAGGGACCGTAGAAGCTATGTATTGGATAATATCAACTACGAATGGGTCAAGTTGCCGTGACAAGGCCAAGAAAATGAACTTGCCGCAGTGAAACTTGATCGCGACGACCACGAATCTGAAGTTGCAAAAGTGGAAGCTAACAGAAGCAAGAGGGGAGAAGGAGAGGAGAGGGGAGGAGCTAAAATTGAGGCAAATATACGGATGGCTTGACTAGCGCGGTGCTAGCGTACCAAGGCCTCAATATCCACGTACAGTACCCGTTTACTTACTAGGCACAGCACCCCCTGCAATCTGGGTTGGCGCCGGCAGTTTTCCGCTATGTACAAGGTCAAGCAGCGCCCAATCTCAATATATTTTGCCTTGAAGCTAGCGTCCGGCATCGTGCAGGGGGAGGGGGTTCCAATACATACCCACCACACCTCTGTATATTCCTGCCTTTTCGCTCTGGCCGCGTCCGGAATCCGGACGACTTGAGATTGGTTCCCCGTTCGTCGCGATGGCATTGGCGAGGAGGAGAACTCCCTTGCTCTTTGACGCCGCGTAGGTTCCTCGTAGCCGAGCAGACCCACTCACTCACTCATCCGAGCTAACACGCTCGTATCTATTCACGCAAGACGACCCCCCCGACAACATGCCTCGCTCTCAGATGCACGTCCGAAGCAAGCGGGGCTCCGGCCGCGTATGCCGGCGGAGATTCCCCAGGGAGGCTCCTCGAGGAGCTGCCTCTGATTTCGACGCGCGGGGTCGAGGATGGGGGGAGTTGAAGACGCTGGCCCCGATTCCGGCTCGGATTTCAAGACTCCTCTGCACGTCCTGGACTGGAGACGACCCGGTCAGGCCGCCAACTTATTCCTCGCGTCCATGCCCAACAGATGAATCCCCCATCGGCGCCGCCGTCCCAAGGGCAATCAGGATTCCCATGCTACGGATGCACGGGATGTACCTCACGGCCGCCTCGCCAGACGGCTGCGCATCTCGAATCTGGTTAGGAATCAAGCGCGGGGCGGGGGCGGCCGAAAAATGCTGCTCGGGGTCAACGTTAAGCGAGAGTAACCGAACACGTGATGACATTCTCCTTTTCAATTCTGGGACCCGCTTCAAATTTATCCTCCACCAGCTCCAAGGCTTGATCGTGACGTCACGATGACGGTTTTCAGATGGGGGTGGCGGCGCAGGTCAGGAAATCATGTGATTGCCTCCGCGGACGAATTAGGGTGCTTGGAAGACTACCTCCGTGGATCAAGTCCAGTCATTGGCGTTCGAGAAAACAACCGTGGGAGAGGGGAGACGTTGGAGGGCAGTACGACCCTACTTTGCTTGGATCCGCCATGCGAAGCACAGACACGGAGGTAGACGAGGGGGCGTCACTTAAACGAGCCCCTTTTGCCTTTCGCGGGGCTGCCATCTTGCACATTGACCGCGATAACACGCATGAAGGCGGAAGCAGCTGTTCTATAACGAGTAAATCGAGGCACCTCCCTCCCCCCTCCCCCTTGCCGCGGAACCCCGCTCTCGAGTCGCTGCAAATATCCTGCCGCGATACCTCCCACGATACCTCCCACGATAACTTTCACGGCCCCTTCCACGATGCCTCCCACGACACCTCCACCACACCACCAGAATAGACACCCACCCTCCTCCCCTCGCAACGCCCAACCGATTCCCGCGCCTCCCTACGCATACTGCGCCTGATATCCACCCGGCAACTCCGTCAGCCCTACAAACCCACCTCATTAGCACGATCCCAGCGGAGCCAGCAGGGCGAGCAGAGCGCAACTTACACCCATCGATGTCCTCCTCCACCACCGGCTTTATGGTGCACGCGTTCATCTCCTTCACCGTCTGGTACGTGGTGTTGCTGGCGCTACACTTCGCATCGTTAAAGTAGCACGGGGTATCCAGAATCCGCTGCAGCGCATCCCCCTGCCAACCAAAGACGTAATCGGCATGATTCGCAAAGCCCGTCGCGTCGCCGAAGCTCCACACGAAGGGGTTGCTGCCGTCGGCCGGCCACTCGAGGTCGTTGAAGGGCTTGGTGTCCCACACGACCTCGAACAGGACCTGCGACGTGCGTACCGGGTGGGTGGACGGGCATGGGCCGCCCGATTCGAAGGTGCCCGTCGCCGGGTACGACATGTGCGACATGTGGTCCGGCGAGTCGAGGTTCTTGCCGTCCCAGCACGTGGGGAAGCGGAGCGCCGTCATGATGCCTTCCTTGCAGCGGCGCGTGGGGAAGGCGATTTGCTCCGGCGTGCGCGTGATGAACTCGTCGAGGCACGTGTAGGTGAGCTGGCGGAAGCGCGCGGCTTGTTCGAGCGTGCGCGCGTAGACGTCGCCAACGAACATGCGGAAGCCCTGGTGCCGGTCTGGCGTCAATATCCCGATATCACCAAGACGTAGAGAGGGGGGACGGCCACGGCCACGAACATGGAGACCGGGAAGGGACGTACCTTCTGGAACGCGGTGACGTGAGACTTCTGTGCTTCGTCGTAGATGGGATCTTGCATGTAGTAGACAGTCAACCCCCCCTCCGCATCTCGATACTGGTTGTTGCCGATGTTCTTCACCCGCTTATAAGTGCCGTTCTGGGCCTTGAAGTAGAGAACCGCCGTCCAGTAGTTGGAGAAGTCCTCGGTGAACTGGCAGCTGGTGCATGTTGAGTTGCCTGGCATGTCCTTGCTGGGGTGCATGGTAGGCTCGAAGGAGTTCTGTGGAGAGGTGTTAGCCCTGGAACAGGAGAAGAAGGGGCTTTGCAATTCCACGGACCCCGCCAACGATCTGATGGACGTGGCTGGAAGGGACCAGGCCGGGGCTGATCAGAGGATCGAGTCTGTCGGTGACTAGCTGAGAGCAGTGAAATCGAATCACTGCGCTCCCAGGAGCAGCAAGTGCTAGGGCGAGACCCAATCTCGTCGTCCACTGCATCTTGTCTCGGAGATTTGCGGATGATGCTTGAGAAACAAGTTGACTTCAACGTCTGACAAAGAGGACGAGTGTAGGAGACTTCTCGGGAAGCGAAGGCCGTCTTCGTCTTTTCAATAGATTCCATCCGAGTGCCTTGATTGCTGTTGCCATCCGAATCGAACATGTTGAATTGGCTGCATAAGAAAGGAATGCCGAAGTGCCGGGCTTGGCCCAGAATGGACGCCTTTCATATACTCGTCCCTATGGTGGACTTCATGGATATTGCGCGCACTTAGTGTAGATTGGATGCGAGCGATCCTATCAGAAATCCTATCATTAGCAACGATCAACAGTTTGAAGAATTTCGCAGATCAGTGTCGAGCCCCACTAACAGTAGATGCAGTGAAGTGAGGTCGTCAGAACGGGTAATAAGGGGTTGTGGGACGGACCGCTTGACTCCTCGTCCATCATTGGCTCGCTTCCGCTCGGGGTGATGGGCGGGAGGCTGTTGTTCTCGGTTGATTCATAACCATATATTGCTCCACTTGGCCTCTCAAATACCATACATGGAGTACATCATCCCGAACTTAGCATTCCCAATGATTTACGCACCCGTGAGACCTGAGATCAAGGAGTATATTAGCTCCGTAAGCTTGGTAGATTGTTCAATATCGCCGTTGAACAGAAACGGCAGCTGCGTCGCGAGCGATCGAGATGGAGGGGGGAGATATATAGATCCGGCGTAATCTCGCAAACGTCCGCCCTCGACTTGAACCGAGTTGAAAGTTAAGACAAATCGCTAGACTCTTCTACCATGCGCTTCACGGTCAACATCATCGCCCTCTGCCTCGCAGTCGCGGGCGCCAAATCCGAAGAAGTCGAAGACAAATGTCCGAAAGGCGAGATCGCATGCTTGGATGTGATCAACAACAGCTTCTGCATCGAGGGAATAGCTCTCAACAACCCGATGGATGCTACCAAAGAGGAATTGGTGAAGTGCGTCGAGTATGATGGCATGTCCAGTAAACTTCCAGGAGCGACAAAGGTAAGCCTCCCCGTTTTGCCTACCATCCTCGTTGGGGACTCTGGAAGGATATGGCTCCCACGTGGGAATACTAAGGAAGTTCGTCGGGCTAATTGATGTTTGCATAGTACTGTCGATGCCCAGGCTGCCACAGCGCACCGATAAATGCAGTGATCGAGAGACTGTTCCCGGCGCCGTGTAGCTAGATTGCTTTCCTAAGGATGGGGAACCAGATAGCAAGGTTAGCTATTCCATAAAAATAAGGGGTTCGGGGTAGGAGTTGTAAATAAAACAGAAATCCGAGTATGAAGATGACGAGCATGGTAAAGCTATTAGTTCCCCGTTAGAGAAATGCTCAAGCGCAGGGTGACAGGTTACGACACCAACTAAGATTATACGCCTAACCTCTAGCTCCTAGTAGTGGCAACTGAGGATCTAATTGCAAAGACAAATGTCCAAGCTCAAGAATCCATCAGCGTGATACAGCCTTGCCCTCCAAGCTACCCCATTTAAGGAGATTGAACATAATAGACCATAAAAGAAGATTCTCGTGTTTGAACCATACCTGTAGCCCACCCTTCTTAAACTCCAACCTCTCCTTCTTGGCCCTCTACGTAACAACCAACCAAAAGCCAGGTCACAGCATGACCGGCCTAATATAGCGTTTTGTCATCCTCTACTGTCTGACTATAGGAATTCTACTTAGCAACATTCTCCCTCAACCCACTAGTCCTCAAACTATGCACATGATTTGCACCAAAAACCCCTCCCCCATTTCCATTCCCGCCTCGCGACGGCCCCATTTTACCCACACCAGAATTCTCCAACGCCATCCTGACCTGCTCACTCACACCACCAGCAACGCCACTATCGGCACTTCCCCTCCGACTACTAGCACTGCTTTGATCCCAAGGCTTCGCGACAGATAACAGTCCTTTGACACCGCCAGATTTCCTCGTCGGCAACTCGCTCGTGCCGGCACTGCAAACATAGAGTAGATACTTCAAATTTGGCAGCGTTTGCCGAATATCTAGCACTTTCAGCGCCTGACTCTCAGCCAGACACTCGATATTTTTGTTAAGCAAGAACACTCCATACTCAAACCGGAACCTCAATGTCCCTTTATTATACAGCGGGAATGTACGTTGATTGTCTTGCAGCGTGGAGATGTAGTCGTGGATTATGGAGCGAGATCCATATGGCGAGATGGGGTAAGGTAATGGGACGCTGAGGTAGTATTGAAGCATGTCAACAACGCGGGCTACGAAGCCGAGAGCTGCGGAGGTCGTGTCCTCATCTGCATCGTCGAAGTGGGAGTTTGGGAGTGAGAGACCACATATGGTGAACAGTAGGGGCGACGTTGTCGGTTCGATGGGAAATATGTTGAGTACATCTTCGCACACTCGACGTCGTTGTTGATGGATACCAGCCGTATTGCTGCTAACTAGAGACTGGCAACTCGTGAGATTTTCTTGCGCATTATTGATGTCTTCCAAAGCTCTAGCTTGTATTTCCTCCCCTGACCTAATAGCATTCCTCCTCGCGCTTATGGATGCTTTTATCTCCGCGCGCCGCCGTATTGACTGCCGCAGCAGTTTTCGTTCGGTAGAAAGGTATCGAGAAGCAAGAGCTGCTTTCTCCCGAGCTTGTGGAGATTCGTCAATCGGTGTATCCTTGAATATCGCATTGATCTGATTCGCGAGTTCCTCTCTCGTTGCGAGGGCGTCCTGTATTGATTCGTCAAGATTCGACAGTCTCATGAGAGCACTGTAGGAAGAGGTTGGCAAGGAGGGGGCGGGTCTGGGTATTGGCGGCTTCGTCGCGAGATCAATTGTGTATATGCCATCTGTGAGGTGAAAAACAATGCAATTGGGTGGAAACGAATGGTTCTCGAGCGTGCCAATAAATTGTAGGGTCTGCAAATTGATTTCCTCTTCGAGTAATGGTGTAAAGTCTCCCCTCTTAACCCATATCTTAACCAAAACTACCCTCAATCTAGTTACAGCCGGTCTCAAACTCGAGAGATCAAAGAATCGAAAAGTCGGATTCATCGCCTTTTCTACAACCTCGCTGATGTATATCGGGTCTTCTTGTCCTTCGCAGTGTAACGTAAAGAATGTATCCGCCATGCGACTATCAATCACATCCTCGAGTTTCTTCTGCCGGAATCCAGGACTCGCTCCGACCCAATTGGAACTACTCCTCCTCGTCTTCTGCGGTCGTCGCAGATCTTCTGATGAGGCTGTGTGATGAAGTGGTGATTCGCGCAACGCTTGAAGCTTCTGTGGCGTCTTATTGAGAGCTGCATCATCAATTGTATGACCGCGTGGTCTCGTGAGGGTGAGGTTCCGTACGTAGATGCCCTGCAGATGGCGAATCTTTCGATTTTGAGGTAGGAGAAGCGGGCGCGAGGTCTCGCCGACCATGATGGCCAATTGTCGAGACAAAGTTGCGAGGTGACGGGATCTGGGATCGTCGGGAAGTTGACCATGACACCGACGAGGCTGAACTTCGGGAAGCAGGCCAATCAATGATAGGGCGCGACTTCATCTAATCTATTCGCATGGCTGGAAATATCAATAACTTCGATACTTTCATAAGTGTTCTTTTAGCTTCTTGCTTCATAGTTTATTAGATACTTTAAATTTATCTTATTTGTTATGCTTTAGATATTATAACGTTACGTAAGGGAAAACGGGTTCCCTAAAATATATACACACTCCTACCCTCTCTAGTCACCCTTGGCTCTCTTTAAATATTATACGTAGGTATACTCCGTACTCCTACCTAATTTTATGATCTATACCGCCTCGCCCGCCATCTTGATAGATTAAGCAAACACTCGATGCAGTCCGCGTTCTAACCCTTGAACTCCGATAAGGCGAGCACCTTCAGCGAGCGAGATGAGCCAGTAACTCCATACATTTTAAATGTCATAAGAATAAAATTGTGCCACAGAGTCAATATTCCTTCGTGTTACCCAATCCAAATTCTTAATTGCTAATCTATCACAATCTATTCATCAACAAATACTGTATCTTGGTATTTTGGCTTGGAAAGGAGGCTATGGAGCCCCCCGACAGAGGTTTCCTTAATCATCCACATCAGAATGTCTTTTCTTCTTGAGTGAGCAGGTGTCTCAAAACTCCGAAACAAAGCTCCGTTAAACTATTCGTCCCCATTCAAGAAGATCATCTGATAGGCGAACATTCAGTCCAGGGTGGTCTGCCATATCGCAGAATTCAACTATCGAATAGGAAATATGAAGACGTTCAACATTCCACGTCTCAACGATCGCGCAATTGATTCCAAGAGCCTATCACGAGGGATTTTCGATTGCCCTCAGTTGTCGCCTGAATACAGAGAATCCTGCCTGATACTTGGCTAACTATGAATTCGACGCAATAATTGACATAAAGGCTCGCCAAAAGGAGGGGGAGGAAGACGAAGGGAAGGAGAAGAGGAGAAGAAGGCGAAGAGAAGAAGAAGACGAAGAAGAAGATATCCTTGAACGTCCAATCGACAGGTGAGGAGGTTTTGTCTTGAGCTGGTATTTCTTCAAAGTCGAAGAGCCAGTCGAAGAGCCATGCCGTGGAGGTGAATAGCCTATTCGCTCGAGCATAGGAAGACACCCCCAAAGAGAATGCCTGGGTCAAATGGCGAATGATTCTTCATCTTGAAGGCTCGGCAACACTTCGACTTCGCTCCTTCGGCAATCCCATCAACCCCTCGCCCTCTCCGAACCACTGACTGGAGAGGAGCACGACTCTAAGGTGTGCCCCAATCAAAATGAGTTGAAACCCAAGGTCAGACCCGAGTCGCGGTCTGAAGCTGGCGGCATCAAGGCCGTCATGCCGTGGGTACCTTGCTTTGGTGATCTGAGGCAAATCGGCCTTCGGTCGGCCATTCGACGACAAACTGCAAACCCGAAACATGCGAAGTATATGTGCCCGGGACCACCACATCCCGGTCGGCGTCAAAAGGCCTGGAAGAGTCGATAAGAGGTTGTTTCGATCCGAGACTGTAAGGATGCCCGGCTACCCACAGTGTGGACCCGGGAGTGCATGGAGGGAACTGTTGGGGCCCTTGCATGCTTGATGTCATCCCACTGTGACTTCAGAGTTTGATGCTCTATGGATATTTCGGTTTCATGAGAGGACTAGAAACCGCTGTACGGAGGCATGCTGCCGGCTTTCGTACCACTTCTCGAAATATGACATGTGAATCTGCCGACATAGGGTGTGAACCATATATCCTAGTTGGGGTTTGGAAAGATATTGGACCACAATCTGAGATATCACATCACATCGGGCACCTATCTTGGAAAAAACGCCATCCTCGATTGGCATTGGTGTGGATGAAAGGCGAAAGCACTTCAGTCCGGATGTGGCGTCCAACACCACCAACACGTGACATGTGACCCCATGCATGGACAACCCCTTTCGATACATGTACGGATATGTATTGGAGGATCGGGTCCCGAGAGATACGACGGCTGCCTCCCTTCATCTAAATACGAAGTAGAAGCGGTGTCAAGAGAATTGGTAAAGTGGTCTTCCGTCACTCTGCCGGGTCGTATGTTCAGTGGTCACCAAAGCAGCGGTCAAGAGTGAAAAGGAGTAGAGTTTGTTTCGTACGGGGGTCCGGGTCGCTTGAGCTGCATAGGAGTATAGGAGTAGCACATTTTCATGGTGCTCTTATCGATAAGATTCGAGATGCAGCATTCATTCTACTGTACTGTACTGTAATGTAGGTAGCCTGTAGGGTACTATATTTCATGGCAGCAAGCAATGTCGTGCACCCCTTCGGCCAAATAGAGAGAGGGGTGAGCCAGGGTCTGGTTCGGTGGGTTTGTTGCACAGAGATCGTGGTTGACGATCGTTGAGGGACCCATGGGTTGTCTTCTTTATCGTTGTGCTACACGGCTTTCCACCACCGCTGTTGTGCACCCTTTCTCGATCGAGGGAGGTATTGCCATGTGGAGAAGGCAAACGAGTTCGTCCCGGGCGTTGAGCAGGAGTGCCGGCTTTTGCCAAAGCCTTATCACCCATACGAGCAGGCCGTTACCGTACGAAGTAAGGTTTACTGTACGAAGTAAGGTGATGGCCACAAGCAAACATGTGAAGTGCTCCTCCTCAAGCCACCGCACCGATGGAGAGCGTGGGGAGGTTGCGAGTTGGCGGTTGGTGATTGGCAAGGTATCAAGGGGGTGGAGGACGGAGGGATATGAGCTGAGGCTGGGATGCATCCGGCTATTGGCTGCTAGCATCGCTCTGGAATATCCGGCTCAATCGGATTCTGTTCTGGCTGTTCTCGCCATTCTCTCCTGGAGCCATTTCTGATGGAGGCAGGAAAGGCGAGGAAGGAGTTGCCTGGGAGGGCTCCAAGGAAAAGACAGCTGCTTGGCCATTCGGTCGATGCATGCACCAGGAAACAAGAGCGGGGGACGAGGGGGGGAAGACTTACCACAAGCTCCAGTCAAAGATGGATGTTCTTGAACCGTGGGGTTGGGGGGTTCTGATATCTGTCGAGGTGTGCTCTCTTGAGACTTGGAAGGGCCATGAGCCGTAACCTTATACAGACAGTACTTATACAGACCGTACTTATCCAGGCCGTACTTATCCAGACCGTACTTATCCAGACAGTCCGTATGGACTATTATGGAGAGGGAATCCGGAGCGCGGGCAGAGCGAGGACGGAGGACGGTACTACGTACGCCTCCTGAGTCCCGCCCCTTGCCCCAGCCCCTGGCCCCTTGCGAGGACAAGAGTAGGCGAGGCGAACAGGCGATCGCATCATCGCAGGCAACGAGGTTCTCCAGACGAGCGGATTTGAGCCTTGACGCTTGAGTCTCGACTCTTGAGTCTTGACTCTAGACTCCAGAGAGCATTTTCGATGCTGAGAAGGGTGAGTCGGGTTAGTCGGTTAACCTGGGTCGGTTAAGGTTAGTCGGTTAGTCAGCCTCGTTGGAATCAAGCGTGTAGACCACCATCAGCAGTCTCCAGTCCAGTCTCCAGTCTCCTGTATCCTGCAGGCAATGTCGAAGTAAATTCGACTGGAGACTGGCCTGGGGAGTAGATACCTACGGGGGATGTACTGCTCCGTATCCGTCTCATGGGGGATGGATGATGGCCCATTCGAGCCACTCGTTCAATCCAACGCCATAGAACCACACAACCTTCTCTGAGTGCTTCTAGAAACGAGAGCCAAACGATCCCTTCCGACCAGGCCAAGGCATAACTGCAGTTGCATGCTCTCAGACCGCTTTGCAGTTGGTGATGCACTCACACGGTCTTGCGTAGGTTCCGAGTGGTGGAGCATCTGGCCGGGGAGAGTCGAGACAGTCGAGTCCGTCCTTCCTCGCATCTTCCTAGGAGGGACCGATTTCCCACCTCATCGCGACCTCTATCCGCCGACCAGGAGAGGGAGGGGAGAGGCGAGAAGAGGGGGAGAGAGAGGGGGGGAGGAGAGGCGAGGAGAGGAGAGGAGAGGAAGCTACCTTGCTGGCGGTGGTGGTGGAGGTGCTGCTTCTGGTGCCGGATGCAATGCAAAGCGATGCAAAGCGATGCAGAGTCTCTGTCCCTCCTCTCGCTCTCTCTCCTCGGCGCCTCTCCTCACCTCTCCTCGCCTCTCCTCGCCTCTCCTCACCTTCTCCTCGCTTCTCCTCACCACTCCACGTCTCTCTCCTTTCTCCTACCACGACATTATTCTCTCACGACGGGCGGCCACTCGAGCACCTTCTCCTCTGTCCATCGAGCCGTCTCTGCTTGCTTGGGCCTGCCCTCCTTCTCCTCCTCCTCCTCCTCCTCCTCCTCCTCCACCACCACCACCTCCACTTCTTTTGTCTCGATCGAGTTGCTATTTACAGTCGTTCTCGCCATCATTCGACTCCCCCCTCCCCCCCCCCCTTCCTCCCCCCTGTCCCTCAAGCCTTGCCGAGGACCCTCCTTCGTCTCTCGTTGGTCAATCTCCTCCTCAACCACCCACCGAACCACCATCGTCTTTCGATGCTAGGATTTTTTTATCAATTTGCATATCTGACGACTCCCATCACCTCACCTCTCCTCTGCCTCGCCCTCCTTCTCTCCTCTCCTCTTCTCTTCACGATGAGCTCAACCACTCAACCTCCACCTGTCACTACCGCCAACCCCCCAAGGACAGAAGAAAATGCCACGAGACGCCAGCCCGAGTCCGCCGCCTCTCCCGCCAGTGCCTCCGAACTCGCCAGTACAAAGATAAGCCTACGTGCCGCTCTGAGACAGTTCCCCGACTTCCCTATTCCAGGCATTGACTTTGTCGACATTCTACCCCTCTTCGCCAATCACGGCCTCCACCAAAATCTCATTCGCGCTCTGGAGCTCGAAGTCCTCGCCGCCACGAATGGCATAAAACCTGATGTCGTCGTCGGTCTCGATGCGAGAGGCTTCCTCTTCGGTCCCAGTCTGGCCTTGCGACTTGGTGCTGGCTTTGCTCCTGTGAGGAAGCGGGGGAAGTTGCCTGGGCCAACATCCGAAGCAAAGTTCGAAAAGGAGTATGGAGCGGATTGGTTTCAAATACAAGGCGATGCTGTCAAGAAGGGGCAGTCTGTCCTGGTAGTCGATGACATTATCGCAACGGGTATGTCACTCTTCCTCTCCTCAGTGACACCGAGCCGCTTCACCGATCTAACAAGATACAGGTGGATCTGCTGCAGCCGCTGGTCAATTGGTCCAACAACTGGGCGGAAACCTTCTCGGATACATTTTCATTCTCGAACTCGATTTTCTCAAAGGAAGAGACAAACTGAATGCTCCCGTTCATACGTTATTGCGCGACAACATGGGTGGTGGAAAATAAATCCTGTATAGGAGTTATAATGTCGGATTTCTTTGGCGTTGGGTCTCTCTCGGCATTCAACATTCTATAGACAGCATTGCATTTCGACCTGGTTACCACCCATCGTGTGTGGTCCCCAACCAGAGCACCAAGCCAGGGAAGAGGAGGATGTTTGGGGGAGCACGGTTTTCGTACCAGAATCACTGGTTCATTTGCCGCTTGCTCGAGTGGAGTAGCAACACAGAGGTGTTGACAGGATCTTCAAGCAGATACTCGCTATCAAAAAGCACACTTCACTCAAGGCTCTTCGGTCGCCGTCTTATCCCAGGAGTCCTTGAAGGGCTTAATTGTGACCCATCGAAAGTCACAACATTGGGCTGACACTAATCATGACGGCACGACGCCTTGTCCATTCTGTTCATCCCTCACGCCGAGCTCCTCCTAGCTACATGAGCCAACGAGCCCTTGCAAAGCAGCACTTCTGTTATCTCCTGGTAACTTGCCCGAACTCGAAGACGTTGAATCAGTCACTCTTTCTTCCAATCAATTGCTTGCTCTTGACTAATGCCTCGCTCGTTTACAGCCTCCCCTAGCCATTCGTCACTCAAAGATTCCTTCACCATCCTCTGTATTCACGCCATTGGTCAGTATGAGGCCATTCACGTGGACTGGCCCGAGCTTTTGGTTGCCTAAGTTGTCAGCCGCGAGCCGCATTCCCATCGACTATCACCTCGAATCCGAAGGGTCATGACATCAACAAAGAACCCTCTGCCTTTTGGAGCTAAACTTATCAACGCACCGTAGGTTTGTTCGTCTCTGCGAACCTTTCCTCTCCGTTTCTCACCTTCATATCAACAAAAATGTTTGCTCGCTCAGCTACTCGAGCAGCAGCTGCTTCTTTCACTTCGACTTCAGTTCCTGTTGACTTGAGCAAAGATGTCACCCTCGCTTCCCCTCCCGAAGATAGTATCTCATCCTTGTCCTTCTCCCCTAAAGCAAACTATCTGGCTGTAGGTTCTTGGGACAGCCAAGTACGGGTTTATGATGTGGCAGAAGCGGCAACTGGTGTAGGCAAAGCAGTCATTGGCTTCGATGGGCCCGTTCTCAGCTGTGGTTGGTCGCTGGTATGTATCATACGAAATGGATCTCGTGTTTCTCTGCTGACTCGAAATAGGATGGAACCAAGGTTGCTGGCGCCGGGACAGACGGGACGGCAAGACTCCTCGATCTTGCGGCAAACGGTGCACCACCTCGACAGATTGCCGTTCATAGCGCGCCCATCAAATCAATGGCATTCTTCGAGGCTCCTGGTAGCAATGCGCCTATGGTCGTTACAGGATCTTGGGACAAAACCATCAAATACTGGGATCTTCGCACCGAGCTTCCAGTTGCCACGGCTGATTGTAAGGAAAGAGTATACTCATTGGACGTGAACGAAGACGTCATGGTCGTCGCCACTGCGGGGGAGAAAATATGTCTTGTGGACCTCAAGAACCCAGGCTTGATCACGGATTTTCGGCCAAGTTCATTGACCAGTCAGACAAGAGTAGTCAAGGTCTCTCGCGACAGAAAAGCATTCGTTGTAGGCGGCATTGAAGGTCGTGTGGCCTACCAAACGATCGACTTAAAAGATACCAAGTACAACAATGACTTCCCACTCTCCAACATGGCCACGCTAACCACCCTCCAGGGCCAACTTCTCCTTCAAATGCCACCGACAGGAGGTCGCCACCAAGACGACCGAAATCTACGCCGTAAATGCCCTCTGCATCCACCCCATCCACGGTTCTCTCGCCACCGCGGGTGCAGACTGCAGACTCAACACCTGGGATGTAGCTGCCAAGGTGCGACTCGGGAGCAGTTCGGGGGTCGGAGGACAGATCTCAGCCGCGGGCTTTAATGGCGATGGGAGTATCTTGGCGTATGCGGTGAGCTATGATTGGAGTAAGGGGTACGGGTTCAACACGCCGGAGACGGTGAAGAAGGTCATGTTGCATCCGGTTAGTGAGGAGGAGGTCAAGCCTAGGGCGTCGAAGGTGACGGTGGCGTCTACTAGTAGGAAGAGATATTAGGGTTGGGGGTTGGGTGGATGGGCGGGCTGAGAAGAAGAAAATGAATTCGATTGAATCGTGCATGCGTTGGGTGATCATTGCGGACATGGGGCATTTAGAGAAAGTCATTTAGCCCATCTGTACAATAGGAGCGTTGGGATACCCTCATGGAGTTATCAAACCCCCCTTTTCTACCCTGAGAAGCTTCCTCGCACAGACAAACCCACTCTTTTACTGCACATGTCTTCCAAACTTAAGTTGAATCACACCAACCCACCCCCGCTATCTCCAAGACCATTCTTTTACACATGCGGTTCCATTTCTCTCCCCCATCTCAATTGCCCTCCACAACCTCTCCTCGCCCGTTCCCGGGTGCCTATTAGGATGAGTGAGGACTTTAGATTATTATCCCGAACACTACTTGGGGTTAAGTAAGGAGGGAAGAAGGAGAAAGGAAAAAGGTGGAAAGGAGGGGGGGGGGGGTGATACGTACAGTACAGTACAGTACAGTAGACGCCTATCATAGGGATAGGGGTGGGGGAGGTGTGGGATAGCGACGTTTCTTCAATCGAGAGACAAAAAGCCGCGTTAGCTATCGAGTAGAGACGACGTAACCATACATCGCCCCCCTTCCCACTACCGCCTTGCCTCGCGCCTTTCTAAGCCTCTAGTCCCCATCCCCCCCCCCCCCCCCCCCGACTCCACCGAAACCCCAAACCCCGCAATCGTCCCCTTCGCGGCCTTCCTCGTGTCCTTCCGTCACCACCGCGGTAACTAACTATGTTGGTGTGGCAGCTGCTGCTGGGATGATTGCAAGAACCTCTCGTTGCATGGGATGTGACGCCGAGGGGCCATGGCATTCATCACATATGGCGGATTTGAACACTGGCGAACGAGACGAGGTCATTATCTTGAACCATTTCCCTGGTTCCAAAGAGTACGAGAGGAGGAGAGGAGGAGAGTGAAGTTGCATTGGCGTTAAACAGCTAAGTCTTCACAGCCCGTCCCGAACCCCCCGAACCTGGCTTCCCCTCCTCCACCACCTTTTCCGCCTCCGCCTCTTCCCTCCCGAGCTGCTGCTTCCTCCTGATCTCCGCGAGAATCTCCGGATACCACCGCTCCCCCACATCCGGATGGCTCTTCGCCCTATTCTTCAGCGTCGCCTCCCCCAACGTCTTGCTGCCTCCCCCGCCACTGAATGTAAACTCCACATCATCCAAGCGCCCCCCATTCCTCTCTACGATCTTCCTCCTCATCTCTCGGATCTCCGCGGGCACCCGTCCAACACCACCGCCGTTGTCAAGGTCATTGAGCTCGTCGAACTCGGCGTCGAGACTCACGCCCTGGAAAAAAGGGACCGAGAATCGTGCGCCTGTGCCGGGCGCCGGGGAGAGCACGCGGTGTGTGGTCGACATACAGACGCCCTGTGTGAGGGCTTCCATGCCCTGCCCGATGGCGACGACGAGCGTGCCCGGGATCGGGGGGCAGTCGATCCAGTGGCCGGACATGTTCTGGACTTGGAGACCGCGGTGGTTTGTTACTTGGAGGAGGTAGCTCGTAAACATGCTATCCTTATGTGGACCGACGCCCTGCCCTTCCTTGCCATCGCCGCCGATGCCTAGCTCTTGTAGGTCGGGGTATTTTACAATTTTGAGCTTGTGTTGTTGGTCTTTGGCGAAGTACTTGTTGAAGGCGGTGGAGGGGAGGCCGATGGCTTCGGCGATTAGGCTGGTGAAGTAGATGGAGATGGTGCCCATGCGGGTGATGTAGTCGGAGTAGACGGTCTTGAAGTTTGGGAGGTGGGTTGCGGAGGGCCATTGGTTCGGGGAGAGGAGGTTGTAGTAGAGAGGCTGGCCGGGAGTAGGGATGGGGTGGTCAGTTGAAAGGTCGATTTGTTCACGATGGTCGGTTGTATGAGCTGTGATTTCGGCATCGAGGCGGGAATAGCCTAGGAACGAGGGGGCGTTTTTCATTTCGATTTTGAGTCTATTGGGTTGTTGGTCAGTTAAGTTATTGATTTGTAGAGAAGAACTAGCATGGGAGCAGCGAAATTTTGGCAAGGAAGATAGATGCTCGGCTACGCCATAAAATGAAGGGGAGAAATAGATGGAGATAGAACACCGCGCTAACTTGACACTGGGTGGTCAAAAGCATGATCCTGAGAGCTCAAGCTCTGGCGATATCTTGCACGGGCACAAAAGCAGTGAGTGGATGAGTATACAGCACCAAGCGCCCCCCTTCCAATCCGCATATTTAGCGAGAACCCTCAAGCCACCAAACATATCTATCAAAAGAAAACAATGTCATCAAAATCCAGAGCAAAGAACTACTCCATTCAAACCCACCATGTACCTCTCAAAATCTAGAGCTCATGATTCTTTCTCGAGATTCAAAAGAGCAGAATCTCCCTCTCACTCGTGACATAGGGAGTTACTGGACACTTATCCACGCCTCCCAAGCCGCCCGGTATCTCGTAGACTCAAATGCGGAGAATAGCTATATTCTCTCCTCCGAGTACTCTCAGCACTCCTTATGCAAGCCACAAACCCAACCCAACTCCTGCACCACTCTTTATCTTCCAAGACGTATAAACCGCAATTCATCACACCACACCACAAACACAACACACCCCCCTCCCCCATCAGAACCAAGGGAAGAAAAACTCGCACTCACTTCTCCCCCTCATCCAACTCAAAAAACCCCTTCCCCTCTCTGACGACCCCCTCCACCAACTCCTCCGGGATCCCGACATTCCTCAAATACAGAAACCCAACCTCCAGCAACGCATGTCGCAGCTCCTCCAAAAACCCCTCCTTGGTGCTTGGATCAGCAGCGAGCGAGAGGTCGAGGATGGGGATTTTGTCGAAAGACATTTCCGTCTCGATGTTAAGGAGGAAAGGGAACGTGTATGGTAGACATGGAAGATAGGTGGAAGGTGTATGGTTTTTGTTTGATGGGTGACAATGGGGGAATACATGCTTACCCCACTTTCCGAGGTCGAATGACGAACACGTGACCAAATTCAGCAAAGAGAGAATAGAAACATCTTATTATGGACTTTTATTCAACCTTCATTCGACATAACAACCGCTAAACAAGCTGCCGTTACTCCGCTATGGGAACAACCTTATTGACATGACACCCTTGAGAACCCATTTATGAAACAATTTGCGTCAACGGCTTACTCGAGAACAAGCCCGCAACTAGATAGAACATTTCCTCCATCGGGGGAAGAGCAAAGGAAGGACCTATATCGAAGACTTCGGCGAGTTGTTGTTGCGTTACGACAGGTGCGTCATTTTCATCGTCTTCGTCATCGGATCCATCTTCCGTTGCTTCGGGTGTGGGGAGTTGCTGTTTTTCGGTTTCCTCCTCTTCCTCGTCTTCTTCGGTTCGGTCGACAGCTAATTCGAGAGAATCTGGACCGTCGTCGAGATTGAGAGCTGAAGTAGACTGTGCTAGGGCGGTGGTAACATGGCTGCTCTTCTTGTGGATCATGCGGATCTCTGCTGCTGTGTCAATTACGAGATAGCCGTCCGAGTCGATGGATGGCAATAGAGCAGTAACGATCGTGGGAAGGAGGGAATGAAGCTGCGGCTCCCCTTGATCTTGTTGGAAAACAAACAATTCGGACTGCCATTTTTGGACACCATCTTTCATTCTATTGGGCAAGGCAGGCAGTGCAAAGGCAAACGTCCTGCTGTTCCTATCCACGGCCAGATGGATCATTTCTTGCTTTTGCGTGTTCGAAAGGCCCACCATGCTATCGTCGAGCTGGACATCTAGTCGGATTTCGTTTGAAACAAGATCATAGAGGACTAATTGATCGGCAAGAATGATGAGATCCTGTCCAAGAAAGTCGAGTTTGGTGAGATTCCCTTCGAACAAGCCCGTTTGGCTCTGTCGGATCTGCCCAGAACTCGTGTTAATAAGCTGGACCACGCCGCTGCCGCTGGTACTGGCAGCCGCAAGAACTGATCCGTCATCAGAGAATGCGATAGAGCCACCTGTGACAGGAGGATCGACGCCCCCGAGCTCATCTGAGAGCTCTTGCCTGCCCAAGGAGATCGCATGTTGACAGAACCACGTGAGGAGAACCTTCTTAGAATCGTCTCGAACGACCAGGGTACCCTTCTTTCGAGTTTTGGTCGACCAGATACAAGCAATATTGTCCTCTCCAATTGTAGCAAAGCCTGATGATTCGGGGTCTGCAACTAGACCAAGGACCCGACCAGGCGAAGTAGAGCTTTGACTCCGGGTGTGGGGAGCATCAATTCGAGTGACAAGCTCCCATGAACCGTCGGTTTCGTTGCGCCCCCAAAATTTCAAGAAGACCTCGCGCCTATTGATTTGTTCCTCTTCAAGAAGCTCCCTTGGTAGCCTAAGGTATGACAGATCTCGTGCCGGGGGCCTCCATTCCTCGACAGTAGCCAGCCAATTTCCGTCGTGGGATATACGCATGTGAACGGTTCTTGGCTCCGAAACCCGATGAGAGTTGGGGGTAATGTTTATATTGGTCACATTTGTCGTTGTTAGGGCTTGTCGGGATACGCTATGACCAGACGCAAAATCAAATCTTTGCAAGAAGGGAGATCCTATGACAAGCGGTCTCTCGGGATCAATTTCCTGAACTTGTCCCACGGCGAGAAGCAATTGAGATGAAGCGTTAGGATCGATCACAGCCGGTGTATGTTGCACCAAGGGCGGAATCCAAGATTCCTCACGGAGTCTCAAGACTTCAGCCTCTGGTCTTCCTGCCTCGGCCATGGCGCTGGCCTGAATGCCTGCAAAGTTAGTGGTAGGCGACAGTTCGGCCGTCGACAGAATCATTGTTGAATTGTCAGCTAGTTGAATGCCGTACGATGTGCCAGACGGAGACACGACGACGTGCTGGATACTTGATGTCAAATGAGGTAGAAACTGTTGTTTTGCAGTATCTAATTGCCATATGGAGAGGACGGTTTCATGGCCACCAGAGACGATATAATTCCCTATAAGTCGTTAGTTGTATTAACTTTCAATGATTGGAGCTACACACCATCTAAAGACCACTTGACAGTATTGACCGCTTGACGATGCCAATGGTATTTGCGTGGTGTGAGGTTGGCTCCCTGAGCTTTGGGAGCCGAGCCTTGGCTCAAATGGAGTTTCCTTAGAATATCATTGTGTACGAAGATTGCACCTCGAACATCTCCAACAGTTAAGTCCGCAATTGGAATCGGGACTACCTTTGCCGGAGTTTTCTTCGGGCGTTCGGCCGTTCCAGGAACTGCCTTGACATCTAGTGATGAGATGGCACTTGGGCTTTCGAACATTCGGAATTCGTATCTGATTTTATCCACAGTGTCAAAGTCGAATAATCGGATGTGGCCAATGATGACCTTGTTCCCAGCAGCAGCCACAATGACAGAGCCCTCACAAGCCGTCTTCAGAAATCCTATCTCGCTCTTGGACGTGTATATCGTTCTCGCAACCGTTGCGATGCCGCTCCCTGGACTGGTCAGTTCATTCGCCGTGATTCTACTGCCTTCAGTCTTTCCAGGCTCAGCAGTGAGAACCACGTCTCTCCTTCGTCCAACCGATTCTATGGATGCAACTGTCATATGTATACAGCCCGTAGAGGATACCTTCCATGATTGACTAGCGCCGGAGCCAGTTGCCCAATCCACATTGTAGATGCTACCATCGGAGCAGGCGACCCAGATTGTGTTTGGCGTAGTCGGCGAAAGACAGTATGCAACGATTCGAATATTGCTTTGAGGATCACGGATTTCGAGTTTGATTGATCGTGTGAGGAGGGAGTTTGAAGTGGCGTAAACATGAATTATAGTTCGGCTCGCAACAATAATGTGCCTATGTGCAGGTTTAGATAATGTCTGATTTGTGATTAGGGAGAGTAGACTCACTTCTCATCCTGCGTAAATACTGGTTCCATGTTCAGCATGCGGCCAGCAATGGAGTTTGACAATGTCCATTCGGTCGACGACTTGGTTTTTAATGCTTTGGATCTCCTCTCTCGTTTGGAAAGTTTCACAGGCTTTTCTTTGGACCCATCGAGTTTGTGAGAGCCATCTCCATTCGTCCCATGAGGAAAGACAAGCTCTTTCGCGGTGTCCAAACCATTATTTCTTTGCTTGCGAAGCTTTTTGGTCACTTGCTCGAACTCCTCGGTTTCAACATGACAATCTCCATTGATTCCACCAGAATGAGCGATTTCCTTCATCCTGTCCAAGCCAGCGAAAGCTTGATCGAATCCACTGGCGATAACAACCTTCTCGGGCTTCGTAGCGGGGTCGGATGCGGTTTTTTTGATCGCCTTGACCCGTTTTGAGATATCACTTCCCTCCACTGCACCTCTCTTGCGCTTCAACTCGGGAGCCATGGTATTGTCGGAGGATTGGTGAGATTGATCGCGTGCTTGGAACTGTTTTCGTTATCGGTGAACGAGGCTGATTGACCTCGCGAAAAAAGGCAGAAATAATTTGGTATCGAAGTGGGACCAGATTTTGCTGACTAAGCATAGGGAGTGTGCTGCTTCATTTCGAATAATTTTTAGCGCGGCTCGGAACTCCTTCAAGGATCCCCAAAAGCTTCCCTTGGACGCAACTACACGCGACCGAATTTACAACAAAGCTCGACGACAACAATCTGCCGCCGCTGCACAATCCCCTCATCCTTCAAATTTAACCTCGAGTTGGCCAAATCGCAATCCCACGATGATCATCCCAGTCCGCTGTTTCTCTTGTGGGAAAGTCTGTTTACCTGCGCCCCTCCAAGGCGTAGACTAACCTTTGACTAGGTCGTTGGAGACTTATGGGAACGATATCTGAAGCTCATCGACGAAGGGCTCGCAGATGGGTACGTTTGATGCCCCTGTGCGAATTTGCACGTCAAGTCCAGGACTCACGATTGCTGCAGAGATGCTATGGACCAGCTTGGTTGCAAACGATACTGCTGTCGCCGAATGATCATGACACATGTGGACCTCATTGAAAAGCTTCTCAAGTAAGCAAACAATCTTCTGTAGCTGGCTCAAAAGGCCTGGGGCCACTCGCGCTAGATTCTCTGAGCCCTTCCTGGTTTCGCAGATCTGCTGTCCCAGATTTCTGATATCTCCAACAGGTACAATCCAGCCGAACGAGACACGAAGAAAGCGGTATTGCAACAGCAGTGATGGCCCGCCGTCTATAACTGTACGTAACGCTGGACCTGGTCGGTTTCAAGAAGGTGCTGTGCATGGAGGCTGATGCTCTTGAAAGGTCCAAACCAGCATTTCGAGTCAACAAAGAACCCGATCGCCATTCGAGCAAATCAGAATCCGAAAAATATCATGAGGCACAGGTGTTCGGCCAGGTAAGGATCTTAGCGGTTACCTGAGGGGCGTATTGAAATGGCGTAAATGGCCGGGCGGTGGCTTCGGAATACATTTGACAAACCCAATATCAGACATGGTTCTCGGTGACACACTTGTCCCCCCCCCACGCAGAACCCAGTCCCCCGGAGCCGCTGGAGATCTGCGTGTCTCTCACATGAGCTGCAAGCTTCAGCCGTCCCATTAGGTTTCTTTCTTTCTCTAGTGTACGCCTCTAGGTTGCAGAGCCAGCGCATCTCATCTTTTCGTCGTCATGCCAGCTCAACTGGTTCTGGTTTAGACTCGCCACTTCTCATCCACCACGCGAAGCTTCCGAGCTCAGAACCCTACCATCTCGAGCTTTATGATTCGTCGATCGGCTGCTGTCATGTTGGTCTGACGAAGAAAAGAAATCGAGCGACATTCTGGGTTGGAGGCGTCTCGTCTACGATACTCCGTACCAACGAACCCTCGGAGAGTTTGTGCACCCACTGGTGCCCACTCGAGCGCTTAGGCAGCCGCGCATGCTTCCAGAAAGCTGAGATGGGCCAAGGTACTTTCATGCGTGTTGTATGTCAACAGAGGCAGAGCGGTCAAGGCTGCAACCAACTCGGCAAAGTTGACGAGGCATCCTGCATTGTGTTTGTCCTGCTGAAAGTTTGGGTTTTGATCATCCGAAGTCTTCTCGGACCTTCTTCCTTGACCAACATAGCGGTCGACTCCCACGTTTCTTTGCCAATAGGGCTGAATACTCGGACTGGGGACTGCTCAGCACGAATATCATCTGACATATAGTCTCACACCGCGTTCATTGTACGACAACCCCTTTCGAAAAAGCTCGTTGGGGTGCGGTATTTTTTGTTTTCTTCTTTGTCCCGCGTAACAAGTTGGATTTGGCACTAGCCACTTCTAGCGACTGGCTTTTCGGCTCCAGGGAAGTGCCCGTTGTTTCCTTTTCATGAATGCAATCACCAATTCTTTTTCTACATGCAAGACGGCCCTTCAAGGCCCTCCAAACTCACTTAGAATCTTCGACCTAGTCCTAGCCACGTAGAGCCTCGATTCTCGAAAGTGTGTCGATCCCGAGGCAGGTTGTGGATCCCACCTACCAACTTGGGTCAGGACTCTGGAGAATTAGATTTACGGCCAGCTATTTTTGATCTTTGGGCCGTTTCATGGAGTCTTGCACACCCCCATCTCCAGACTCCTTGGTCACTTTCCGTATCACCTTTTGTACGTTGTATTTGGGAGGAGGCTCGAGGTACCAGAAGCGGCTGATCCCGAAGGGTGACACCCTTTTCCAGTGCTTCTCAAGCTGTCTGTGCCACTGATCGGTATCAAGAAGGGTGATGAACGGTTCGAAGGGCGTATCTATTGGTTATGAATGAAAGCGGAACTAGTCAAGGGTTGATACAACTACTTCGAAGTACTCCGTAAACACTTTCGAGCTCTGAAGCGGCTTGGGAACGGGGATCACAATGGTGGAGGCGGCGTAGAAACGCGGGAACCAACAGATGAGGGAGATAACCTTATGGATACGGGGGGTACCTCCGTACGGAGTAAACTTACATACTACCGTACAGTTATGAAGGCGGAGGCGCAGAGAGGAAGGAGAAAAAGCCAAGGGGAAATCCTAGTCCAGTTAGTCAACCTGGTCAAGAACCAAGAACCCTTGTGGCGGGCCTGGTAAGTTCGTAAGTATTCTTTCTTTCCACCTCCGTAGTAAGGTTCGAGTTATGGCGTACGGAGTACAACAGAGTACGGCGGGACGTACGGAGGTAACACGAGAGGGTCCCCTCGAGCCGCTTCACTCTCATCCAATTACGTAAGCAATTGAGTGAGACTAACCGAACGAGTACGGAGTACGTTGTACTGTAAGTACGTCCGTACACTGTACTCCCCCCTAAATAAAGTTATTTAGTGGATCTCCTATCTCATGTAGGGATTCCATGGCGAATCATTGAGGTGGACGCTTCTCGAAACCCAATCACGGGGTGGTGTTTCTGGCCCACACGCTAGCAACGATTCAAGGGGGGAGGAGAGTGGTTCTCTTCAAATACTTGAGGGGAGCGAGCCTGTCGGACGGGATCTCTACGCGCCTGCTGGCCCTGGTCTCATGCAGCGGTGGCACGGGTGGATCCCTCGAGGCGCATACGGCCATGTGGTTGGTTGGTCCTGGGTGGAGACGTACTAATACAGTACTGTACGAAGCAGACCGTAGTCGACTCGTGGTAAGCTATGGAGTACTACGCATCGTACCGTAGTAGCAGTACTGGATAGTATAGAATATATGATACTATACTCCATAGGGGTACAAATAGCGGAATAGTACCAATGCATTCCGCAGTTTTGGTGCAGAGGGCTGATTCTCCTTGAAGTGCCCCCCTCATTCTTTGGAGGGGAAGCGTACAAGTTGTAGTCGCAGTACCAGAATAGGGGTGCAAATGGCGAAGAGCCCTAATGCATTCTGGGTTCAGGCAACTTTGGTGCAGAGGACTGATGGCTTGCAGCATGCAAGTTGAGCCTGGTTGAGCCAAGCGGAGCCAAGCGGAGCCAAGTGCAATTGAGAGCTGTGAATGGCAGACTGGCAGTACGAAGTGGTGGAATGCTGGGTCTCCCTTGGGAGTTCTCTGGAGTGCCTCGGACTGTACTGTATACATCGAGGCGCCAAGCGGCAAAGGGCGCTCTGACGCGATCCCTTCATTGGCCGGTCCCAACGTCAAGTCGAGCGAGTGGCTCTTTTGAGACGTTTGTACGGAGTACCGTCGAGGGCGCCGGCCTCCAGGAGTCCAGGACCGGTTGAAACATGCACACTCGACAGGCGGACGCAGGAATGTACGTACAACACCGACTACCGAGTAGTATTGCGACGCTCTCACGGAGTCTCACGCACGCACACATTGCGAGGGGGTGCTTGCGGATTGCTGGAAGCTGGCACGAGGAACGTCGGTCTATGAATCTCATGGTCCGTTTCGAGGTGACCGACATCAAGGCCTGGAGGTCTGAGGCTTGAACTGGCGGCCATGCCCTTCCCGCGAATTAGAAGTCGGTTTGCGTGGCCCTCTTCCCCCGAAGTGGACCCCCAAAGTGGACCTCCAGAGTGGATCATCTCAAGAGTGGATCTCCGAGGTGGAGTACATGAGGTGGACCGTAGTACGGAGGAACTGCTCGATTGACGCGTCGTGACCCGTGACTTGTGTCTCTATTTACGACGAGGTATGGTATGGAGGATTTACGACCTGTCCTGTCGACGGCTGCCCCACTTGTATTTACCTGCGCCCGCCCCGCTGCATGGTCCCGGCCTGCGGTGTACTGTACTGTATGTATGTATGGTGGACGAGGAGCACAAACGCTACCGGTGAGGTGACGAGTTCCGGTACTCCATACCGTACGTACAGTAGTATCACCGCTGCGATCGCGTCAGAGCTGCGTTCTGCGTGCCACTTGGCGGGTGGATTTGACGCTGTCAGCACGACTGGGAGAGCTGACTTAGTCTACCACTCGACGGCGGACCTAGACAGCTTACGTTGTTTGCCGAGTACTTACTATACTGTCTCCGTAGACGAGATTAAACGAGACCGGTACGCCGTACTCTTCCTACGTCGTACTGTACGTGCCTAGATAGGTAAACTGCCTTGAACGACCGTAAACAAAATACTAGGGTCTCCTCACTTTTACGAGTTACGGTACCTTCGTACTCCGTATTACGGTATTACCTATTACCGCTATTATCTGACCCCTCGCTCGACCAGCTCCAAGCGCCTCTGTCTCCCTCTCCAAGTCAGAAGTCTCTACCTTCAATACCTTCTACCTTGACCAACTACGCTTTTGGCTGCTGCACCACCAAGGATCGCGAAGTGGCTTCGTGGCTTCGTTGTTTCGTTGCTTCGTTGCTTCCTTGCTTCAATCGGCCACTCCAACTACCACCCCTCCCTTCATCTCTCCCCCAGAACAACAACCAAGTTCCAACAAACCCACACGCCCTGCCGCGCCGTACGCCAGAACTAGAAGAGACCAGGAAGCGACCTGACAATCTTGTGTCCTCATAAAACACCGACGCTGCCACCCACGGCCAGAAGAGGGCGCTCGCATTTTAGCCAGGTTCACACTCGACTCCTCCACCACTCGACTCGCACCATGGCATTGGAGAGTCCCCTGGTACCATCGCCCGGAAATATGATGTCGGCCTTCTCTCCATATACGGATTTCTCCCTCTCGCCACAATCTGGGGGACAACCCTCGCCGCGATTTCAATCTTTGTGAGTATGGTTGCTTGGTCGGCCCGTGCAACTCGTGATGCTGATACTAAAGCGTCAGGTCTGCGCGTAGTTCCGGAGACGCAAACGGCCTTCGACCAGGCTCATTCGATTACGGACACTCTCCCAGCAGCTTGCACATGGCTAGTCCCAGCGACATGGTAGGACCGTCGCCGGTCACGTCGAATGGCACCGAGACGACAGAGATCGAGGACGAGGTAGCGGACGAGGCACAAGATCTCGACTCGGCCTCAAGCCTAGATGATCCTGCCGAGATGCAACAGACCGCCGTACGTTGCGCCGGAAGATTGGTTGTTCGACACTAACACGAGACGCAGTTGAAGAGACTTAGTACGTCCCTGCCAGAAAGATTTCGGACGACTCAAGAAGAAGAAATGGTCTCGGTGATACATGCGCCGGAAGGATATGGCAACTTTGTGAGCGGGCCTGGCTGCCTGTCGCGGGGACATTGCTGACGAGGACAGACGACACCAAAGGCCAGCATTCCCTCTCCCCCTGGGAGTTCGGATCGAGCAACGCCGGTGCCATATCCGCAGGGAGACTCACCAAAGTCTCAGATGAGGCAGAGCCTGCTTGCGCCAGATAAGGTTCGTGTCAAGTACCTCTTAACCCCCATTGGTGCTAACTCTACTAGACCACCCAAAGCCCCATATCCCCCCCTCCGATAAGTACCGATGTTGCGCCTGTGAAGTACGGCCTCGAGCATGCGACCCCTCAGGCCCAAACTCGACAAGAAGTAGAGGCGCTGGCAGGTAAGAGAGGCGGACGGTCGAGCAGCGCTACCGGTCTAGAAGGTGTGTCCAACAATATCAAGGCCCAACCGCGTTACTCATGGTTTGCAGGGATTCCGGAAGACCAAGCTGAGGTCGAGGAAGAAGACGACTTCGATGCACACACCGTGCACAATACCGACGAGGAAGTGATGGCATTGAAAACGGCCTTGAATGAATGTTGGACGTTGTGTAATACCCTCGCCAGTCTTAGCTCGATACACCGGGAGAAGATCTTTAGCTACTCCCGGACCGGAGACGCGCACGAGAAAGCATGGAAAGCGTGCTGGAAATTGTGCCAAAAGCTTTACGATAGTCGCGACGAGGATCACGAGCAGCACGTTCGGCCAACGCTAGATCTATGTCGGGACTTTTGCCAAGCGTTATTTGATGTTCGACAGCGAAAAGACGAGGTTGCAGATTCGGTCCTGAGGGTTAGTTTTGAATTGTGTAACCATCTTTACAACACTCACGACAGATCTCTTCCCGAGGCGTTTCGAGAACGGACTTTGGATTTTTACATCACTTTATGCCATCGATTGATGAAGCAACGCAACGAGTTGGCTGAGGAAACAGACGCCTTGCTCCGGGCATGTTGGTCATTGGCTGAGATGCTCTTCAGCCTTCGTCAGAACAAGAGGGATGGGAAGGCAGCGGACGAGGAACTTCTTGGGTCTGCTGTCCAAGCTTGTTGGGAGCTTTGCGATTTGTTCCGTGAGGGGTGGACACAAGTCCGCCCGGAGCGAGGGACACCACGACCATCACAAACCACCTTTTCTCAGACGTCGGATCAGATGAGTCGGTCTTCACACAGTCGGTCGTCCCATACGAAGACTGCAAGCTTGGCTAGTCTGGCGGAACGGGATAGTCCGCCTGGTTCGAAACGAAGTTTCCCTAGGTATAGGGAGCCGGAAACGCCGACGACGGAATTTGAGGACACGCCTATTTCCCCCGAAGAAGACTCCCCGAATATCCCGAATATTTTGGTTCTGGGGACTGATTCGAGTCGGAACTCAAATGCTCGATGGTCAAGCACGTCATCGTCGTTCTCGGGCTACTCTCAAGGAAGTCAAAAGTCCTCGAGTACGATCACCACGCACAGTGAAGATGTCAACCTCACTCGACTGAAGATTCTTATATTGAAGGCAGCCATGAATGCTGGGTTTACGCGAACACAACCAACATCTTCGACGCCGAGCAAGAACGAGCCTCCAGCACTCCAGAATTTCGTCAACGCTCTCAAAGCGGGTGCATTTGGTTCGTTGCCAGCTCACGGTTCACTTCTCGCGGCGTACCGAAATCTGGTCCTTGGCGATCCCACTTTCAAGAGTGCACATAGCCTTCCCACTGTTGGTCGCAAAGCCAGTGCTTCAGAGGTCGCCAAGAGTGTCTCCTGGATGACGAATAGTGGTCGATACACTTTCTTGAAGGATCTCTTCAAGCTTGTGTTTGGCTTCCATGTTGAGGAAGCCGAGGCGAGGAAGAATGTCAGCATCATGGTGTGATCGCCTGCGCCATCTCTATATCTGGGTCTTTTTGAACGGAACCGTGGAGAGAATGCGGTTGGACATTCGGCAACAAGACCCGGATCGCGTGGCACCGCGGAGTCCCGCACGTGATCACGCTCGACAGCCTTTGGCGAAGAGATTGACGAGAGACGAGAGATTTGATCACCTTTCAAACACTACATTTTTGCGACAGGGCAAATTCCAGAGAACATTTTTATCTGCGAAGCCGTTTTCATATCGAAGCACCTGGCGGGGCCCACATATAAACATGCGGCAAGCAATGATGATTTCGGTGGTTTGAGGAAGTTTTGGAGATGACATTATTTTTTTGGGTATGCTTTTTGGGTATTGGTGGCAGAGGATCCTGAATTGTTCGGAAAGGAAATTTGCTTGAGATACCCCACATTGGCAGTGTTGTTTAGGTTTTGGATGTTTGGGTTATGGGTGGCGTTAATTTGGGGTTCACGAGGGGATGATGGTGAGAGGAGATGAGATGAATGGCGGGCTTTGGATATGATAATTCTAGAGACACCATGAAGACTTGATTTTCTTTGTTCCTTTGGATGGTCTGGGGGGTGATTCGAGGATGTTTGCAGTGACTGATACACGGAGTCGCGAATAAGAATTCGTTGTCGATGGGGTCGCATGGGCGCAAGAGGAGGCGCAGGTAGTTGGTTCACTTATCATACGCCCGCCTGCTCATGTATCTCCCCATCTATCATCTACTATCGTCTATGTTGGGTCTATCTCTCCATCTCTCCATCTATCGTCTATGTTGGGTCTATCTCTCCATCTCTCCATCTATCGTCTATGTTGGGTCTATCTCTCCATATCCCCATGTCTCTATCGTCTGTGTTGGGTCAATCCCTCCATCTATCGTCTGTGTTGGGTCTCCGTATCTCTCCATCTACCGTCTGCGTTGGGTCTATCTACGTATACCCCCAGACCCCACGGCTCTCCTCTCTTCCCACGGAACCAAGACACCTGGCGAGATCCAAGCAACCAGACCTCCTCCTCCTCCTCTTCCTCCTCCTCTTCCTCCACCTCCCTCGCCCGCGGAACATCTAGACGGCGAATTTCCACCTCTCACTCTGCCAGCGCCAAACCCCCCACCAACAACGGATCTCCTCGTCGTCGCGCCCGTGGCCTCGTGACGCCGCCCAGTCGTCGCGACAGATCTCCTCCCCGGCGCCCAGCAGCTCGAAGCCGTGGAGCCGGAGCCGGCCGCGGAGGTCGAGGAGGAGGGCGCGCGTGGCGGCGTCGCGTAGGGGGACGGCGAGCAGGACACGTGACGACGGGTCCGGGAGAAGGTGCACGGAGATGGCGCGCCCCACGAGCCGTGGGTGGTCGGGCGAGTACAGCGGGTCGGAGACCACGATGAGCGGGACCTGTGGCGCGGCCCCGGTGTGGACGGCGGACCAGTCCAGTGGCTCAGCGTGGGCGGAGGCGGAGTGCGAGGCGAGGAGGGGGGTGTTCAGGGCGATGTTGTGGTGGAGGTTGGGGAGGATGGTAGGGAGGTCGGTGAGGAGCACGGGGGCGTGGAGGGTGAGGGTGGCGGAGAGTCCGAGGAGGCCAGTTCCTGAGCCGAGTTCGAGAATGGCCGGGGGCGGAGGAGTCCCCCCCTTGGTCTCGCTACCACACCCCCCTGCCCCGTCTTGCTTTCCTCGCGTCGGAGAAGGGGCCTCGGGAAATAGGTGCGAGAGGTAATCCGTTCTGAGTCTGGGCAGGATTTGCGCCATGGCCCATGCTGTGCCCCAGGTCTTGAGGCCCAGGTCGTCGCCGGTCTGTGGGCCGCGGGCGTACATTAGATGTTGGTCTTGTGGTTTCTATGGAAGATGATGCGTGGTGGTGGGATAGGGAATGAGGGACGCCGTGATGTGACGGCAACGGGCGGATGAACATACCAAAGACGGCTCCCGGATAACGATGTCAACTGCAGATTCGTGGTTGCTTGTCGCGGGCAGTGTCCACGTTCGTGACATCTCGCCTTGTGCTATAGGTGTTGCGTATGAGTTAGCCAGTCCTGAGGGGCTTGGTTGGACGAGGGGGGTGGGAAGAGGGCTCTTCACGCCCGCCGCGGATGACAATCTCCAGGGTGAATCAAGATCAAAATCACAATCCAGGGTGACTAACCACTGCGACCACACCTTTCCGTGAGTCGCTGGCTCGCGAGATCATGAAGGATGTCACGTTGCTCATCGACGGACATCCCTTGTGGATGGGAGAACAGCCAGTCGAAGGGGTTCTTCAAGATGGCGGTTAGGTAGCGGGATGTTAAGGGCGTGTTTTCGGCTTCGACGGGAGGTACGGCGGGGGTGGAGGACCAAGTTGACGGGGGGAGGGTGAGGGATTCGAGGCTCTTGCGGATCGTCTCGAAGGAGGGTTGGGATTTGAGGAGGGGGAGGTCGAGGACTGCGGCGTGGAGTTAGCTCGTTGCCATGGTTCGGTTGGATAGGGAAAGGAAAGGGCGCTGGACCGTGGGTGCTGATGGAGCCCATTGTCGGATATTGAGATGGAAGTTGTGACAGGATTGAGGTGGTGTTGCTGATCTCTTTGTGGTGAGAGAAAATTCCTTGTCCTTCCAACTGACGAAGCTTTCTCGTCTGAGTCTTCCTTCTATGTGCACCACCTCTGGGCTGCGAGGAAGAAAATGCCCCCCTGTATGGAACACTGCTCTATCTTTTTCTGGACAAAAGAGATCTTCTCTCCTCTAATGCTCGCAGTCCCAATCTTGAATGGTCGTTCTCTTCCGAAGGAAAAATGGTTGCAAATGAAACGAAAGCCACTGTTGGCTCTGTCTAGTTTATATACAATTTTAACAGTCGTACACTGACAACAGACCGTGCTTCCCGAGGAAATTTGTGCCTCTGACTAGTGCTTCAGTCTTCTATCTGCTTCCCACAAAGGAAAAAAATCCCAAATTTCACCAACACGTGACTAAAATTTAACTGTGCAACGCTCGGTTCATGCACTAGCCCCCTTTCTTAAGGAATAGTAAACAGAATGGAAATGAGCACAGTTATGTTTTTCTTTCGGAAATTCGATCTGCACTTGCGATTTCGTTGCACTACAACGGTTGTGTGTCAAAGATGTCGTTGATCCGAGAGGAAGAAGATCTAGGTGCCTCGGTTAGTTGCCCAATCATATTCGAGAACAAGATTCCCCACTTCGGACTTGAACTCCCTCCTCGACGCATGAGATATCAAACGCATGAGATATCAAAACGCCTGACAGAACAAGGATTTGGATCCGGATGACTGATGAATGGAGTGTAGGGCGCAATTGGTGGTGTTGACACCGAGAAGATCGCTTGCGAGTTGAGGGATACGTACTCGTATATCCAGGGCGAGGCTTCGAGTTATCCAAGAGCCATGATCGAGGGGATTTTCTTTGCCCGTTTCCTCCCTCAGGAGGGTAAGTAGAAATACTGGATCTGGCATCACGCAGAACATTGACTGAGGAATCAGGAACGAAAGTAGTCCATCAATCACCCCCCGGCTGCGTGGTCCCCGAACCCAACGTGAACAAGCCCCGCCTCTTCGATTTCGAGACCATGGCGGAATATATCATCCCCCGACAAGCCTTCTGCAACCGCTACGTAACCATCATCTGCCCCGACCACAAATCCTGCATCCTCGGCCACCCGGTCTGCATCTTCGACGAGAAGTACGAGCGCAACGAGTTTATGTTCAATTTCGGCCTCGTGATCGGCGTGGACGTGGATAAGACGCCGTATGAGGCGGTGGTGAGACGACTGGCGAGCACGTTTACGGAGATGGAGATCCAGAACCAGTTTCTGAGTCTTGAGGAGAGTGAGAGTGGGAAGGGACGGAGGAGTATTGCGGCGTTGTTGGAAATCATCAAGGAGGATCTGAACAATTATAATGAGTGCATGATCCCCGTGGGTAAGATCAGTCCTCCCCCGTGGATGCTCATATCCTGACGAAAACGCAGATGATGCGAATACCATCAACATGAAGCTCTTCCCCATCTACACCCCCCCACCGCCCGTCAAATCCTGGCACGTCCCCATCGCCAAAATGAACTTCTCCACCATCATCGACGACACCTGGGATCTCACCATGGTCCGCGTGATCCCCCACATCGACGGCATCAAAGACGTCCGCCGCATCGCCCACGACGCCGAGATCTCTCTCCCTCTCACCAAGCTCGTGCTCCAACACCTCCTCTACTACAGCAGCATCCTGATGCTCGATCTCTTCCTCTTCGGTAGCATTTACGCACCAACGCCGACGCTGGGAGACTTCATGGCCGACAAGGAAGGCATGCAAGATGAATGCGCGAACTACGTCTACATCAACGGCCCTCGCCTCTCGAATTACGATCTCTGTCGTCTCTTCGCGACCCTCTGCACGGGCCGGACGCTCAAGGAGTGGCTCAAGTTGCATCTCGATCAAGGTCTCCCAATCCTCAACCACGTCGACGTCCGTCGGTTCATCCAATTCGGCGTCATCAAAGGCCTGATCTACCGAGTTCACAAATACGCCGTCTCTTCGCAGTACCTGGCTAGTATTGTGTCGGGGCAGAATGTCGCCATCAAGGGAGGCGAGTTGCTGCAGAAATATGCCGATGGCATGCATTGCTTTGACCAGATCACGGCGGAGAACAACATGGCGGATCATAGGATCATGGATCAGCTAAGGAAGTTCCCGAAGGGGGATGTGGAGATTGTGTATCGTTGAGTGAGGGTCGGATGGGTTGGTGTGGAGGGAGTTTGGGGGAGTTTGGGGGGATCCGCGTCGGGAGATGACATGTTTTACGATTGCGAGGTTCCCTGGCGACAAACGAGGATCGTATCAAGGTATATATGGGAAGACCATGCCATCTCTCTTCCCACCTCTCGTCCTTGGGAGTGGTGGGAGGGTATGGCGTGCTGGCGAGATGTCATGATTATACGATAGGAAAGCTGGCTAGAGGCAATGGAAGAGATGTCCAATGAAGATCCGAGCTGTACGATCCGGAGGAATCGATGAAACCTCGCTTCTCATAGTCTATCGTCAAGTATAGCGAGAGGGCTTGGTGTTTAGGGGATGCTGGGGACGAGGATGGCTTGGTTGGCTTGCGTGCCTAGTACGAGGATGCCATGATCAGTCACAACTTTCGAAAATCCACTGTCCTCCATCCTCCCCCCCACCTTCCGAGGCTCTAGCATTGAGGTTTCTACTCCCCTCGTGAAAACCTCTCCTTGGCCAATCCCCATCTTCGACGACGCCAAAGCCATCGATGTGACAATGTCATCGATCTCATCATCGCATCCTGACTTGTCCATTCGCCACCTGGAACTGCGTCGGAATTGTCCCCGCCATCACTTGCGTCCTCTGAATCGCAGTGGAATGGCAATTTGAAGCCACTGGAACTCCATTGTCCGGTCGTTTCGGGGAGAATCTCGTGACTGCAATGAAGGGCTCGGTTAGACGTGGTGCGACAGGGGTCCTTTCTGGACGACATGTCTTGAACGGAAAGGGGGGTTCGACAAGAGTTGGGAGGGGTTCTGGCCTTTGGAGATGCTGATTGATGGCGAGGTGGAATGGGGTTAGAAAGACGGAATTGCGGCCGTGGATGGACGATGGCCAGATGGACAAAGTATCGATGCCCTCGACAGCGTGTGAGATGGCGCGGCGACAACCGAACATATCGGGGAAACATATAGGCATTCAAATCTCGATTGTTGGCCGCTCGCCACTGCCACAGGCGATTTGTCGATACGTCTAGATGCCTCAGATGCAAGCTTCACGCGAGGAGGCCGAGGGAGACGATCTTTCCAGTTCCCCCGGCTGCCTCTCGGCCTCCGATATCACCAGCCCCCGCTCTTCGAGGCCTCGGTGTGATCCGATCCTATAGCCAAGTGCCTCCTGTCAAGCCGTAAATGATGCTAGGTTTCGGCCCGAGGGAGATCGACAGCGCCTCCCGGTGCTGGGCCGCTTGGTAGAAGGCCGCTTCCACGGTCAAGGAGATGGATATACTTGGGCGTCAAATAGCAGGTCGGAACACGCCCGCGGCTTATGTGTCCTGGCGGTGATGGAGTCGAATGAATATATCTTCCGTTCCATGCCGCCTTTCTTCCGTCTTCCCCGTGTATTCTTCTTGCTGGTCCTCGACGCCCCATGGCGTTGGCGCCGTCGAGGAGGAGGTAGTGGTGGTGGTGGTCTACAGGTAGCCGTCGCCGCAGCTTTCTCCCTCCGCATCTCGAGGGGAAATCGTCCTTCGCGGCCGGTGAAGGCGTTTCGAGAGGGAGGTCTCACCCTCGGAATCTTCATCCGCGCTGGTTGGCGTTGATGCGATAGCCATCTCCGTATCTCTAGTTGAAATCGCCATTCGCGGCCTATGAAATCTGTTCGAGAGGAGGACTCACCCTCGGAATCTTCGTCCATGCTGGCTGGTGTTGATACGACAGCTGTCTCCATATCTCTAGTGTAAATCGCCATTCACAGCCTATGAAAGCCTTTCGAACTCTTCCACACCAGCTGGTATTGACACTACAGATATCTCTATATCTCTAGTGGAAATCGTCATTCACGACCTATGAAGGATATTCGAGCGGAGGGCTCATCCTGGGAATCTTCCTCCATACCCACTAGTTTTGAGTCTACAGGTATCTTCGTGGCTCTAGTGGAAATCGACATTCACTACTAAACGAAAGGATTTCGAGAGGGAGCAGCTGGCATTGGACACAATTCTCCTTGAGCTCTTGTTCTAACACACATTAATAACTTAGGCTTCAAATTTCTTCCCTGGTGCCCGAGCTTCAGATGTTGGATTGGGCTCTCCAAAATACATATATTCCGCACGGCTTTCTCTCAAGACATCGTTTGGAGAGCTCATCACAACCACAAAGCTTCGATCTTTGGACACGGCTACAACATAATTCAGTCCGCCTTTACGATTCTGACCAGATCATTTGATCAACTGTTATTATAAATCCATGTGTATGGGTGTTTTTGATTGCATTGATGGTTATTCCAGAGGTGAACATTCACATTGACCTCACTCCCCTCAAAGGTTAGCCATTCACCTTCAACCAGCCGCCGCTTTATTAACTCCTCCATAATACCACTTTTGCTCCCACTCCTACTCCCACTCCCACAACTTCTTTCACATTCATTTTCAAGCCCGTTCCTCTCTCAACATTCTCAAATTTTGACAATCCCGCACACTTCGTACAACCTTCGTGAACCCCACACCATCTTCTCAGCAAGACATCCCCATACAGACTTCCGATCACCAGTGAGCCCCCGACGCACAAATCACGGTATCGCAGAAAGATCGTCCTCGGTTCTAAATACGGCTCATCCGGCTTTCCCACAGTCAACTTGCAAATCCACCGTCAGAAGACTGTCAAGAGGAGCGTGATCGAGTCAAAATGGTCGGCACCAAAGCTTGGAACGAAGAGCAGCGCACTTTCGTTGTAGACATGAATTCGAGAGGACACTCGTACGAAGTAATTGCTGGGCTATTCAAGGAACGGTACCCTGTGGCTGTCTTGAACAAAAGATTCACCAAGAACTCGGTGAAGTACATTGTCGACGACTGGTCAGACACTTTCACGTTTCCCTCCATGTATCTATCATGGCTAACTTGAAATGAACAGTAACAAAATACGCGCCCGCGATCAGGAGAGTGGCTCATTGAACAAACAACCTGATCCCGTTCCAGGCGTCGGTAGATCCAATTCAAGCGACCAAGGGACGATGTCTTCGTCGCGAATTCTGAAGGCCCCCTCGAATATGTCTGGCATAGATGCCGTTTCTAGCCTAGTGAATGCGCGTCCATCTAGAAATGCCTTTCAATCACCGGTTGGATCAAGTATACTGACGCCTGCTCATCAAGGCTTCGGCACTCTAGGGCAGATTGAGCAGCGACAACATGGCATTTCTCACCTCAACGCCGGTTTCCAACTTTCCACTACTCTTGGAAGCGGCGACACTAGTGGTGCTTCATACATGCCTCCACACATGCCGCCCGTTTTACGGAATCCAAGCCGAACCCCCCCAGTGAATTCTTTGTCCTATAGTCATGGAGTCTCCGCTCATGGCAATACGCAGAGCCAATCTGCGTATCCTGCAGTCAACTATAGTTCGACGGCTCGATACATTCAAGGCAATACTATGTCCTCAGGGACTCCTGTGTCTCAAGGATCACAGGCCAAGCCAGTTCGCGAGATGGTCAGGTTCTTTGATCATGTTATTGATCGTGACACACTTGACAGCCTCCGACAGAACCTCATGAAACAGGGATGGACTGTTGGTGAGATTGAAGGGCGCATGAAACTGCTCCTAGATCTGCAAAGACAAAGGTACTCGGCAATTTCGAATCACCTTCACAATTCACCGAATCGCATTCAAGCGAATGGTCCGTCAGATACTCCACTCCAGTCCTTAACAGCCGGAAATATGGGCATTCCAGGTGTGCAAAAACAGTTGGCTCATCAAAGCAACCTACAACAGAAGCAGACCAACCCACCACCTCACCTCCCAGCAACGCGGCACCATGGTTTACACCCGACAACAATCCAAGAAGCGACAGATTCATTTCAGCAATTTCTTCGCAGCATGGAAAAGACAGGCATGACGCGACAGCAATATTCACTGCTCATACAGTCTCAACTAGCAGAGCACAACCGTCAGAAATCGTTGAACGAAAGGGCAACCGATTTAAAACAAACTGTATCGCATACCCAGAATGCACAACAGTATCTTGGCAACATGGCCACGGCCAGTAATCCCATGGCTGGCACCCAGGAGGCACCGGATCAGATTCTAGCTAAGATCAATCAAACCCTTGCCGCAAATAATCACTCTCGACCAGCAAAGAAGGAAAAGCGAGCCGAGGCGGCGAAAATTGAGGGACGCCCCTCTCCGTCATTTAAGAATACAAAGAAGAGGACCGAAGCTACAAACCATGGCACCCCTTCCCAGATATTGACCAACTCAAACGAAGAATCCGGAGTCTTGTCTGGCCCTCCAATGCTCACACAGCAAAGGTATGTCGACCCTTTCCCTACAAGGCATGATCCCCCTGCCGTCAACGATCTTTTCTCCGAAGAGTTTCGGTTCACAGGTAATCGTTTAGGATGTATCGTCAGTGGGGATTTCACCGCGGACTATCAAACCCGTGAACAAGAGCGTGATCTGATGTTTAGCAGCAACCAAGGTCCGAATGCCAACTTCAATCGAGAAGCCCATCACAGGCTAGCAGGCCTTGAGAATCAAAACGCTGCGTCTCAAGGTACATATGGCTTGGGATCCGCGACTGTACTACCCCTCCAACCCACACAGTCGGGAAGAACCCCTAGTCCTATGCACCAGCCGAATGCTTCTCAAGATGGCCTGCAGATTCTAAATCAACGGCACTTGGGACCAGCTCAGGCATCACGAAATGATCCCCAGGTCCACTACTTCACACAACAAAGTTCACCTCAAGCGGGAAACGCAGGCTCCCAATGGAAGGGTGTTCCGGGTCTGACAGCTAGTCAACTACAAGCTACCCAAGAGGCCATCCGCCGACAAGTTTGCGACCAGGACGCGGCCCTCAGAGCTAGTCAACAGCAACGACAGCATGGACTGGGACAAAACGAGCCTCGCGCCTCCGGACAAGGAGCCTCCCCACGGCGCCAACCGGGCCAGGCAAACGGATTTGTTCAAGGTGATGCCCAACAAGCTTTGCAGGCCGATCCCTCGGATATTGGTGCCGATTTATTTCCCAAATTAGGTTCTATAGATTCTACGGATGAGGGTCTCTACAACGACGGGGGTAGCCAAGCTAACATGCACCCAACACCACATCCTCCCCTATCACAGGGGACTAAGAGAAAAGCCCCCGAGGATTTTCTCTGTGATTTTGATCAGCTCCCAAGCAAGCATTCAAAGACAGAGAATGATCTCCAAGGGGATTCCTTCAGTTGGGCCTGTGAAGAGTATCCAGAGATAGGCCAGGTCGGCGAGTTCGACTGGTTAGATTACGTGACCTTCGATGAGGAATTTGGACCGTCGGGGAAACTTGCGATGGGAGATGGATTGGGGGAGAGCAACGCAAATGCCACTGAAATTGAGGGTGCAACCAAATCAGGGAATAAGATACCTTCTACTGACACCTTCACTCCACTGGCCACTCCACACGCACATGGTAGTGCATCATCCCCAGGCTGGGAACCCCCCCTTGCCAATTCAAATGGTCCTTCCGCCTCAGCACTACCAAATCTCGCCGTGGACGAGTTGCCAGAGACAGACCCGGCGCAAGAATCGACGCCCCCACGGGTCGTGCCATTGGAATATCAGAACACCAAATTTGAGAGAGCACTGGAGGGGAACGACTGGATTCCTGCTGGTAAGTAACCCTCACCCATTGTCGTTGTTTACTGCTCTAAGAATGAATTCAGATTACAACATTTCGTGGCATCGAGAAGCCCTCCGTGAGTTCGAAGAGGAACAGCCTCGACAGACCAGCGCCCAGCGTGAGAGCAAGGTCCTGGGTGATCCCATTCGCCAGGCAATACAGCGACGAGTGATGCATGGCGTCTCGGCCTCCAACGACAGGTACATTTCCGTCTCGGAGTCGCGCGGGGGCTTTACCCAACCCGCCTTCAACCAGACCCACGGGGGCAGTTTTGGGTCGGCTACATGGACACAGGCATGGATGAAGAACTGTCCCAGCAACGACAAAGTCGAGGCCCACGATGCCGAATCGCGTGCATTCCACCTGAAGGCACAAGCAGACGACACCGACCCCATAGGCCATGCGCTTACGAAGCCCACCAATTTCCCGATCGAGTACGACGAAGAAGACCAGCAGATGTTGGAGGATCTCATCCGTAGGAGCCAAGTTTAACGGATGCTTGATCCACGTGCCAATCCCGCCCGTCACGACGGGTCTCCGTGGTGGTCGAACCGGCTCCGACGGCCAGGCGTTAGTGGGAATCAAATCGAGTAGATGGAGTCTAGTCTAGCATCCCGAGATTGAAGATGAGGGTTCCGTTCCCTTCCAGAGGCGTTGGGGAGATGAATGATACAGGAGACATGGCGACGCAGACTGACGCATAGAATCTAGGCCGTGCGTTTCTTTTCCTTGGGCGTTTTGCGACTTTTGAGCCCTGGGGGCTTTTATTCTGCCGGCACGGTACATTTTACACAATACACCATGTGAGATGGATGCCACGCTTCTTGCCCTCTCCCGGACGCAATGGGCGTCGGCTTTCTGAGATTCGATGGATATCGGGCTTTTGAGCCTTGGCGGGAATGTTCTGTCAGTATAGTTAGACGTTCCCCGCAATATACGATGTGAGATACCACGCCTTCTTGCCCTCTCCCAGACACAGTTGCCATCGGCGTTCTGAAATTCGATACTTTGAGGAGCCACTTGCGGCATTCATTTCGTTATAAACGTGACAGGTAATGGTGCGTTGACTATTACGATGCGCCGATCACCCTTTGGACTATGTGAATGTAATAAGCTTGTGCTGGATTAATTATGACCCGGTGAAATGTTTTGGCCGGCTGCTTGTCGTGCTAGACATACGGAAAGGGATGAGAACCCCTAATCGAGGGGGGGTTGCCCCCTCGGCTACGGACGAGGTCACTTGGGCAGATGTTGTTGCCAGGGGGGTCAAAAGGTTGGTTTCGCTTTTCACATGCCGTGTCCTATTCTTGAACCCATATTCTTTGGCCATATATCTACCGTGTCCATCCTACCGTGCCTATCCTACCGTGCCACTGCACACAGGCATAATCCAAAGAAGATGCCCTTCCTCGACTCCCCTACGCGGCAGCTGTTCCCTTCCTCTCTCGGCCACCACGTCGGGGCAGGGCTCTATTTTCACATATGGCACGCTCATGGTTCGGGAGGCTCTAATCACGTATGTGGAATGTGTTTCAAGGGGTGTGTATTCATATAAAATCTATTCTCCGCATATAACCTTCTCTCAGGAGCGCTCCTTCATAGGAATCAAGCGTCCTTACAAGTTATCTAAGTTACCTCGCCCCTTCTTACATTACGAGTGCTCTTACGAGTTCTCGTACCCCCCTCTGCAAATCATGCCATAACATATCATGGTTATTTTCACACCTCTCTGTGGAGCACATCGACATTGCCACTGCCACCAGGTGCTCCTGCTGCCTCACTCGGGTGTGGTCCATCTAACGAGAGACTCGCGAAATGTTGTTCAAGGCAAGCAAGTTCTTCGTCACGGTCCATAGCGTGTCCAAGGCGAGCGAGTTCTTCGTCACGGTCCCTAGAGAATCCGACCTCTGCTCCTAACCGAGGAGGAGGGCTATAGAACCGGTAGGGTGTGCTCCGAGTCGCCACGGGAGTGGTCCTCAGGGGACCTTGAGGAGGGCCTCGGTTGCCATTCGGATTGACAGCGGCAGCTGCCTCTGGTCCACCACGAGTCGGAGGCTCGCGGGAGGTACTCGCAGCTGCACGATGTCGGTGTCTAGAGAGGGTGCGCGGCCATGAGCTCTGCGTCGGCTGTTGGCGAGGATAGACAGTCACTCGGGCCTCGTCTTCCTCCTGGTCTGGAGGTAAAGGGCCGCGACGAAGGACTGGAGAGACGACACGCGTGGCCGAGCGAGGTTGAGGTTGAACTTGAGCGGGCGAGATAGATGGAGGTAGTCGCTCGCCCCGCGGTACTTCTCGTGTTGGCTTCATGTCTTGGCTTCTTCCCTGGATCCGAGGTTGAGGGGGGACGTCGTTCATACAAACTACGGGAAGGCCATCATGATAAAAGGGCAGCTCACGTTCGGCGGGTCTTGGTCGTGAGCTCTCTCCTGCCTGTCTTTGCTCTCTTCGAGTAGCTTGTCCCGGGACTCGAGGGAGAGACCGAGCTGCAGCTAGAGCTAGAAGAGCGGCCTCAGCGATACTCTGAGCCTCATATATCCGATAGACCATCATCCTATCGATGTGTGTCGCTCGAGAACTTCCTGGTGGCACTTGTTCGTTGAGCAGACGTAACAATGCTGTTTCCTCCCCAAATCGTTCACGTGGTTCCGGTCTCTTCGGTGTCTCTGCTGAAGATCTGGCGTTGAGATTCATACGGAGGTCTCTCGCTAAATGGCGATTGAGAATCTCACGAGCGAACTCTCCGTTGGTCGTTCCAAAGCGATCGGGGAAATCAGTCAGACTGATAGAGTCATCATCCAGGCGAGCCTCGCGTCGTCTTGGGCGTACATTGGACGTTCCCGAATCATTGGCAAGATCAGCCACATCGATAGGGGCCTCATCTGCGAGAGGCTCAGGTCGTCTTGGGGGCACATTGAGGGTGGCCGGTATTTCTCCTGGCGGCACAATCCAATGTCTGGGTCGTACGCGCCCGAAATATCCACATTCGCAGGTTCCCCAACGCTTTGTACACATGTAGCACCATTCTGTTCTGCATATACAGACCATGTGGTTGCAGCCGAACGTTCTGGAAACCATACGGTTGCACCTAGGGTTAGGGCATCGCTTCCAACCAAATTCCTCCGCCAGCCTATTGATCTTTTCGACGTCTTGGTCTGCTGTGCATCCTCCAAAATGCCCAGGACCATTGCATTTGGTGCAGGTGGTGGACGAGCATGCCGGGCAAGTGGCAAAGGGTCCTTGGATATGTGCGGGCTTCAGGAATGCAGAGCATCTCGACTGATGACAGTACTTGGGATGGACGGTCTCGCTCTCTTCTTTCACCTCCAAGTAACGAGTAAGAATGTGTTGGGGAAGGCTTCCTCGGACGTGTTCTGGCTTGACCTCGTGGTCGCAACATCTGGGGGGGAATTGTGCTACGTTCTTCAGGCAAGACAGGAAAAGTCTTTGGATACATTCAAAGCAGTAAGAGTGCTGGCAAGGGGCGAGGGTTGCCTCGTCAAGTCCTATACCCTCACGACAGCCAGTACAAGCAACCCGTGGATCCTCTTGAGCTCCGAGTGGAGATTTTCCATGAAGCTGCGCTCCTGACGAAGAACTCGGGACTAGATCCAGGGACGACGCACTCCACCCGAAGACGGATGACCGTGTTGTCGCTAACGGAGAACTCGGGACTAGATCCAGGGACGACGTACTCCACCCCAAGAGGGATGACCGTGTTGTCGCTGACGAAGAGCCTGGAGGATGAGTGGAAGAGTCGATCGAGGGAATGTCCGAGTTGGTAGAGAGTTGAATAGGTCTTCCACGACTATTTCGGTAGGCGTTAGCAACGAGTTCGGCATTCTCTCGAGAGCCATGGACTAGGGATGCTTCAGCTCGCTCCAAAGCGAGGCCAATTACCTCAGCCTCAGCAAGGATAGCATTTGCTCGAGAGCTACGGACTAGCAATGCTTCAACTTGCTCTGAAGTGATGCGATGTGCGTCGGCGTCATCCAAGCCTGCAGGTTCCTTTCGCATGGAGTGGTGCGACATGGCGCAGACGACGTACCACAGGCACGAGGAGTATCTGGATGCGGTGTGCGGCGTTGTCGATGAGTGCGGAAAACGAAGTGTAGGTGGAGCGATTTTGGTATTTTGGAACAAGTCGAGAGAGGCACGGTGGTAAATATCAAAGCGGATCAAAGGTGAGGATGCTTGTATGCATCGGCCGATCGATATTTCACCCTGGGGTTCGGCAAGGAGATGGATGTGCACTGGGCAAGATGGCGCTGCCGCGAAAGTGAAAGTTGTCGTGGATGAGGTTTTTTCTTTCGAACATGATCTCCTTGGTCTATATAGTGTATACTTCTCACGTGAGTCCACCCCCGCTATGACGGTCTTCGAGGGTTGCCTTAGGGGTTCGCTTAGCTCTATTTTGACTAGTAGCCCACCCAGTATACTACGGTAGCTTACAGTCCCTTACTCCTTTGGCTTCACCTTTTGACTTATGCGCAGCTCGTAACCACGCTCGCCTGACCCATAGCATGTTTATTCTCATTAACTCTATCTGTTTGGACGTAATCCCATTCGCTGTACAAAGCTCGGGACGGCGCAAACCACGGGATGGCACAAAGCCCGGGACGGTGCAAACTATGGGGTGGCACAAACTCGGAATGTTAGGCAATCATCTTTGTGACTCACTCTTGAGTAAACAGGCAATTCACTGGCGTTAGGCTAGTGTACTTCCTGTACCTATAAGTAGTGGGCCTTCTGCCGTGCAAGAATAGAAGAACAAGCTTTACCAGAATACCACAGTTGCCTGTACCTACAAACATAGCGTTCGGGTGATCGGTATTAAAAGCAAAACCACGATAATCAGTAACCGCAGTTACGGACACTATTCATTGCTAATTTCAGGATGCAATTTTGGATGCTGTGTTTTGAGAAGTGCGTCAACCCTTTGGATTTGTTTCAGCAGAAACCCGCTAGTTCATTCTCTTCTCCTTCATACCAAGCAGAGATATTCGTCTTGTCACCCTCGCCATCCCCTGACAAGAGAGATACGGAACGATGTTCAGGCGGCGATGACATTCTTGTCTGCCACTTCGCCGAAACTTCGCCCAAGATTATTATGTCTTCATATTGCGATATACAATGTTGCAAGTCAAGCGATGAGATCAAGCTGAATCGGGAAGAAGAAAACGTCCATGTCATATGATTTTGAGCACCTCGAGACTTTCATTTAGGGCACTCTGATCTAAAATTGGTAACGGGCGTTCTTGATTGCAAGCGTAGCTACTTCTCTTTAGAACACGTGACCACTAAGGTCATACCAACCCGCTGGCCGCTCGAGTTTTTTGGCAGAATAGCGTTCCTCTGAGGCCAAAATACTATCTTCCGATTGATCATAATTAGTGGATGTAAAAGAGACGTAAATGACTAGAGATTAGGATAAGAATAAACATACTTTATAGGCTACTATAGTAGTTATACTAGAATAGAGGTACAATTGGCCCCCCGGGAGGGGCTTTTAATATCCGCGTTTAATATGTAGTTTATAGCTAGAAAATCTATTTTGATATCATTTCAGAGCGCAGCGAACAAAGGCCTCCAAGGCAGTGCCCCCCTGGGAGGGGCTTTCAACATCCGCGTTTAATATGTATTCTAGCTGTAAGCTACCCATTTTGATATAATTTCAGAGCGCAGCGAACAAAGGCCTCCACCGCAGTCGCCCCCCGGGAGGGGCTTTCAATAGCCGGCTACGCTTGACCTATCCATCCTAAAAGGGACGGAGCACATTTTGACCTTACTTTTCCTGAAGACAGTAGTATCGCACTATAGTGTATGACAAGAAAGCAAGCCAGGCGATTCTGTGAAGATAAGATAGGAGAAAATTATTGGAGCTCTTCAATTGTGTGTAAGGGATAGCGAGAGAGACGGGGGAATTGTGTCAACAGTGTGGTGGTTTTCTGTACCATGAAATCTTGATGCAACTCCCAGTATTTGCAGTGACGAAGTAGACGTCCTATTCTCACGAGGGGATTCCTCGCCTCAAACCCCCATTGTCAAGCGGCCCATGAATTTTCACCGGTACATGTACAACAATTGTCAAGTTCTTGTGGCATGGCTCTGCGAGGGGGGGATTGATTCCTCTCGATCTTGCCGTGAACAGCAGGCACCGAGTTGATTTGATGGGTCATTCATATCTGTGTGAGCCTTCTGTCACAATGCCTTTTGTCAAAGCAACACCGTCTGTAAGACGAGAGGATGTCGATGTCCACAATGAATACTCCTGTTTCGGCTTCACTAAATCTTCTGACTTCGAATCCGACTGACTCCATTCCCACTAGCTCCACTGGAAGAACACACGCCTACTTGGTTTCCCCCATGCTAAGTGATGTTCAAACCATAAAGCGATCTCACGTCGCATGCTAGCTCTCAAGGAAAGGAGGCCTTCTTTCAGTATGGCTTCTTCTAGAGTTCGTCCCTTTGCCACCCCATCATAACGTCGGCGCTCGAGGGTATGGTCTTTCATTTTGAACCTACAAGGTGAGCCTACTGCGTGGAAATTATCCCCAGAGTATTGCCTGGACATCCAATTCTCTACTTACTCTACTACTTCCACTTGGGCCACACTATGCACGTGAGTATTAAAGATAGTGAGGTGGATTTCCGCTAAGCCCATCCATGCAGGTATTCTTTCCTTGAACGCTCAAACTTGCTTCGAGCCGATACTGAGAGGCCATGCCTACATATTCAGATGAAATCTTTTCCTAACTATCTTCAAACAGACAAGTTTTTAAATACTAAAAAACATATTTAGCCCTGACTTCTGGTAGCTCAAACGGGACGGACAAGGTCCTCCATTTCAATACATAAAAACATTAAAACCTTTAGGTATACCTGTGAATGTGGAGTAATCTTGTTGAATTATTGTAGTGCCCTCGCAAGGTGGAAAGCTAAAAGATGACTGTAACAGCCACCTATTTTGAACATACGGTTCTCTGTCAATTGTCGTTGTTGCCTAAGAATCGATTAATTGTTCCTGATCTCTGATTCTAGAGGGGAAATCTGATTTGACTCGTGGAAGAGATTAGAGAACACCGGACAAATAGGTTGCCTTTCCTTCTAGGCCGAGGAAATCATGTTATCTATTCTGTAATAGAGGAGGGCCATAGAGAGAAATCAACGATTCCAACTTCGCTTCCAATAAATGTTAGGGCATGCTATCGCTCTTCGATAGATCGAAACGTAGGCCCATGTTGTAATACTTAAATGCCCGCGAACTCCTATTTCCAGGACAATAGACTAAGCTTCCTGTAACCTGAAGAAAGCGCATTATGTAGTATAAAATAGATATAGTTAAAATAGATATAATTAAAATAGATATAATATTCTTCTGATCATAATACCTCTTTTTGACCCTCTTACTGATTATGATCTGAGAAAAAGGCAAGCACCTAAATAGGGAAGGATCAGACGAACCACAGTTGTTAGTGCTTCGCGTATAGCTGGTTGAAGATATTCGCGACTGCCTCCTACAACATCATCACCCAACTGCACCTCGATCTGTCGACAAGCCTGATAGATGGTTGGCTCATTCTCTCAAAGCTCCTGCAATAAACATACAAAAGCCTAATAGATCTCATCACGAACGAAAGAAGCAACCTATGGGAAGAACGAACAACGAGACGGCGAGGGATGCAGCCCGGCGCTATTAGAGAGATTAGACTGCACGCCCTCGAGTGCTAGGCGATGGGCTAGCTAGCCCCAGGGCCATTACCCACCAAATCCGCCTACACCAAACCCCCTCAGCCAACTCACCCTCACCTTGGCAGAACCATATCTCGTCCCGTGTACACCTTTGGGCTTGAAGGTACAAGCTGCAACCACATATTCGAGCCAAGTGATATTGTACAGGCAGAATGCAAGCACGGCTTGCCATACTTGTGCCCCTCGAATGTCCACCAATGCTTTGCGGAATATCGGCCAATTCCCGCCTAAATGCTGTAACCAGGAGTTGATAATCGAAAGATTGGGCAGACTGCTGGCCCCATTGGCTACCGAGAACGTTTGGAGGAAGGAGATGGAACTGAATCCGCCAATACCATCATCTACTGCGCCAGTCCAAAGTGCCCCTTGCTGCTGGGCGTGAAGATCGCGCAATTCAACCAAACCATCGCTTGCTCGGATCGCCAGACAAAGACCGGCGGCACGATGTGCAAGGCAATCGCTCATCTAGGCCGAGTTTGCCAAGTGGGCAGAGGCCTTGAAGAACTCCTGAAAGTCCCTAAGAAGTCTGGCTGGCCGCGATGCACTAAGTGTAATTCGATGGTGGAGAGGGCTGAGGGCTGTAATCATACGGCGGAAGTGTGACCTAGAGGATCCCCGGGATAGATGATACTAATGCATATATACGAAGTATAGCTGTATTTGCAAAGCAGAATGCCGCTATACCTGTAGCGCTAAGTGGCAAAACTGCAGTTGTGATAACGCAGCAGAACACCACCGTTTGGCGGCGGAAATGCATGACCGAGTGAATGATCTCCATGAGGCAGTACTAGCCAATGATAAACGAGAGGTTCAAGAAGCAGCGTTAGAAGAGCAGGACAAGAAATAGAGATACTTCTAGGGGCGCTCTACATCACAGTAATGGCTGAAACCGAGGACGTTTCGGAGGCTGGTCATTCTACTGGGAAATGGAGGAAATGGAGTTTGGCTGTACCCCTCTAGTTAGGGAAGGCATATAAAAGTTTATAGTTGATGTATTGACAGTAGGAGTTCCTTGTAGCCACCAATTCAGATGAGCGAATTATTGTGGTATAGAAGGTCGATACAAGTATGTAATCCAAGACCAGAAGAGAGACCAGATGGGCCCTCTACGCTGCTCTCCCCTCCCTTAGAACGGTTACCCGCCCTGAAAGTCTTGCTGCCGATATAATAGAGCTCACGACTGCGATTCGAGAAGCCAAATCATACCCGAGGTAAAAGGCCAGAAGAGAGAATAGATAATTCTCCTGACTTTCAGAGGCGATGAGCCGTCCTAGTAGTCCCCCCTAAGTTACCGATAGCGCTCAATTACTGCCAATGATACAAGGAGCACAATCCAACCCAGTATTTAAGATCAGACAGAGAATAGACAACCATCCGGACTGATTTAGGATACTGCCAATATAAACCTGAATTGATGCTCCCGATACAAGAAGGACAATCTAACCCAATAACGACTAACCCAAAAGAAGACGAGGAGAATCGATAGTACAACCGCAGCTGCGGTTGTAAGTAGACAAGGCTATACTATAACAGGCATCTCTGGCACCTCCAGTACTCTAGAACGACCTAAGAAACCAACTCTAAATTAGAGTGCGGCAAACGCAGGCGAGGCGTGGAAGTCTACAAGCCTTCCAAGGAAGACCCGGACTCTAAAGCGAAGTCCTTTCTAAACCATAGAGCGAGCGAGCGATGGATACTTGCTTCTACAGGAGACCCGGGGAGCAAGACTCTTCTAGGCCGACGGAAATCGCAGCACGAAACCAAAATGAAGAAACTAGGCACAACCCCCCCTCCCCAAGAGGCTTCGTCGCTCTCCTCACTTGGACCTCGCTCGCGCCAGGCCGCATACCATCCTCGATGGAGGCCTGTAGACCTTTTGATTATTGCTCGGATCTGAAGCAAGTAAGAACAACGACCAAGCGCTCTTACAGTAACTCCTGCTCGGATCTCCAGCCTCGGCTGTCAGGTTCTCCCGACTTTGCTTCTTCATGGGCGCCGTCGGATGAGAGCCTGGCCTTTCACGCAGCCGTAAGGTAAGGCTAGTTAGTGCCCAGCCTCGCGGTCTTCGCGCTGCTGCGTGTTCGTTGCCGCTGGAGATGTTGCCGCCTCGGTCGCCGTGGCTCGGTGGTGGATCAATCAATCCGCTGTCTCCCGCGGCATAGCCTCTCTTTCCCTAGATGTTATCTGAATACCGGTTCTCCGTACTGTAGGTTACAGTAAAGGGAGGGCGGCCAGGGGGTGCGCTGCTCGGAGTGAACTGGTGGGACTTGGAGAGCCATACTCGTATAAGGTTACTCCTTGCGAAGCGAAACCCCTCGCTTTGGCCACTCATGGGATTACATTTCATCGGTGTTTACGCTTTCCTGCCTGTGATTAGTAGGGCCCATAAGTTCAATCCGAGCTGTCCACCCCACCCCCTTGATTTCGCAACATTGTTCGGTGAGGAGTCGGGACTGGCTTCGGATCACGTCTCCAAACGGCAATCTGTCATCTAAAATGTCCCAGGACTCGGGGCCAAGAGACCCCAACTCTCTAGACTCTGTCTCATTGTCAATCCCGCATCGTCGTACTACCCTTGCCAATGGCAGCTCTCTTTCTCGGATCCTCTCCTTCGGAATTTCTAGCTCAACATCCGAACTTTATTCACGAGCCTCTTTCACGTCAACTCTATATTTAGGTACCGGCACTTCTCCGTTAGTCGCAGAGAAACGCCGTTAGGGAACGGCGTTGGGACACGAATTCAGGCAAGCGGTTGAAGCGGTTCTGAAGGCCGCAGTCACTCTTGAGCAACGGAGAGGGCCGTTGGAGACGACGACTAGTACGAAGTCTTTAGGTGGAGACGGTAGTTCGAGAGGTGGGTAGCGGTGTGCTATTAGAGACTAGAGTTGAAATCCCCCCTTCCATCCTTGTCTATACCGAACAATTCGATGACTTCTCCGGGATCTGAAAGCAGTTACATTCACGACGTCCCCATGGTTTCTCGCCCGCAATTCCAAACACGGGGCTAAGTCACAAGACAACAATTTCTGTCACATTTCGAACGACTTGCTCGCTCTTCTACTCGCCGGGTGGCTCAGGAGAAGGAAGTTCCAACCCTGAGCCGCCAGGTACACCAAATATTTACCTAATTAGCACGAATTATTATGCAGGGACCAAGAACCTCCTCCACCGGCTACGTGGGGTGGGTTCCCTCCAACATCGTGAACTTCATTTCTTGCTTCAACGTTGTCCTCCGTCTCCCATTGTTGTCCTCACACGGAGAGCGTGGGCTCCGTGCTTCAACGGGCAACATTGATGTCACCATTACAAGAGCTCCAAAGACCCCTGAGAGGCCGAGACCCTGAACGTCCATATTCATATTCATGCCCTCGATCTCGATAACCAACTTCAAAACCCGACGTCTCAGTGGGGCAACACCGCCTATCAAAAACGCCATGGCAACCCGACGTCAACGAACAATCCAAGCTTAATTCCCACTAGTTCTCTACCAAACTCTCTTTCCTCGTCACCACTCTCGTATGATCCTATCCCTCCTGAGATTCGCCATCACAGTACGCGCAGGCTCCAGTCATTGGGACGGGCTGACTCGCATACATGAGATCCCATTCCTCGCAATGAAGTGGTTCAGATTTGCTAGTGAGTTGGTGACTCCTACAAGACCCAATATCGATCCCAGGACATGACATCAACGCCTGCCTCGCGGAACTATACCCTTCACTCTTGCAACTGCCCGGCTGGCACTCCCATCACGGTTTGTCTTCAACTTTGTCAAGTGGTGGTGGTTGGAGAGGTGGTTTGAGGATCCCTCTCAGGCGAATCCCTCTCAAGCGAATCCCTCCCAAGCGAATCCCTCCCAAGTAGAGTACAGTAACAGGATTTTAATCTCCGTACATTGTACAGTACATACTACACAGTTGAACTCGGCGAAGGCAATTACTTACAACTACACGGAGTTCGGCTCTCACGAGTCACTTCGGCTCTCACGAGTCACTTCGGCTCTCACGAGTCACTTCAGCTCGGACACCCGTACCCATCCACACGAAGTCCAAGTCCACTCCATACTGTACCCGTTACCTCATAGCCAAGGTAAAGCGTTCCCGAAGTCGGCCACCCATCCTCCTAAAAGCGTGCCTCAATCCATCGCCAGGGGCGACGCGAACAACCCCCCACCCCCTCCCCCTCCCCCTCCCCCTTTGACTTCATAGCTCCTACAGTATGAGTCCGATCCATCCATCCACCCATGATCCTTCCATCCATCGACAAACACCAACAAGTGGCGGACCACCTCGGGATCTCCCATCGCTTAACACCAGACCTCTCCTGAATCCGTAGCAAGCGTAACTCGTAAGGTTAGGTGGGATCTACTTATCCTACGAGCAGCGCCAACGATCGTCAGTCTCGTCCGTACGGGACTGTACATGTGGGCATTGCGTTGTAGGGATGGGAATGGATTCAGGTCTACGGAGGGAGTATGTATGGAGAGAAAAGATTGTCTTGTCTAATCTACGTACGAGTGTCATGAATTTCGTGCTGCAAATGCGACATCGACTGCAAGTGATGCCGTGACTGATGCACGACCTGCATGGCATCAATTAGTTGCATGTTCCCTCCGTCGTTTCCTGCTGCATTTCGAGGGCACCTGGGGGAAGCTCAGATTGTACTCCCCCTGGATCTCCAGTCCTGGATAGAGTTCCAGGTGATCTTTTGTCTCACAGGATTTCAGAAATGCCCCCGTCGATGCATCGAATGATTATTGAGTGGCAATGTTTGTTTTGTATTGAGACGTTGGTCAGTGAAGTCGAGCTACATGCTGATCTATGATGCTCAGAAACAGTAATAAGCCCAAGGCAGTACATACGAAGAATTTGACAGGCGACATCAGCTTTTCTACTGCTTCTTCTGTGCAACGCAAGTAGAGATCAATGCAACCGTAGACCAAGTAAAAACAACCACCACCACAAGCACGACGACTGAATATATGAAACAGGCTCAGAGCCAAATCTTAGCACAAAATTACAACTGCAAGAGAGGCTTATGAGCGAGGAAAATACACGCTGTCTACTGACACCAGCAACTAACTATCCATTCACCCCTTTGCGCCTCGGCTCAATGACAATTTCGACAAAGAAATGAATTCGGGGACTAGCAACTTTTGGGGGTTTTTATAACCTAAAGGAAAAGAGAAAGTAGCAAGCGACACCGCCAGACGAAATATGACCAGAGAAGAGTAGGTAGTTCCGTTTTCGTGCAGCCGAGGTCGAGTGCTGTCAATACGTCCTCATGTTCGTTTGGTCGTGTTTCGCGTTCTATCCAGTCCAAAGTCTTCGCCCAAATCAATCTATCCGGGGTATAGTCTTGCTCATGATGAATTAACTCCGCCCAATGCAGTTTTATAAATGCGTACGCTGATTTATACGATGAAAGAAAGATGAGCGATGGTTTTTCGGTCCCGTTTCGAGGTTGTGGAAGTAGGGAGATGGATCACATCATCCCTCCTTCGTCAATCCCAGGCAAACCTGCTACGTTGACACCCATTCCGCCTAAACCAGCAGCAGCAATATGATTGCTAAGCTTAAGCTCGGGATTACAAGGAGGCGAATGCTGTTTGTGCTATCAATGGGTCAGCCGAGGCTCCAGCATACTCGGAAAGGAGGCTTACGTATTTGAGCCCATTCAAATTCTTGTAGCGCTTGCCACAGACCTCACATTTGTAAGGCTTCTCCTTCTCCATACCAAGAGTGCCAGGATATGGGGTGCAAGTCTCAGGATTGACAATGGAGAAAGTCCCATCTCCGTTTTCGTGCAATTGCTGTGTTTGATGGCCGTGGGTTTTGTGGTATCTATATTTGTGAGTAACTCGAACATGCATGTGGCTCGCAATTACTTACTTGAGACCATTTTGATTTTTGTACGCCTTCTCGCACCCAACAACCGGGCATTTGAAGGGTTTGTGCTCCTCTGCAGCAGCCATCATCCCTGCAGCTGGATTACCCATGCCATTCATTGCCATCATTTGCTGTTGTCGATATGCTCTCATGAGTTCGTTATCGTATTGACCGTGCCCTTGTCCTTGACCCAAGTTGAATTGCGCAAACTGCTGTTGCATGGCTCTTTGATTGCTGAAACCTCCGTTGGGACTGTATAAGCGCTTCGCTGGCTCGTCTATGCATAAATCCAGCCCTAAATTATCCGCCCCGAATCCAAAAGGAAAATTCATGTTCATCATGTTCATTTGAGCCATATTTAGAGGCACGTTGAATTCGTCCTCTTCTCCAGCTGGTGTGCCTGGAACCGATGTCTCTGGGGAGAAGGTTTGTTGATGAAGAGGCTGTGCGCTCAACGTAGGAGTATTTACAGATGAAACGGTGGGGTTGTTCTGGAACCCAAAACCAGAGGCTGCTGGAGTTGGAGGTTGTGATGTTCTTAGTCCTTGGTGTTGCATGCCGCTAGCATTTAGATTTAAGCTTGGGCGGTTTTGCTGACCGAACATCGACTGCTGAGCGGGTTGTACGGGGTGTTGAGTTTGTTGGACAGGCGTATCGGGGACGTCATCCATCGGTCCTACTGCGTCATCCATTTCCATGTCTTCCACTCCATCCATTTCACTGTCTGCTGCAGGCTGCACACTCTTTTGAGTGGGCGTGGAGGGCTGTGATTGCTGCTGTTGTCGCATGAGCTGGATCCCACCTACAGTGGATCCGCCTTGTGGCATCTGCAAGTTTGTTGTCCGCACCTGTGGAGGCGGTGGATTCTGTTGCTGTTGAGATTGTTGTTGGACAGCTGAGGCTGCTTGTGCCGCAATCGCCGCCTTGCTATTCGGCGTTGAGTTCTCTCTCGCTCGTGCTGCTGCCGAGGCAGTCCGCATCGATTGGGGAGTCTGTTGTGCATGGCTCTCTTCGTAGTGTTGCAGTAGATCATGGAGGGTCGGAAGAGTCTGGCCGCAACACGCAAAGTCCTTCATAAAGTTTGCCTCGAGCTTTGGCAAATAGGAGGAGGAATGATATGAGGGGGATTGGTAGGGAAAGGGGGAGGTGCCGGCCATAATGATGCTATATACTCTGTTAGTCTCTTGAAGCAACCGTGGTGCATGGCAGCCTTCTCAAAGCAACCCAGGTACTTGAACTCTCAAGATTTGGGTGACATGACAACCTTTGAGCAGTACCGCAAGGCTACTACTTACTCGTCTCGAATCCAACTTCCCACAGAAACGCCACCCCAACTCATGCCTTGCACCAAGCTACCCGCCAAACTTTCTCGCCGTGGACGACCATCTTGATGCCTATTTGGAATGTTCATGGAAATCGGCTTTGCGCCGGCGAAAGAGTCCTGTCGTGACCTCCCCAAGCTGTTGTCGTAGGCGGTGCCACTCATCATTGCTGAGGTACGCGAATCAGCGTCGGGATAATTTATGGTAGGCCTCTTCCCTTGCGATGAGGGCGACGAAGATGGATTTCTGGAGGGAGTTGCAATGTTGATCGGAGAGGTTGAGGGCATGTTAAACCGATCGTGGGCTCTTTGGTCTGGAGGGGTGGCCGGCGTGTCGAGAGAAGATGGCGGCGATGAGGAGGTTGAGTGACTGGAGTCCAAGATGGGCGGTGCGTCTTTATGAGAGATCGGGGCCGCTCCAGCGTTCAGCCAACCAATGAACGTCATGTTTGAGTGAACGGACCAAGTCGGCTCAGACGAGCCACGCTTGTCTTTGTCAGCCGGAGGACTGAGCTGGAAACAACAAGCGACACAAGGACAACAATAGACTTGAACAGAACCGAGAGCTGATGTTGACAATGAAGAAATAATATAACAATATGGAGAGGAAGAACAAGGAGGTGTGTCTCCCGCTAACTGTGACGGGACTATAACCCAATATCAGGTTCTTGGTCGCTTGGTCGCTTAGGTGCCCGGGCTGCCGTGTTGTGCCGGCGTTTGCGTGAATAGCTGTCCCTACGGTTTGTTTGGCGGGCGCGGTTATGCAAGAGGGACGGTGAGGTGAGTTTAAAAGGTAGAACAAAGTCAACAAGATCACCTCGATGTTTGGAGCGGTGAGACCTTGACTTATTACAGAGGGCCGGCCGCGCCTACGAGCCGTTTGGGAGCGTCGGCAACGCAAACGAGGATCGGCAGAAAGGGGAAGCGTTGCTATTGATTGACCGGAAGATCTTGCCAAGGATTCGAGGATATCCTCCGGCTTGTTGATTCGATCATGGTCCATTCCAAGGCAAAAGAGACAGGTTCCATCTTGTGGGATATGTTGAGCCCATGGGGTATACCCCAGACGTGACTATTACCCTCGACTTCCAGTCACAACCGCCCTATAACATGACGGTGTCTTACAAAACCACGGAGACTGAGCTGAATTCAACTACTTAATGGAAGGAGTCCAGAAGAACGTACTTAATGCATTATTAGGCGGTGTATGTGGATGCATACATTGAATTACGGCCAAAAAGCTGCCAGTGCCATGCCCTTGTTCTGACCCATGTAGAAACCACGGAACTTGAATGAAGCCATGCACCCCGAGTTCACCTAACAACATGGTCGGTCCTGTCTTGATAGGGTTAAGCATGTTCAGAATATGTCCCGTGGCGGAAGCTAATTCCAAGCTTGTTCCAGCCCTCGACTCATGCAATCCTCTAGCGAGCGACATCACCTGTCAATAATACTCAATTGCTTCGCCGGGAACAACAAAACAACGGCCAGGAAAATAAGAAGGAAACATTGCAAGTTGACAGACATAATACACGAGGCGAGCCGAGTATTACTTATGCAAGAGAGCATAATGATTGTCCCTACTTCTTTTCTATTCGACACTCAACGTGCCGGTCCCCCCACATCTCTGCAACATTGGATTCGCTGCATATGCCCCAAGCCCGGAGCTGGCCAGATTCGATTCAAGATCACAGCTCTCCCTCCTAAGGACCAGCTGCAAGTGGCCAGCGTACCCATGGGAGGCATCAAAAGCACATGAATAAGCCTCCAGACAGTCGTCATCCATGGGCGAACTACTCCGTAATGACTGGAAGGCTGGCAGTTCCGGATGGCTGCGTTTCGTGGGTAAAGACAAAACAGCGACGAATCGGCTGAGGGAAGAAGCACGCACTTGCATGAGCAGGACAAGTGCTTTAGCGATGTCTACTGCTATCTCCGCCACCGTCCCGAGTCAATAAGTCCTGTCTCATGATGGACCTTGACCTCGAATGCCAATAGGTATACTTTGTATATCGACTCTCAAGCATACCAAGGCTTCAAGAACCGCTGCAAGGCGCGAGAGTGGCACACAAGGCTTTCTGCACGAAGGTTAGAAATTCTCCTCAGATGGTAGCATGTGTCGTGACCTTGTCTCTATGCCTGAATACCATGACCTTTCTCTGTTGGCAAGCAAGGTCCCACATACTCCGTAGGCTGGGAGAGGACATAGGAGTAGACGGTCGATAAGGCTGGGCTACGATACCTTTACGTAGGTATACTGTACTTGACATGCATGCACAGACTCGGAATCCCAGATTTGTACTACCGGCGGACGTTGAAAGAGGAGATTGTCCTAGTGCATAGGCTATTGTGCGCTGCAACGTGTAAAGAGACGTCGACTGTTCGAGAGTACCTTCGCAATGATAAGGGGCATGTGAAAGTAACTTGGAAATAGACAAGAAAGGGGGAGTTAAGAGAAATCGAACCAAGGCATCTCCGACACGAAGAATCACATTCGAGGTTGGATAATATATGAGCAACACCGAATTAACTTCGAGATGTTTTCAGCCATGAGTAAAGGGGCAAACCGGAAGCTCAACTCGCCTATCCAGCCACTCACAGGCTCCCCTCTGTCACTCGGCAGATTCAGGAGAGGATTCGGCCTTTGAATTCAAAAGATCGGGAACGGACAGGGTCGACGTCACACCATTTTCCTATGTACTCAGTCTGGTGATGTCAGGACTTGACGGCGACGAGCTTACTACACCACCGAGAAACATACGAGTTTAGTGCATCTCCGCGAACAGTCGCCGAAGTTCGCGAATGAATAATTGAAGCCTTGGATGTTTTTGCCACGCAGATTCGCATTCCGTGCTTGCAACTCAACGAAGCAAACAGAGCCTCATACGTAGCTAGGAACATCAAATCCCGACCTACTGTAGTATAAAGACAACATCTTACGAGAAAAACGTACCACGTACGATCGATCAACTTACGATATAATTAAGCGACGTGTGGACTACAATTGACTTCAATTTTCGACTTTATCAATTGGCACTCGAGCACATCCATTGATAGACAACCCTTCCTCGGCCCCTCAAAACAACACCCTTCGTTCTCCTCTCCACCGCCACTCAACATGAAGATTCTCACCAAAGAAGAAGAAGAAGCTCACTATAGCGCAGCACTCGGCGGAGGAATCAAAGGTGGTGTCCTCGGTCTCGCAGTCGTACGTTCCCCTCAAGCTCCAAGCCCTCTCCATCCTCATCTTCTCCATCAAAATACTAACACCATTCCCAGGGTGGCGTCGCAGTAGTAGGCTGCCACCGCCGCTTCCCCAACTTCCGCCAACTCACCCTCCCGCTCAAAACCTTCCTCATAACCTCCTCCGGCACCTTCGCCGCCATCGTCAACGCCGACCGCGCATCCCGCGGCTACGAAGCGTCCACACACCCCGAGAACTTCTACAAAAACTCGTCCTCCGCCGACCTCGCAGGCCTCGAATCCACCAAGTCGCAATTCGAGCGCGCGAAAGACTGGGCCCGCGAGAACCGCTACGGCATCGTGACGGCGTCATGGGTCGCGAGCATGGGAATCGCGCTGGGCATCGTAGGGCGGAATCCCTATCTGACCAAGGCGCAGAAGCTGGTGCAGGCGAGAGTGTATGCGCAGGGCCTCACGGTCGCGGTGTTGATTGCGAGTGCGGCGTTTGAGATGGGGGATGCGAGTAAGGGGAAGGGGAGGTGGGAGACGGTGATGGTGCTTGATCCCAACGATCCGGAGCATAAGCATATGGTTGAGAAGAGGATTCATCATGAGGCCTATCAGGGGGAGGATTTGTGGAGAGGTATGCTCTTGTCCCCTGCTATTCTACGGGACTATGTACTCACGTTGGGTTTGTAGATATGGTCGCGGCGGAAGAACGGAAGATCGCAGCTCGTCGGAATACTGTAAAGGCAGACGAATCTCACTTCTCTAAGCCATCATCCGAGAAGGCACACAAGGACAAGATGGTCCATGAGAGCAAGAGTGCGGGCAAGCTCGACTACAAAGAGGCTGAAGCCATAGAGGCGAAGAACCAAAAGAGCTAAGCTGAAAAGCACAAGGCGGCAAAAGAGACTGCTAAGGCTGGCGATGGAGTTAAGGTTGCTAAAGCTTGAATACACCGAGTTCGTTAGGTGGGATGATTGAATGGTCTGAAAATCTTGATTAGCGAGGTTTGGGTATTTGTAAATATCGGAGTCACGGAGCAGGTGGCCTGCAGCATTTTCTTCTTCTCTTCGTAACATAGACATCATTGTGATTGTATAAATACATAAAAGTCGAAAACAAATTTCAAGCTTTTGGATATATGATCCGCAAGCTACATACTATTACATCACATCCCACAGAATCTATCTGTGCGAGCCTGCGTGCTTGTTTATATACAGAAATCTGATGGAAAGTCATAAAATCGTAAAGCATAACCCGCTATCAAATTTCCCTACTCTGAGCGCCCCCAGCAAATAGCAAGCGTGCAGTTATACGTCGATACTGAAATGGCTGATCTGGCTGTAATATGCATGTACTGCCAACTCCAAGACTTGTACATCACCAAAAACCTCTCCTCCGTCGAAACCGCCCACCACGACTAAGCGGCTATCATGTAGCACCGCCCCGTGATATCCTCGTGATTTAGGGGGTTGTCCGTAGATCTTCCGTTTATCCCAGACCATTGTCACGAGGTTCAGAAGAAGAACTTCGTTCGAGTACTCGACACCATCGTGACCACCAATAACGAAAAGGTATGAGCCAACAATGGTGGCCGTGTGAGAGAGGCGAGGATATGAGATGGGTATATGAACTAGGGAGAACATCAGAGTCTCAACGTCGAAAACCCAGACATCTCTAAAGCACTCTCCACCATCAGAACCACCGAATATAATCAACTTGCTCCCCACCATGTTCGCTGTATGGTATCCCCTTGCCTGTGGCTTCGATTTGTCTTCTGTCGAGCCGGACGAGGGGGCGGATATTAATTTCCATGACATCTTGTTGGTATCAGCAACATCAAGTCGCCATACGTCGTTCAAGGCTTGAACTCCATCTCCTCCCCCAAACACATATATACCATTCCGATATAAGCATGCCGTATGCGCTCTTCTTTTGCTTGGGTGTATGTCGCCTCCAATCTTTGGTTTGCTCCATCGGAAGTTGACCGTATCGAGTATATAAACGTCGTTATAATATGCTGGCCCATCACCACCTCCAAACACCACCAATTTCTTTCCCACTGCTGTGCATGTCATAGCTCGTAAAGGCACGGGTATATCTCCACAAACATAAGGACTTGAAAAATAGAATGCATCTGCATCTAGCACGTATAACTCGTTGAAACAACTTCGCGAATCGCAACCACCGAATATATACACGTTCGACCCGATCAACGTGGTCGTGTGTGCTCGTAGAGAAGTATGAGACGCTCCTGATACCGGCGCACGCGACCAGTACATACCACTCGCGGGCGCTGGCTGGACATCTGGAGCTGTCTTCGGATCAGGTAGAGCAGGAAAGGGAATATGCGGACCGCGCGGGGGTCGTTGAGCTGGAGTGACGACTCGAGCAGGAGTAGGTGAAGGGACTCCCTCGAGCTTAGGTTTCGATGCGATTGCTGAAGTTGATCGTAGGTTTAGAGGTCGACTTGAGGAGGAGGACGTCGAATGGGATAGCGGTGGGGCTGGTGTTGTTGAGCTAGAGGGGGGAAGGGGATGAGGATTTGGTCGAGGTGTCGCCCTCCCGTTCCCATGCGTGCCACGCCCGCCATGTGTAGATGGTGACCTGGCTGATTTTGGCGATTCAGGCTGCGAATCCTTTTGAGACAATGATTGAGAGCGCTGGCGCAACGCTAATTCCGATGCCTTCTTTCGTCTGTCCTGACTCTTGGTCGACAGATGGCCGGGTGTATGACTTCTCGTTGGAGCGGCATGTTCTCGTGCAGTAGGAAGCTCCGAGTCTTCTGGGATATCTGGAGGTCGCGTGTCGGAAGGAGAAAGCTGAATGATCTTCTGTGAGCGCACAGGTTTGCCAGTCTTCAAAGACGGTCGAGCTGCTCTGTCGGATCTCTGTGAATCAGCCATTGAGGATGCGACTGGTGGTCTTTGAACAGGAGCGGGCGTTCGTGCTTCGCATTGTCTGTCCAGAAGCGTTGGAGCTGAAGACGAGCTTGATGTAGGGAGTAGGTGTATGTGTGGTGGCTGACTTGGTACGTTGGAGTGAGAGAAGTTGCATAAACATGGCTAGCGAGGCTTCGTAGAAGAAACAACTCCTAGTTTCAACTGGCCCTCTAGTCTCTAGACCATACAAGGAACAGGGTAACGCCCTCCCTCTTGTACGTCAATGAGGATCCTCAATTAATGCTTGGGTAGAGAGTAGACAAGCATAAACTCAAGCTATTCGGTTGTACGGAGTACAATTCTTTGTCATCTTGCAGAAGGAATACAAAAGTATAAACGTCGCGGGGATCCGCAATCCAATGATCCTTCTGCCCAGAAATTAAAAGGGGGAACGGGGGAGAGCGAGGAGTGGCTGGAATGGGTGTGGCGGTGCCTCGGTAGCCACATCACAACGCTAAGATAACGATAAGGGTCGAGCTCTAAAAAAAATTGGAGGGCTGAACGGGAAACATCGTCGACGATCAACAGCTCGGTTTGTTTTCAGTCACCCTCCTCTCCTCCTCTCTCTCATGCCAAATCATGGCAGACAATTCACCAACCCCCAAGGCGCATGAGAACACTCTTGCGCCAGAACACTCTCTCAAGCGGCTATCGGAACCCGAAGAGGCGTATCCACCACAACCAGTACAAGAAGACTCGCCCGTCACAGCTGCGGAGAAGATTGAGAGCAACATTGCCAGCCAGCATGATAATCCCTCAGACGAACGTGCTGCGAAACGCATCAAGCTTGCAGGTGCAGAGGAGAGTAGCCCAAAGGTCAATTCACGAGACAAGATCAAAGGGGTAGCGTTAGTGAAACCCGAGTGAGTCACTTATCTCCAACGAACCTGGGAAGAGCAACCGTCGGATGCTATTCTTCATTGGATCAATCGCTAAAATATACAGGTACTTGATCGACACTTATAACAGATCCGCTGGAGGAGCAAACGCTAGCGCCACAATCGACGACGATGCAGCAGAAGGTCGAGGGACGGACTCCAGAGACTCGCGAGATCACAATTGGGCTGGCGGAAAGAATAAGAAGAAAAAGCAGAAAGGACAGAACAAAAACCGGGAGTTCGGATCTTGGTCCGACTCTATAAAACTCTGTAATTCTGTCGCCAACTCCCCGGAGTCTTCACCAAAAGTCTGCGAGTTTGGAGATAGGTGCAAGTGTTCGCACGACTTGCGGAAGTATTTGAACGAAGGAAAACAAAAGGATCTGACCACTTTCGGTGGCAGATGCCCTGTCTGGGAAGTCAATGGACGCTGTCATGCTGGTTGGAAGTGCCGATATGTTTCGAGCCATTCCAAGGAAATAGAGAATTCCGACGGCAAGAAGGAATGGGTCTTGATAGAAGATGAGAATCTCGTACAGGGAAATCCAGAGGATGGGGACACCAGAAAGGGCATTGTGAATGTCGTTTCAGCGAAGGACAAATTGGACTTAGCCAAGAGAAGGACGAAAACAGAAAAGTCCGATCAATACTCAGAGTGGCAGGAGAAGGAGGCACAACAACTTGAAAAGATATACCAGGCACGAAGGGGCCAAATCGAGGAACAACGTGAGGAAAACAGAGCGAAATATATCGATCCCCCTTTCTTGCCGTCAGAAAAGCGTAGAATTTACTTCGGCCCCGAGACACCAGTTTTAGCGCCTCTTACCACCCAGGGCAATCTACCGTTTCGCCGACTGTGTGTAGACTTTGGAGCACAGCTGACTTATTGCGAAATGGCAATGTCGATGCCATTGGTTCAAGGTCAAAAGTCCGAATGGGCATTGATGAAGGCACACGAAAGTGAACTCTCTCCACCTAAATACAACCCTGGGTCTATCGTTCAAGGATACGACAACGCTAAAGATTTGAAATTCGGGGCTCAGATTTCAGCGAGCAAGCCCGTGCAAGCCATGAAGGCCGCAGAAGTCCTCAACAACATCCTACCGCATCTCCGGCTCATAGACCTGAATTGTGGCTGTCCAATCGACTTGGTTTACCGAGCTGGGGCAGGCTCTGCGCTGCTTGATGCCCCGTCCAAACTAGAGAAGATGATTCGAGGGATGAATGCAGTTTCCGGGGAGATACCAATCACAGCTAAGATCCGAATGGGCACAATGACGGGCAAACCTACCGCACAAAAGACAATTGAGCGACTTGCACTTGGAAATTACGAGACTCGAGACAGACTTGGTGCGCCAGGCTGTGCCGCAATTACTCTTCATGGGCGAAGCAGACAACAGCGATATACCAAAGATGCAGATTGGTCATATATTGCTGAGTGTGCAGCTCTGATCGAGTCGTACAACAAGAAGAAAGATCAGTTGACGGACACCATTCAAGAGCCGGATGAGCGTACCCTTCCAAACTCACCAGACAGCAAAATTTATTTTGTTGGCAATGGAGACTGCTATTCGCATGTTCAATATCTCGATCACATCCAGAATGCCGGGGTAGACTCCGTCATGCTGGCTCGCGGCGCACTCATCAAGCCATGGCTTTTTGAGGAAATCGAGACAGGGCAATATCTCGACAAGAGTTCGTCGGAACGTCTTGGATACATCGAGAAGTTCGTCCGTTACGGTTTGGATACCTGGGGCTCGGATGAGGTTGGTGTTGGAACCACTCGTCGATTCCTTCTAGAATGGTTGAGTTTTGCTTGCCGCTACGTCCCCGTTGGTATTCTAGATCATCTTCCGCCTAGCCTTCAAGATCGACCACCAGCATATAAAGGAAGAGATGATATGGAAACCCTGCTTGCAAGTGACAACTATCTAGATTGGATCAAAATCAGGTATGTGCTCGGAAAGCCCGCGACTTGTATTTGTACTAATGCTTGCAGTGAAATGTATCTTGGCCCTGCACACGAAGATTTCCGTTTCCAGCCCAAACATAAGTCGAACAGCTACGAAATTGAGGCCGAAGGTTAACGGATCTAGGCGATCGGCTTTGAAAATGGTAGAGAACATTGACATTATAAAAAGCATCTGCAGTTGAATGCAAGCGGTGTTTTGGAACCCCAATAATTGACCTAGCCTCAAGCCTGAGATAGTTCAGCTTTCGGTGAGAGGTGTGGCTACTTGATGAAGTATCACTCCGCACTGCACGCTCTTGCACACAAGCTCCATTCGAGATGTCCGCTTGTGCCCCGCCATCATGAATAATGCTCAAGAGACAATAATCAAATAATCGAATCCAGCTTTGCAGCTCTAGGTGGAGGGACCTTGTATTGAATCATCGGCCGATCCTTTGGTTTCGTAGCTTTTACAAAGAGACTTGCCCTCAGGCAAGAGTGCAAGATGCCATCATATTGCCGTATTCTGAAGACAGTTGCAGAGGCCCAGTTGCAGAGGCGATATTTTGAGAATCAACGCATGCGATATGAAAAGAAATTTGCTGTGTTTAAATACGGAGCCCGTTTTTAGCAGAGAATCAAAGTGAGGTCAAGAAATTTGCTATTGAAGTAGCCAATAATTTATTTGGGGAGGGAAATATTGGGGCACGTGACAAATATGTGGCTTGCCTTGTGGCTGAGGCTCCATCCCTCGTTAAGGTTTAGTTCCCTGACTTCTCGCCCTGATGACGTTTTGGAGCTTGAAAGGCTAAGGCAACTTCGTCCAGAACAAAACAGCCCACGACGCCTTTCCACTCCGCAACCCAAACTTTCCTCACGACTCTTGCGCAACATCTCGGGATATACCCTCCCAATCACACGTATGTTATCTTGTATCCCATTCCACAACAAGAATCTGGAGCTCCTGAAGTGCCACACGATCGTCGATATGTGCGAGACGTCCCGTTTGAACTCCCACTAATCTTTTGAAAAGGACACGACCCTCCACAACACCACCCCTAAACATACGAACACCTTCAACCATCCAAAATGACGCTCTACTACAGCCTTGTAGGTTGACGCTATCCCTCCGGCCTCTGCCCATGCTTTCCGCGTCGAATTTCTCTAGTCGCGCTAGCAACGCTACTAGATTCAACCGACGATATACTGACTGGTCAACTATAGGTGTTCGTACTGCTGGTGTCAGAGATGATACTCTTCATGCTGCTTATCGTCCCTCTCCCGTTCACGATCCGCCGAAAGATGTTTACTTTCATGTACGCCCCTCCTACTAGGGCTTCTAGTTTAATGGTATGCTGATAGCAATTGCAGAAGCGAGAGTCCGCTGATCGCGAAGCTACAATATGGAATGAAGATTACCTTTATCTTCATTCTGATCCTATTCATTGACAGTGTCAATCGCGTGTACAGAGTGCAGGTCGAACTAGCTGAGACAAATAAGAACCAGGGCGGGTATGTATCTCCTGCCACCAAAAGCCTTACTCTCAACTAACAGTCCAGAAGAACAGTGGTCATGGGCCACGAGCGCATGGAGGTCCAAGCACGAAAATTCTACTCTCAACGCAACATGTACCTCTGTGGTTTCACTCTCTTCCTCTCCCTCATCCTCAACCGAACGTACACCATGATCCTCGATGTCCTCCGTCTCGAAGAGAAGGTCAAGGAATTCGAGGGTGATACTTCTGCTGGTGGAAAGGACAGCGCTAAGTTGGCTGCCGCTGGTAATGCTGGCGAGATTGGGAAGCTCAAGAACCAGTTGGCTGAGAAAGATCGTGATATCGCGAACTTGAAGAAGCAGGCCGAGGGTTTGAGCAGAGAGTACAATAGAATGGGCGACCAAATCTCTCCTGCTGATTCTACGCCAAAGAAAGACAAATAGATGACCAGCTCAGGTCAAGCAGAAGGCCATGGAACAACAGGCGTATCAAGACTTTTGAGGCAGCTACGGCGACGAGTTCTGGATGGGGAGAGCATGAATTACGGCAAGACTATACCATTGTAGATGTATTTGGGGTGGATTTCATATTTCATGGAGCACCAGGAATGAAAAGCAGTGTTCTTGTGAGCTTTTTAGTCAATTGCCAATCAATTTCTCTCCCATTATCCTAGTTTTCTCCACTCGAGTCACTTCTTAAGATGACCATTCAGAATTGATGCGGCAGGCTAATCCGATAGATGATACAGGAAGCAACCATCCGCGACGGATCATAACATATGAGTTGGCTATTGCTTAGGACACATTTAGTCTTCCATTTTGTGTGATCCTCAGTAGTGTATTGGCCTACATACATGGGTTTGAAGATGTCCGAAGAAAGTGTTCAACTGCGCCACTTATGCTCAGGCCGGCTCAGGCAGGCATGGCTCAGGTCTACTCGTCCACCTCGTTAGAAACCGTCAACTTATAACTGGGACGGCCTAAAGAGACCCCCTTCGCCTAACGTAGGGTCCAAAACCTCTCATCACCGTATATTCTATTCACAGTTCATCCCTAGATATTGTCCCCTATCTGCCTGTCTTGACGCAAAGTGCAGCCGCCATGCCTCTATCCTTCCTTAACCCCCCTTCACGTATAAGCTACACGGTCCCGAGATGATTATCTTGTAGAAACAGCATCCCAGGATAATTCTCTTGGGACCTTTATTCTAATAGCGCCCCGGCCCTAGGAGAAAAGTCCGAGCAGAAAATCCTAGGAGAAATTTCTTAGGAGATCACCGGCCCTGCGGGGACCAGCTTAAAAAGAGAGCAAGCAGTACTACTCCGAACATCTTCCTTCTAGGAGCTAAGCGCTCCTAGGTACTATGCTATCACATGAAATTTATCTAAGATCCTAGAATCTCCTAAGAACTGTTATTAATTATTTAAGAATCAATCTCTATAACGGTCCTTTCTTCCTTCATTTTTACCGCTGCTCGTTGAGGATTAAGCGAGATATGCCTAAAGATTTTTCTCGTTAACGGTCGGTATGAGCAAAACGGCATAAATGTGCATCCACTCAACCGATTTTGTTTATTTTTAGTTCATTGAATTCGGTTGACAATGCGCTTTCGATTAAGCCAAAACTTATATTTTTGCGATTGTTTATTTGTTTTTTAATTACTAATATATGATTTTGGAGAAGGTCAATGGTAGAGAGAGATCTTGGGGATGTCTGGTTTGAACTGTCGGAAAGAGCGATTGAAAGTCCTCTTACAGGTAGGGAAATTAGAGCCCGTACTACTCTATATCCTTGCCTGCTTATGGAAGCATATACCATAAATGTGATCTGGAAGTCGACACCAAGAGTATGGATATTGCAGGTGGAGATTCGGGAGGGGAGCAATTTTGTATTGGACCCGATGTTGCACAAAAATGGTGGTACGATGGTCGGGGACAATTGGCAGTTTACCATGTTCCATGGAATTATGGCCGCCATAGAGTTTTGCCTCTAGATCCAGTATAGCTAATATAATGGGTAGTCAATCATAGAACCACGCGAGGGCTTCAATGCTGGTGCTGTGAAGGAAATAGTATGGCTCAAAAGTCATGCTTGTCCCCGTATCCCTCATACAGTTACATACAGAAACCTATAAAACTACCCAGGGTTTCCCCAGCAGATCACATAGCAACCATTGAAAAATATCTGCAGATCGCTCCTTATCTAGTTCCCGCGACGATTTTCTGTCATGCCCGATCCTTCGCCACCCGAATTACAAACCCCATAACATTTTCGTGTCCAATGATTTCACTATTACAGGTGTAATAGATTGGCTGCACTCATCAGTCTTGCCACTCGTCCTTCAAGCTAGCATCCAAGGATCTTTTCGGAATTTTGGAGATGAGGTGCCACGTAGCTTCAAGAAACCTTTTCTTCCTAAATCCTTAAAGAGTATGAGCGCGGCAGATCAAGAGGGGGTCTTAGAGAAATACAGTAAAATGCAGCTTCATTACTATTACTTTGTTGCTACCGCTAAACATAACAAGCCTCATTACGACGCCCTTAAACTAGAATCAACCATGCCGAAGCAAAAACTTGATGATGGATCGAAGAAAAAGTTTCTTGATAACTAGCCTTTGGATAATCATGAAGAGCATTGTTAGGTCTAAAGGCTGTCGATTGATGATTAGCAAATGTATAGATTTACATAGTTTTATTTGGGCCATAAACCACTTTCGACAATCCCGTAGATGGGTCAGTCCTCTGTATCACCAACCTGAAAGTTGAAGTCGTGGAAGCGGATTAGTGAGGGTCTATATCCTACACTTGTCAAATTTGTTACGCCTATTTTCTGCTTTTAACAAGGGTAGTAGGAGCTTAGTGAGTAGGAAGGGGTGGTTTGTTCCAAAATGAATTTCTAAACCGAGAGCAGGAATCCAGCACTAGCCCCGCAAATCCCTTTTCCAATTTTAGCGGCAGTAGTCAGTCGTAAACGAAGATCCTACACGTATTACCTTCCACTCAGTCTAGCTTAGGTTCTGCTCAGGTTTCCTCGGGTTCCTTGGGTCTGCTCACACCCTGCTCACCTTAGAGTAGCGACTGCTCTGGTCCAAATATAGAAATGGAAAGTACTCATGTCGAAATTCCGATATGAGACCAACTGTTATAGAAGCCTAAGAGACTTGAGTGCACGAGTCAAGACAAGAAAGCACGCCTGGGGCAGACAGACAGTAAATGCATTAACTAGGGACCTCAGTCAACAGTTGAAAAACCGTCCTACTAGCTAAATCAGACCAGCACATGATGTATCAGAGTCGTCTATGCCCACCGAGAGCTGTTCCCAACAAGCCCAAGTGTATCAAGAACAGAAATTGTATCTTGTCGTGCACATCATGATAAATGTTGGGCCAAAATGTAGACGACGCTGACAAATATCGAGACCGTAGTTATATCGCCAATGATGAGTAGTTCAACCATTTACAAGACTCACGCCTTCTTTTGTTTATTGATCTTTTCGAATTACGGATCCCTTAATTCAATTTAATTCTAAGCTCGATCAGAGCGTAGATATTTCAACTCGATACTTTTGAACTAGACTTGGCTGTTGAGGTTTACACGTGACCTAAGCGAGACAAAAGGGGAGCGCCCTTCAGTCTGGAATTCTGAGGAAGCAATAATTATAGGATGCAGGAAGCTCCCTTACAAGTGCCAAGGAGTAACACTCATGTACCCCAATTCTTGATTCAGATTTTATTAACAAATTCGGGATTCATACCGCGTTAAATGAAATGTGGTTGTGGTTGAGCATGGCTAGAACGCCGTCTCTCTCTGTTTCGGTTTAGAAAACAGAAACTCTAAAGGCATTTAAGTGAACTTGTTCTTGTTGTAATTTCCTGGTATCTTACAAGAGCGTGTGTTAAAACACTAGGTACCCGGGCACTTTGACTAACGACCTTAATTATCCTACTTAGGAGAAGAGAATAAAAGTGTTTCTCTTAGAAATTTAGGGACATTCTAGGATATTATTCTATAATATCAAGGATAATTAAGGGGAGGTGTGTGCAGAGTTTTAACCTACTATCTTACTAATTCTTAGGATAAAACTAGCAGCATTCTAAGTCAAATTCTGGTTAGTGTAGTACGATTTGCTATAATGCTTGGTTGCTATGTTGATACCCATCACTTTTTTCCTTGCTCTGGACAATAGATGTGATATTTGTTGACAAGATTGGCTGTGTTCAATTCACTAAGGAGTAGTTTATTTGACTGGGTGCATAAGCTCCCAATGGCTTACATAAATTATAATGAGACTATAGGATAGATTTGTCGTGGGATGGTTACCGTATTGTTAACAAGGTAAGGTTGAAACACTTTTGAAAGAACACTATAGCGTATCGCTTGAATTTGTCTATTAAACTTTATCTCACAGGAAATATTCTTTAGATAATAGAATCACATGGTTGTTTATAGGCTGTCAAAACACAAACTTGAAGGGAACTTTAGTCATCTCCCAAGTTGAAGCTGAGAAAACTACACCTTCACAGAGCTCAAAAGCTTTTACTAAATCGCTATATAATACTATAATGCTTAATAGAGGCAGTTGTACGATATTTCTACGAAATAGGATTAAGATTTATACAAGCGATGGGGCATCTTCGATATAGAACTTTTACACCTAAGTTATATAAAAATATTATAAGTGCGATGCCAAATAGAAGATAGAATATATTGAAATAAGGGTATTTTTAAGTGTCCTCTGTGACGGCTCACATATGGAACCACAGGAGGGCATGGTGGAACCCTAAGCCCTACGGCGGATTTGGGCAATTAATTTCATACATTTGGCGAATTAAATTAGCGAATTAAATAATACCCCTCGTCAAATATTGATTTAATTACTTGAAATGGCGAATTAAATCAATCACTTGAAAATCTATATTATGTCGGGGTCCCCGACACATCCGGCCTACCACCGACAAGTGCTTGCCCTCAAGTATATAAAACAGCTCCTAAGTATAGCCTAGAATTTTATCGTCCTATCTAAGTATCTAAGCCTAAAACCACTCTAAATTAGTTGAAAATATATCTAAAACTTAGGCTAACCACACATCGAGTCGAAAGGAGAGTCGAAAGGAGAGTCGAAAGGAGAGTCGGAAGGTGAGTCGGAAGGAGAGTCAAAGAGAGAGTCGAAAGAGACACCGAAGTCGAAAAGAGAATAGAATGAGGAGAGGGGGTGGTGGAACCATAAGGTACCTTTCATACGAGAATCTAAGAAGGAACCCTCGACTAAAATACAGTACGCGCTGTACGAATGACTCAAAGCTCGAGGAGAGCGACGACTGAACACCTGTGCGCGGTGCCCTCTACGAACCTGGAATCGAGCTTTACCTGAGGCTATTGCAATACTATTCCAGAGCTAAGATCCAGTCCTTGATCTGCCGATCCTTCGAAGAAACCACGACCACGACTAGTCTACCCACCCACCTCCTCTCTCTTCTTCGACTCGAACCACGAAGATCCTACGAAGATCCTTCGAAGCTAACCCGATTATACCTATCTTTCACTACTATACGAGTTTCGGAATACACTTGTGGGATAGCTGAGGCAGTAGGGCAAAGGGATGTGTTTTTAGGTGTTTTCACGAAAACTCGTAATAGTAGGTGACATAATTATTTACGCACGGGCCAAAAACACTAAAAATAAAAATATCGTGACACTTTAAAAAGTAAATAATATAATATAACTTAATTATAGCTCTACTAACGCGCTCTAATCCTTTCCGAACTCCCTCCCCTAAACCTCTTACTAGTAAAGAAGCTACAACTACTCGGCGGTGTAGATTCTATAATGTATTACGCCGTAGTAGAGGAATACGCTCTCTACGTTCGATCTCGAAGTCCTATAGAATTATAGAAGGGACAGGCCGATATTAGAAGAAACAACTTACAGAACTTAGTTTAGAAGGAAGGAGAAAGACTAGGTAAAGGTCTTATATACTCGGCGGGAAATCTAAGGTCACAAAGTAGATATGTAAGACCCTAGTGTCGCCCTTAAATCCGGTCCGAAAATAACCCTACGAAGCACAGATTAAATACCATAGAATTCTTATCGAAAAGCGCTAATTATAGCGGAAAATCAAAGAATATACTAAGAAGGATGGACGATATTTGTGTGCCTTTGTTAAGAAGGTTATTTCTATAAAAAATAAGAATGCGAGAGTAGAATATAGCGAATAATACATTTTTAACGTACTCTTCGGTTTTTTCGATCATATTATCTATATAGATAAAGCGTATGTAGATTCTACTTCGTAGGTATAAGGTAGAGTTCTACGAGAGTAAGGGACACGAGATTTACTAGAGAATATTAAAGAGCGGCCTCCTTTAAAAGAAGTAAGATTTTATATCGTAGTATAGATCTCTTAGTATAGAAAAGTAGACTAATGTTATAGCTAGTTGCTGGAACAGGTGACATAGCCCTGAGGCTCGGTAGTGGCCACCTAAAGCGGGCTGGGCGCTGCACAGAGAAGCTATAGGTCACGTGACACTAGATTATAGAGGATCGTAATAATCTAACATGAACGGTTATCCTAGATCGCTATAATCTAAGATGATCTATTAGTACGAAGGTTCTATATAACTTAGTAGTGTTTCCTATATAGATAGAAGCTTTGTACTTAACTTAAATATAGTATCTTTATACTATACTTAGTAACTTAGAAAGGTTATTAGTCTTAATTAGTGACGGCGTCCCTACCTACTAACTAACCTACCTTTACACTCTCGAGTAACACTAGCCCGACCGTACGTTACACTTTAAGTACTAAAACTAATAGGTACTAGTACACACGTTAATTAAGTAATATCTGTCATAGAAAGTTCCTGTGGAACTCTAGCCTCCTCGTCTAGCTCAAAAGCACTAGTGTCTACCGCTCTCGTTAGAGAAATCGATAAGAACCTTAAGTACAAAAGTATTAATACCTTTAACGGCGAACGTAATAAGCTTTATAGGTTCTTACTCTAACTCCGGCTATATATTAAGTTTAATAGGGAACGATTTCGATCCGAGACAGAGTAGGTTCTATAGGTAGTTACACTACTCGAGGGAAAAGCTCTAAACTAGATTAAAGGGTTCCTTAAGGACTACCTCACCTATAGCGACAGGAACGGGGTCCTAAGTAAGGACAAAGTAGAAGACACGACTATTAAAATCTTCGGCACTTAGGAAGGATTCGTTTCTAAGATTAAGGCTAACTTTAGAGTTATAGATAAGAGAAGAGAGGTAGAACGGGCTATCGAAGCTCTACGACAGAAAGGGTCGGTAACTACCTACACTAGAGACTTCTAATAATACTCTACTCGTATAGAATGAGGTAATAAGGCACTTAGCTACGCCTACCGAAAAGGGTTAAAGGACTTCGTGAAGGATAAACTTATCCGACACGGCGGTAGTATCGACAGTCTCGAACAACTTATCGAGGCCGCCTATAAGATCGACAACGACTAGTATAAGCGTAGTATGGAAAAGAAAGGAAAATACGACCCTAATTATAGAAGAATAGACGAAGGAAGGGTCCGAGGGAATAATAACAACTCTAGACAGTATAAAGACCCTATGGAACTCGACGCTACTCGACGAAAAGAATTATCGCTATAAGAGCGATCAAAGCATATATAGAACCGCACTTGTTTCAACTATGAAAAACTAGGACACCTCGCCAGGAATTATAGAGGCGAAGGGAAGAGGTCCTAGGGTTATCTACTAAGAAAAGAACTAAACGCTACTATCTAAGAAAGAGGAGAGAATAACAAGTATAAAGGACCTATGATATTAAATACTACCCGAGCACAGGAAGATAGGGTTACGTCACTCACGAAGTAATTAGACTAGAACCTAGAATTAACCGACAAAACGCTAGAGGTCTAGGAACTAGATAATAAACAAAACACTACCCTAGATTACAGCTCGGACGGGTTAGAAATAACACTAGGAGACTACGAGATATACCTTATCTCTAACGGAAAGAAGAGTCTAAAGGACGTATATAAGAAATTAGAATAAAGGTACTAAAAGGACTATAATAAGATACTCGAACGAATTTCAGAAAATACCTAAAAGAGAGTAAAAGCGATCCGATATTAGAAGAACTTAGTAGAAGTATATTTAGAGTATACGATACGACTACGTACTATCTACTAAGGCTATAAGGGAATGCTCGCAGAAACCGAGATAAGGGTCTAGAGAAGCTAGTAATACTAGGACACGATAGCTAAGAATATAAAGTATACTAGAATAGTATAGCTATAGATATTAGTATATAGCGGATTAAGAACGTAAGTAATAGACTAGGTAAAAGGGATTGAAGAGAAAGAGGACGTATTAAGGATTAATCACTCACGACATAAGGTACTAGTATAGTCGTTCTACTAGAACAACTCGTGTCTAACCTACTACTCTAGTAAAACTAAGTCTAGTTATTAGTTAAAAAAGAAGGCACCTATCATCTAGGCCAAGGAAAGCGAAAACTACACAGGAATCGAGGTACTAAATATACCACAGACGCTAAAAAACTAGGGAACCTCGCTGATAATAGGTCACTAACGAGTGTTCACAAAGAGCCTAGGACCTCACACGACAAGAAATTATGTGTGACAGGAAAAGGACAGTAACTTTTCCTAACCGTTCACATTAATAGACAAACGCTTAGAGTAATAATAGACTCTAAAGTAACAGGTAATTTCATAGATCACACAATAGCTATACGCTATGAAATTAAGCTAGTTAAAAAAGATCGCCTATATCATCTATTCGTACTAGATAGAGACACTATTAGACCGTCAAATAAATAAGTGACTATTAAAACTAATAGGTTAACTATAAAGATATTAAAAGGACATACTAAAGACATTAAGTTCGATATCACCTACTTAGGAACTTATAAGTTAGTACTCGGTATACCGTGGTTAGCCCTCCACAACCCTACTATAGACTAGTAGAAGGAGCGTATCACTTTAAACTACTACTAATACGTAAACGACCGTACGACACTTAAGTAGGAAGAACAAAACCTAAAGTAGGAAGAGCTATATATAACTCGTCTAACTAATAAGGACCCCACCTAGGCCTCCGCGCTAACGCGAATACTAGCGGCGTATAAGGAATACGAGTCGCTATTCCTCGAAGGACCTAAGAACGAGGCCCTTCTAGAGCACTAACTATAGGACTATAAGATACTCTTAGAACTAGAAAAGACGCCTAGCTTCGAACTAATATATTAGTAATCTATAGTAGAGCTATAACACCTAAAAGAATATATAAATAAGAACCTAGTAAAGGGTTTTATACGACTATTCACCTCATCCGTCGTAAGCCCAACGTTATTTATCCCTAAAAAAGATAGAAAACTTCGTCTATACGTTAACTATCGTATACTTAATAGCGTAACTATTAAAGATCGGTACCTACTACCCTTAATTAATAAGCTACACGATCGACTATAAGAAGCGACCATCTTCACTACCTTAGACATAAGGGGCGCTTATAACCTTATTAGAATAAAGAAAGACGAGAAATAGAAAATAGTGTTTAGGACACGCTACGGTCTATATAAATACTAAGTTATACCGTTTAGGCTTACGAACGTACTCGCGTTCTACTAACGGATAATTAACGACTAATTATATAAGTATCTTAACGTTTTCGTGGTCGCTTACTTAGATAACATACTTATTTACTCTAAGAACGGAAACGAGTATATTTAACACGTGAAGAAGGTATTAGCTAAACTATAAATAGTAAAACTTCTTCTTAAACTAGAGAAGTACGAATTTCACTAAGAAGAAACCTACTTCTTAGGATTTATCGTAAGGAAACACAGAATCCGTATAGACCTAGCTAAGGTCGAGGCTATACTTATATAGCCTAAACTAATAATAGTTACGTAAGTATAATCCTTTCTAGGATTCGTTAACTTCTATAGGAGATTTATACATAACTACTCTATAGTAGCTAAGGTACTTACGGATCTAATAAAAAAGGACTAGGACTTTAAATAGATAACGGAAGCCTAGAATACATTCGAAGTACTTAAAGAACGCTTTATATAGGTACTAGTTCTAGCCACATACGATCTAGACCTAGAAGTAGTTATAGAAACTAACGTATTAGACTTCGCCCTTAGGGCTTATTTAAGCTAGAGATATAATAGAAAACTATAACCTATCGCGTACTACTCCTAAACGTTCTCTCCTATAGAACTTAACTACGACGTACACGATAAGAAACTATTAGCTATAGTAGCCGCCTATAAGTAGTAGCGACACTATCTTAAAGGAGTAAAACATATGATCTAAGTATAGACGGACTATAAGAATCTCACATCCTTTACTATAACAAAGATACTAAATAGACGACAAGTTAGGTGGTCGGAAGAATTATTCACCCTAAAACTTAACATCACGTATTAGAAAGGATCAGAAAATGTAAGAGCCGACGCTCTTAGTAGACGACAAGACTACTCGGGCAAACTAATAGAAAGGCCTAGAGCTATACTTAAGGTAGGAGCTAACGGGTTAGAATATAACCATAAACTCCTTATAACCCTTATAGTAATAGAAGACGACAAACTCGTAAAACTAATTAAACACGTATATCGAATAGACGAATGCGCTACGAGAATACTATAGTCACTAATAGAAGACTTCGTCTAGGACGAAGTAGGTATCCTCCGCTTTAAAGGACTCGTTTATATTCCTAGTAGAATAAGATAACACTTCGTTAAGGAACAGTACTCGCTACTAGTACACGGGTATTAAGGAATAATAAGGACCTTCGAAAGAATCGCTAGGGATTACTACTTCCTAGGGATAAGAAAGTATATCGAGACGGTCATTAGAGAATACGACCTATGTACAAAGAGTAAGTTAAATAGACACGTACCGTACGGCCTCCTCTAATTACTATAGATATCGTAAAGAGTATAGGAATCGATCGCGTTTAACTTTATCGTTAAACTACCCCTATTAAAAGAACTAATAACGAAAACGATATTTAATACTATATAGGTTATAACGGACCGACTTACTAAATACGAGTACTTTATACTATATAAGAAAGTAAGTAATATATAAGAGTTAGCGTACGTGTTCCTTAAAGTAGTAATAAGCTAATACGAGCTACTAAAAGAAATTATCTTAGATAGAGATAAACTGTTCACATCTAAGTTTTAGACGTCGCTTATAAATTAGATAGGACTAAATCATAAAATGTTAACGGTATTTCACCTATAGACGGATAGATAAACAGAGAGATTAAACTAGTCGTTAGAATAATACTTACGTAGTTACGTTAATAGAGAATAAAGTAATTAGGTAGAACTTCTCCTACTCGTCTAGTTCGCCTTAAATAGCGTAAGGAGTAAAACTATAGCTGTGTCGCCCTTCTTCGCTAATTACGGCTTCGAGCTAGAAGCCTATTAATAGCTAAGAAAGGACAATATTAACGCTTAAGAATTAATAGTTCTAGTAAACAAGTTATAAGAACTCTAATAACAACTATTAAAGGATATCGAGTTCTTAAACCTAAGAACTACGAAATATAGTAATACTAAGCGAAGTATAGAACCTCTACTACAGAAGGGGGATAAAGTATACCTACTACGTAAATATATTAAAACGAAACGACTAAGTATAAAGCTAGACTTTAAGAAACTTAGACCGTTCGAGATACTAGAACAAAGAGGACCGGTTAGTTTTAAATTAAAACTACCCTAGGAATCTAAACTTTACCTAGTCTTTTATATATCCTTACTAGAACCCGCTAAAGGCTCGATACTACTAGTAACAGACGAAGAGCTACAACCCGAAAACGACCTAGATATGTACGAAGTAGAAAAGTTACTCGACACAAGGACTACCACCACAGGTTAGTAAGAGTACCTAGTAAAATAAAAAGGGTACGGGCTAGGAGAAAATTCTTAGGAACCTACGTAAAATCTAAACTATCCGGACCTAGTCCGACGGTTCCTATCAAAAACCCAGGCCGCCCCGAGGAAGAAGACCTAACCACCGCGGTCTCGTGAAGACCTAGAGAAGCCATACCATTCTAGAAAGATTCTAGAAGGCTAGACAAAGCCTTAGGATCTAAGATAAAACTATTAAGGAAAGTAGAGGCCTCGTCCAAGTTCGCGACGGATCGCTCCAGGATCGTAGCCTCCGCCCACTCCTCCGCCTCCTTCGTATCTAACTTCTCTAGAGTTGAAACACCTAACTTAATCATTTTTTGTTCGCGCTCTTCTAGCGCCTCTTCTATTTTCGACAAGCGTAGAAGTTTCGCTATCGTTTCCTTCCGCTCGTCGCGTAGCTTCTTACGCTAACGATTAATCGACGCCTAGTCACTTATTATAGGTAGTTTCTACTAAAAGTTACATTTCGCCCGACTATAACAAATATATTCGGAACACTAAGAAGCGGTCGTACTCGCTACGATATAGCGACGCTTCGAGCGAAGACAGAAGTCGTAAGGGGACATTTCTTCGGTAAGGACGGATCTTTTAATTTTTAAGGTAAGGGTAATTCGTTATAAGTGTTTAGAAGGCTTGTCGGAAGACATACTTAAGGAAGAAAGAAGGATTTCATTCGAGAAAACAATTAGGACCTTAAGCTAAAGTGCGGGACGTACTAAGCTAGAAAGGGGATAGTGTTATAGCTAGTTACTAGAACAGGTGACATAGCCCTAAGGCTCGGTAGTAGCCACCTAAAGCGGGCTGGGCGCTACATAGAGAAGCTATGGGTCACGTGACACTAGATTATAGAGGATCGTAATAATCTAACATAAACGGTCATCCTAGATCGCTATGATCTAAGATGATCTATTAGTACGAAGGTTCTATATAACTTAGTAGTGTTTCCTACATAGATAGAAGCTTCGTACTTAACTCAAATATAGTATCTTTATACTATACTTAGTAACTTAGAAAGGTTATTAGTCTTAATTAGTGACGGTGTAAGGGTTAGGACCCTAGGGTGTGCTCGGGCTAAAAGCTCTCGCTAAGCACAGACTCTCGCTAAGCACTAGCCACGAGTGGAATTCGATTCAG
>MU251377.1:0-206743 GCA_019669835.1 Amylocarpus encephaloides
TAAGTAAAAAGTACAGTTGTGCACAGACGTTTTTTGTATGTACTTTTTTTGTCCGAGGTACTGATATGTCCGACGTCCTGATAAACCACGTTATATATATATATATATATATATATACATATACATGAAACGTAAAAACGGAAGAATGTTTGGATCCCTCATCTCCATCGGAGCATAGCTCCAAAGTTGCTCCAGGGCCACCGACTTCCAGAGGTGTAGCGGGGCTCCCCGATTCAGAGAAATACATTATAAACAAGCTCTGTAAAACATCCGACAGCTTCGCGTATACAAGTGGGTGTAAAGGGATTCGTGGTTGTATTATATATCTGCCTGAAAGCTTGCCGATGCTTAAAAGACTATCTAGGCGTCCTTTATCATAGACAGATTCTAGAGATATACATATACATGAAACGTAAAAACAGAAGAGTGTTTGAATCCCTCATCTCCATCGGAGTATAACTCCAAAGTTTCCTCCGGCGCTATATATATAGACACCTAAAGCTCCCCCTTAACGATTAAACATCTCCCGCACTGCGCCGCAGAATTTGTCGTAGTGTGCAGTTCTAATCACCTGAAGTTCATACAAGCTTAAGAGATCATAGGCTCTTATTCTGATTTTCTTCTTAACTAAAACACACAATGAATGTTTTAATCAACAATCTCCAATAGAACCTAAGTTCCAAAGTTGCTCCTCACACCATATTGAGATGTGCGACGCTCCCCGATTACGATTAAAAAATTCGCAACAAACGCACGGTCGTCTTGGACAGAGTAAACTCCGTGTTAATGTAAATAGACTCTTGATTTACAGAGGCTGGCCATTGCTTAATTGACGATGCATTGTCTATTATCATAGCCAGCTATTAGGATCAAGCCTATAGAATCAACGTTCGAATCGACAATCTCCATCAGAGTATATACCTCCGAAGTTGCGACAGGTGCCATGTCGATACCTGAAGCTCCCCGATTACGACTCGAACACAGAACCACGCCCGCGAGACTCCCCAAGCACAATCTCCATCGAAGTCAAGCTTGAAGTTGCCACGAGTACTTACTCGAAGCTCCCCGACTGCGTTTGTGGGGAGAGAGAGAGAGAGTATGAAGATGGAGGAAAGGGTCAAAGCTTCCATATTATGGTCAGTGGGCGAGGCTGTACTTCTGTTGTTCCACCCCACGAACTGTTCGAACCCCCCGATTGTATTTTAGGATACTAAAGATGGTTCCTCCATTGTTACCGGGGACGTGAACACTGGACAAGAACAGCATCGATTGGCATACCTGATATTTCGGGGGAGTGAAGTCAGGCATGAAGACAGGATGGAATGGAAGAACAAAGAGTGCTCCTTTTATTGCTTGCTGTTGGTAGTTGGGGGTGACCGACAGAGCTCCTAACTTTTCACGGATGAAGTCAACAATGCCACCAAGCCTCTTCAAGGCTTCTCAAATGCCACGACACCTTGGTATATACTTCAAGACTGCCACAGTATGATAAAGTAACAAAATTCTGGAAAACACACCCAAACCCTAGCTATTCAAAAGCCCCAATCGCTTCCCTGAAGGCACCCCTTTAGCGCTTGGATTTCAGTACTCCCCGGCATTCCTCGTGGCGTTTTTGATGTTGTAGATCCTTTTGGCGTCGTTGATCTGCCAATAGCGGTTGATTGTGACATTGCTGAACCTCCGCCATTCCTTCTGGTGCCTCCTCCTCGGCCATTCCCGGGACTTTTCGAAGCCTTGCCAGAATATCTGTCTTGATCTCCTTTCAGAGGATAGCTAACTAAGTAAATAAGGTTACGTAAAGTCCTACCTACCTTCTATGGCCGGATATTCATCGGTCGGATATTCGTCCTAGCTAGCGCGTCACTAGGGCTTTATATAATAAAATAAGCCTATCGCCTTCGCCAATCACAAAGGAGCGCGAATTCCATCACCATTATGGTGTAGTGGTTAGAAGTCAGTCCTTGTGATTCGCTTAAATCATCGCTTACGAATTAATCCATGCGAAGCCTACTATATCAGAGGTAGGGGGTTGGCTGAGGTATCAATCCATCAGACTAGTTAGAGTCGCCTCTGGGGAAAATAAAATCAGTTCGCCTGGTTTCAACCCGCCACTCCTCGAGGAGTGGCGGGAAAGTTTTGTCAATTTGAGGTTAGGGAATTTAAGTCGGCGAATTCTATTTGCACAACCTGTCCACCTGGTCCACCATAAGATAGAGGCCACGGCCTCACCTTTCGCTTAATCTAGCTTAGCCCAAACCAATCTCAGAAACCCTTAAGCCGTGTTCGCTAAGTGGTAGCGGAGGTCTGACTTGTGATTCAGAGTTAGCGTAACCGGTGACAGGGGATTGAATTGATCTAGCGAGACACAGAAGAGACATCGGTATTTCGTCACAATGATATTGGAACAATTCTGAGAGATCAAAGCGCGAGGTTTAGCGCGGAATCCCGAACAGGGTCTATGCGAACTGGAAACAATTAGAATTTTTTTCACATAAAACCCCTCTTTGAAGGATATCCAACAAGTTCTTGTTTAATATCGCCGATTTTCATGTCGTCCAGTGCTCGTGTTTCGCAAAATGAGTGCATCAATTCAACAGCAGAATTCACATCCTTACCAAAATTTTACAGTCGAAGGATTCGCTGTGACGCCAACAAGCAATACCATAATTACGCCAGGTCCCTGCGCTTACCACCTTTATCTTTGCCCTAAATGTACTGGGGGAGAGTGGAAATACAACCACAACAACAGCTGTTTCGTCCTTCGGAGGGAGATTCATAGATCTGATACCCACAGAACAATCATTCAACATAGAACCACACATGATGAGACGTACTGCGAGAAGGTCGGCAATGCGCTTCAGCAACTAGCGCTCCACCACTTTGACATATGCCCGCAGTGGAACGGAAGACCTGTTTTCTGTCCATGTTCGAAATCTGTCGAATGTCAACAGGGAGAGCCGCAGATTCGTTTCGGATGTTGTAGATACTGCGGAGAAAACTTTCCTGCGCTTTCAGGGAGAGCATTAGAGCGGAGACGCGAGATTTGGAATGATTTGAGAGCTGATTGGAAAAACAGAATATTCCCAGCTTCGTACTACAATCCTGCTCGCATGCAGAGACGAGAAGAATGGATGGGGGATTATGAGAACCACATGCGACTTATCGATCGCTCGATCGCTAACGGAAACGCAACTCCATACCCCAGGACCCGCTTCCTCTACGACCCAGCAGCACGAAATGGCTTCTTCGAAGATGTTAGTCCAAGCGATGTCCCGATAGAGTGTCCAATCTGTTTGGACGATGACGATGACGGCGGTGGTTTTGTGAGATTACCGTGTAAGACCAAACGTCACGTATTCCATTTCATTTGTTTGAAGAATTGGATGGGAGGCCCTGGTACGGATAGCCCTCGCCATGACTCTTGTCCAACCTGTCGTGAGGAGTGGTCTCTGTGGCGCGTCCCGAGTTGGGAATCTCCCGTTTTTGAGACTAGAGTGGAAAGAGGGGAAAGATCTGAGGAGGTACAGATTGGTGGTTATGTGCCGTTCTGTCAAGGTTTAATGGATGGGACGATTCATGATGAAAAAGAAGCGGAGTGGGAGATCTTGGACGAGGAACAGAATCGGGAAAACGAAGTTGGCATAGTGGAAAGAAGGGAAGGCAATAGAAACCGAGAAGAAGTACCTCGAATCCACCAACCTAGCGTGGACGAACTTGCTGTGGCAAGAATATGGGAGGACGATGAGCCTGAGCCTCAGCAAGAACTTATTCCTCGAGGTCAACTTATTATTTCCACTCCGATCAGAATGTTCAGCGAAGATCCTGAAAATAACAACCTCTATGCAAATCCAGTCGCTCGCCCTCCTGTAGGTCGGGATCCTCGGTTCAGTCACCAAGCTTGGTTGGATAACCGTCCTAGTAATAGTGGGTTCACATCTCAGAACCAGAATGCCACGGCTACAATCAACCAAGAGAGCATTCGCCCATCCCAAAATCGAGAAATCTCACCCAACAGACAGGGAGTGGTGCGTCCCGGGCATAATGGAGCGAACAATAATTTGGTCAACCCTCCTCTCGTTGACAACACTAGGCTCACGACTGGAAGTCGCAACACTCGTTTCACAAATTCCCGAATTCAACAAGCAAGCTCAACAACATTCCATCCACCCACACTGTATCCACAGTATTCACAACAAGAAAATCCTTTTCTATCACCAAGATTCCCCGTGGTTCCACCTCCAACTTCAGCCGAGAGATGGGAAATCATGAGCCGGCCGAAAGGCCGCAACCCTCTCAACTTCTATGAAGCAGACATGCCCCTAGCACGCAACTGGACCGAATACCACCAATTCGCACGACCTCGATTTTGGATCCTCACAAACGATGCCCAGCGAGTCTACAACCCAGCTGATGTCACCGACGAAGTTCCCATCCTCGCAGAACCGCCACCACCAGCGAACGGGCCTTGGGGAACGGGAGTTGCATACGGTCAACGCATTGAATTCTTCAACCCCCTAAAATTTCCAGGAGATGGATGGCAGCAACTCGCCTCGCGCCCAAAGGGCCCCCATCCACGTCTTGGACCGCAAGCCCCTCTAGTTCCACGAGCCGGCAATTGGGATCAGTACCAGGCGAGCATACCCCCTGCAAACTGGGAGGTTTCGCTAGACGGTCTGGTGTATTTCGATCCCTATTCCCCTGAACACGAGAGCGTTGTGCTTGCTGCACCAGAGCAGACATGTCGAGTGCCCATAGGTGGCGAGAACCTAATGGTTTCCAAGGGACCGGGTTGGATATATTGCGCGCAACTGCGTAAGGAGATAGAGCAGTATAGACAACGGGGGGGTTTGGAACAGGTAAGATATCTACTGGGGGTCCTCAATCACGAGCTAGCGAAACAGAGAAGAGATGGGCGGTTGATTGATTAAAGCATAGCTTTCTACAACAATTCCAACCTTTTTTTCGTAAAAATACTATTAAAATTAATTAATTAACCTTACAAAACCAGCCTTCTTATATGCCCTCTTAATCCATTTAGAGCGTAGCGAATAAGGCCTCCACGGTAGTGGCCCCCCGGGAGGGCAGCGGAATCGCCAAGTGATCCCCTTTCCCCTATGTAGCATTTAAGCGCCATTTAAGCGCCCCCCAAATCCCTAGGTATCGCTCAAGTAAGATTAAATCAAACGTCTCCTCCGATTACTATTACTCGTCATTTCGAAGCGTTAATTCGCAGTTAATTTGTATTGGAAATCGGGATATATCTGTACGGTACGAAACATTCAACAACCCGATGCTAGTAACCCAGAGATCCCGTGGCCAAACCCTTCCGATATTTTATTGCCCTAAGCAGACTTAGTACATAGTTCCACATCATCCTCGCGTTCTACTTTCCTTCTTGCTTTCTTCGTTGGAAGAAAGAGGGTTCGTAAAAACATAAGGCTCGGGCGGTACTAGCGAGCTCTCGCCGACACGTCGGCAAATGAACGCCGGCTGCCCAAAGAAACACAGCATTGAAGGGAAAGAGGCGCTCAGGTCGACGGTAAGATACCCTTGGGTAACGGCAGACATGCATGTGTCGACTTCGCAGGGCCAAGATATGCTTGCATCCACCTGACAAGCTAGATCGCGACTCTGAGCTTGTGTACTGGGAAATGCAGACGCTTTCTCCCACTGCCAAATTATCGCACTTTCGTTTCAATTTTAGTTACGCCATTCGAGTTGTGAATTTGGACAGAGCTTCAATTGATTGCTATCACCCGTCTGGTTGTCAGCGTATGTTTCATACGATGATGCATTTTCGGGAGCTTCAGGAAAAGCATCATGATATGTAGAATTCTGCATCTCCTCGGGTTCTTCAACCATTATGTCTTCAGTATAGGCATCATGATATGTAGAATTCTGCATCTCCTCGGGTTCTTCAACCGTTATGTCTTCGTATTGCTGAGTTTCACCAGTAGGTGGATGGCTATATTTATAAGAGGAGGCCTGCGGTTCCTGATTTTGTGGAGTTTGGTTGGGTGGTGGATGATTGATAGATTGGTCCTGACTCATGTGACGATTTCGACTTTGTGTCGACTTTGAATCACGAATTGCACGTCGACTTGCTGATTCAGGAGAGCGTCGACTGTCCCCTGCTTTACGACTCCCTCTAGAAGCCCATTCAAACCAACTGTTGCCGGTATTCCTGAACGTGCTAGTTGTTTTATGAAGTTTGTACTCTCGTGATTCTTTTAGCGGGGAGTCTGTACGCTGTGGAGAAGAACTTGCTGATGATGCTGTCGAAAGTTTTGCTACGGGAGGAAAGTTATGCTTGTAAACGGCTACCACGGGCTTCACCAGCTCTGATTTATTTTCGGCTTCCATGTCATATGCTGCCAAGCTAGGGTAGATGCACTGGAAATTGGTATAGGTGAATTCGTCGGTCATCGTTTTCCAGGTCGTGATATCCTTCCCAATGTACGGGATCGCCTCTTCCAAACCAACTTTTGGCACAAACTGAAGGTCCCTCGTCGTGATGAAATTAAACTCATACTGTTGAGTAGAGAATAGAATCTCTCGGTGCAGTTTAACGGCAGGAGCAAATATTTCGCGTTGAAGTCGAGCTTTGTGTTTTGAAAGGCAGCCGCTCTTTAGCCAGTACGTTAAATCTCCCTGAAGAGGTTCCCACAAACGAGAGAGTTCATACTGGTGTCTGGAGTGAAAAGACTTGGAGGAACAGAGCGCTCTCAATGTGTCGGATCTCCATTGATTTTTCTTCGACTTTGCTACGCACCCAAACTCCATTAGCATGACAACTTAGCTGGAAGTAATAAAGATAAGACTCATACTCTTTCCCATTTTGAGCATTTCCTTTTCTATGCTTAAGAACGCGCTCTCTTGAGAGGGGGTAGTGCCAACCGGATAGGGCCTCATTAGAATCTCTTGGAAGACGTATCTCCCAATCGTAAGAGACAAGATGTAGTAGTGAAGTGTATCCAGCTTTTTTCGCCACTCTAACGTTGGGTCTGAGGTTGCTGGACCTTGTAAGCCAATTCCTAGGGTTTCCAACCTATGAGTCTTGTCCTCGTTCTTCAGAGCCTCTCTGTACTTGTTCCTGAAATCATTAGGCTGGTCAGAGCAAGCATAATCAATCCAGATCTCAATCGCTCGGCATCTTTTCTCATAATCATCTCTGATGGATCCATCTGGTACCTGGTACTCTTTGTGCGCCAGCGCAGCCAATTGTAGGGTTGCTTCCTTCAGCGCACATTTCAGCGCCTCGTTCTCACTTTTGAGGGTTTCGATTTCATCCGAATCATCCATCTCGACTTCTAAGAATATGTCGTTCTATCTCGAAAATACTTCACAATCCAAACCAAATCGGCTTTGGGGAAGCAGAATTCTGTGAGGGAGGTGTAGGATGCGCGGTAGTATGCCCAACCTGTTTAGCCGGATGATGAAATTTTGAGCACAACAGTTCTCTTCCAAGATTTGGTTGGTTGCTTTTTTCTTTTCGGTCAACCAAGTGGTTTGGTTTATGGTGGTCCTAGCAAGCAGGGCGTGAGAAGTGCATATCAGGTTATATTTCGTCGAGTCATACCCCGCAGATGTACACTCTGTGAATGGTTCCCTGAACGTGCTTGAGGTTTAGCTCCAAGCCTTAAACACGGTTGGCACCTTTCATGCCAGATAGGATACACTACGTCGAGAATGAGCATACCCCGCATGTGAACATGCTTAGAGAGGTCACGGCATTATCTCATCCCGCTTTAACAAGGTGGGCTGACTGCAGAACCTCGTCAACAATTTAAGAGACAACTTCCCGAAACTGAGGTCCCGTTTAACTCATACATACATACGGCCGTCCGTCATATGTTTTCTTGCGAGCGGCTTTGATCGCTCTTCGCCAACATGCCGTGCTCTAACGATACCAAGGTGGAGGTGTTGATTGCAGTGGATTTTGGTAAGCGAATAAATTTGTAACCAAGCAAAGAAGTTGCTCGCTAATTGCCACCAGGAACTACCTTTTCTGGTCTCTGTTGGGCACTTAAAGACCAAGTAGGTGCCTATAAGATGCCAGGGAAGCGAAAAGGAGCATATCTGAGTTCAGCTGACACCTTTTCCCAGCCTAAGGACCATAATCTCATCTAGAATTGGCCTGGAGAGGGAGCTAGTCATAACAAAGCCCCGACGTGAGTATCCCTGGGGCTGATCAAGGCGCACAGGCAAGAACGTGAAACTAAAGGGCCTTTCACAGGACGCTGCTCTATAAGAATAACGGATCTCATCTCTGGGGTTACGAGATCAAGGGGGCTGAGCCGAGATATGAATGGTTCAAGTTGGGCCTTCAGCCTAGCGGCGAACGCGAAGGTCTCGCAAAGGAATATCCAAGTATCACTGCACTAACCGCTCATTCTGATGAGGATAAAGTGAGGCTTGTGATCGATTACCTGACGGACTTAAGAAAGCATGCAGAGAAAATTATGTCATCCACTTACGGCGAATTCTTGTTCCCAAGGATGACCAGAGAATATATCATCACTGTTCCGGCTGTTTGGGACGACAAAGCTCAAAGTAAAACCCAGTACTGCGCGCAGAAAGCTGGCATGGGTGACCACGTTCAAATCATCACTGAACCAGAAGCAGCGGGGATCTATGCATTGTCCAGTATTCCTACAGTGGCTTTGAAGAAGAATGATATCTTTGTCCTCTGCGATGCTGGTGGCGGGTAAGTTAGTTCCGCATCTCTTCTCGCTGTCATCACGGCTGCTGACATGGTCGCTTGCATTGTGAAGAACCGTGGACTTGGTTTCGTACACGATCTCAAAACTACACCCGGTTCCGAGACTTTGTGAAGCTGCTCGAGGGGAGGGTGGACTTTGCGGAAGCATCTTCCTCAATCGCATCTTTGCCAAGTATCTGGATAACAAGTTTGTGAATTTTCCAGAATGGAAAGAAGGCGGCTACCAGACCGACGCAATGAGGACCTTCGAAGATGAGATCAAGAAAAACTTCATAGGAGACTTATCCCAAGAGTATCTTATTCCTGCTAGGGGCCTGAGAAAACCAGAGTTAGGCATTCAGAACGGCACACTTAAGCTCTCTGGAATGGAAATGCTGCGTGTTTTCGAGCCTGTGATCCAGCAGGTTCTTCTGTTGGTCACGAAACAAATTCGAAAAACCACCAGGACTGTTACGGCCGTGCTCATGGCTGGTGGCTTCGGCTCGAGCGACTATTTACGCACTCGGATACAAGCAGCCGTTGGCAGAAAGATTGAGGTGAGGACAGTAGCAAATGGGTACATGTGACCTACCAACGAAATTAAGGGGAAAGCACTAACAATTGGTGGGTGGCGATACGGCAATTGTCAAAGGGGCTCTGATCAGAGGATTATCTGAGAAAGAACCTGGGTATTCATCCATCCCTGCGAGTTTCGGGATCGATTCAAGGGTGGCTCGGAGGCATTATGGAACCATGGCTCATGGTCCCTTCGTCTCGGGCGTCCATTACGATAATTTAAAGTGCGTGGGTTGGAAAATGTCTCATCTTTTCGGAATGGCTTCGTTAACGAGAATACCAGGATACCAAGCCCCTACTCATCCGGCTATGTGGTGCCGATTATGCAGTGGTTCATTGAGAAGGTGGGTCATACTTTGAGAGAGCAGGCTTGCAAGTTCTAATTGACGATTCCAAGAATGCCAATGTCGATGATACAACGCCAGTTGTTACCGAAAATGATTTCTATTGGGAGCAACGCGTCCTGGAGGGACATCCAAAGCAAATATTGGCGACGATATATGTAAGCGAGAAGGATACGCAACCGGTACATCTGGACAAAAGAGGTGAGTATGAGCGTACCGCACCGCGAGAAGAAGACTCATGATCTCTCCAGATGTTTCGGAACTCGTCAAGATCCAGGCCGACCTGAGAAATGTTCCGGTAGAGCTCTTCCCAAAGCAGAGAGGGATTGGGCTCCAGGAGTTCTACAGGATCCCCTATAAAATCGCAACCACCATTCATTCCGGAAGCATCACCTTCGCCGTGCTGTATGGTGGTCACCGATACGAGGCCTCTAAAGAATTTCTATAGGAGAGGTTCTTTGATCTGTCATAAAATTGGCGCTTGTAGGTGTGCAGCGAAGTCAGGGAAGATACTGGTTCGGAGTTTGATGTACTCGGGGGCGACTAAACGAACCTCTTCCAAAGCAATATATGAAATCGGCAAGACTCTTACCATTGCCTCACGGGGAAACACATGAAAAGGATATCGCTACTGCATTTGAGGTTTCAAATGAAAACGAGACGTGCCCGCGAGAGGTTGGTTTGGCGAATGGTGACACTTTGAACCCCTTGTGGTTGAGCATTTCCAGGGGGTGGAGGCGGGGTTGCTGGAGTCAAGTCTTCATGCAGCTGTAGTCTCATAGTTCCTCGCAGGATGATTACGCTTGCATTTGCCTTTGAATCTGAAAGCTTTTTGCAAGTAGTAAGTACTAACTTGACGTTCCTTATAACGCATGTTAGATATAAACCCTTCGGGAATGCTACTTTATATCACGCCACAAAAATGCGCAATTATGCCACCTGGATAGCAATTTCTTAATAGGATGGAAGAAGTGATAATAAGAGCAGCGCAAATTTAGTTGTGACGTGTTAGCTCCGAAGTCTCTGATTGACTAGAAAGCTCGAGGTCTTCAATATTTATCGGTAACGTGGTCAGAATTTCGATAAAACCATGCGTTATGACCCCAAATTAATGCTGATTTTGCCCTGTCCTGTACGTTCGATTCGGGCCCGCCCGCCTCCGAAAGTCCAATTGAATTATGGGTTGCGTGATAAGTCCCCAGAGTCGATTTGGTCGTTACTTGTTGGTTTCCAACACGGAGCGATGCCAAAATTACAAATCCTCAGGCTCGGTGGAAATATTTAACTCGATGATTTGATATGGTTTTCGCATCACTAAAACGTTGTGAATGCTGCCTCGAAGACTCACGCAGATCATGAAGCTTTTGGTGGAGGCAGACTGTGTAACCACCCCAATGCAACCATGCTTTGTCATCTTGCCGTGTATTTGTTTACATATCTTTTCGGCTCTCTCGAAATGTGTCGCGGGAAGCCGCTGATGATTCTTTGGACTCGAGAGTGTCCTCGGAATGATCGTCTGCCTTCCACGCCTCCTCCCAAAGTCACCCTTTCAATCCTTCGGCTCTCTCCGTTGCTGAGTTGTCAACACTAGCACCCCTTAGAACGATTGTCAAACTCTGTACAAATGTCAACAAAATTACTCCATCCATTGGTATTAGAGTACCTGTTCAACCCCGTGCGTATATATGAGAATCCCACCTCTCCACCCCTTTCGATACCCTTTGGTGGCTAATAGTCTCTCTTGCCAGGCACATGGGACTTGCTGAGGCCCTTCCCCTCACGAATAACGGCAACTCGTAGCGTTACGAGATCGATTCCGATTCCGAAACTACTCAATAGTTACAAATATAGTTAAAGAGAATGATCCTATTGCCATCATCATCATTCTTATGGTATTCTTGGGGATCCTTGTCGGGATATTTTTAAGCTATCTCACAAAGAGAAGAACGATCCGGATAAGTGGCAGTTCCTTGAGCACTTCGAGGTTAAATTCACCAGAGGGATCGCCGTCCCCGGATGACGGCCCAGGAGGATCTCCTGTTGTGGGCGAAGAAGGGACTCCGGGGGTTGGTGGAGGAGGGAGTCCTGCTCTCGGAAGAGGAGGTTACCCAGTTATCAGGGGACGGGGAGGATATCCTGTCCTCGGCAGAGGAGGGCACTCAGCTCTCGGAGGACGAGGAGGGAGTGCTGTCCCCGGCAGAGGAGGACACCCAGTTGTCGGAGGACGAGGAGGATATCCTGTTGTTAGCGGAGGAGGGAGTTCCGTCGCTGGCAGAGGAGGGAGTGGAGGGAGTCCTGTCCCCAGCAGAGGAGGGCACCCAGTTATCGCAGGTCGGGGAGGATATCCTGTTGTAGCTTGAACAACCGAGTATATGTACAATTATCAAACAAGTCCGGGAGTTTGCCGGGAGCGAGTACATATGAACCCGCCGCAGGATCTAGAGTGGGATATATATTGGGCGACTTCTCTATAAGAGTCTCTGGGAGACTGAGAGTTTCGGCCGTTTGGATAGAGTCTTTTTAATTATCAATAGGCTTCATTAGAAGCGCTGTACTAGTACTAGTACGAGAACAGACTAGGCTTGCGAAAGCTGTTGAAGAGGCGGTATAGGGTTCTAAGTGAGAGAAGAGGTATATAGGAACACGTCTCTTATTCGCCACCCTGAATTCATAGATTCCACAGCTTCCACAGCTTCCACATCCTCTTAAACCCCCTACAACTCCCCACGGCTTGTTTTGGCTCCCCTCCATTTATCCCGGGTTCCAGCTCCCAGCTTCATACGTGGCTCCTGATGGCTCTCACGGTTCCCCGGGCCACTTTTTATAGAAGGCCAGTACTCTGATTCCAACTGCTAAAGCCTATATATACATCTAACGACGATCCAAAGCCTCATTCATAAGACCTAGCAGAATGTAGTGGCAATAACATGGTAAGTAATGTCAAATTCGAATATATATACACAGGGGGAAATACCCCTATTCCACTGTAATACTGCTCAACCCTGGCAATTTCACTCACTGCTCTCTCGAGTTGGCAAACGTGACGAAACTTGAAGATAGATCAGCCCTCAATGGACCCGAAGCATCCTTCGGCTCCAAGACAACTTCCTACTCTTCCACTCGATTATCAAGTATGAGCTCAGAACGACACTCCCACGTTCTTTACGGTTGAAAGGGTTAGGCTTGGGCTAGAAGACAATAACCCTCCCCCTTTATACAGCATTTCTAGCATCAGCCCATGCCCCGATAGACTCGAGTACCTGAGGCTACCCAAGGAGGATGGAAGAGGGAAGGGATGACGGAGGCATAAAACAGACAGTTGTGCCTTTCACTATTAGGTCGCGCGAGGGCCTTAATAGGGGTTTTCACATGTTTTCCTACAGAATAGTACACATTACAGACCAGGTCACGGCTGTTGCTAGGGTGCAGAAAAAGGAAATCACGCCTTTAAGTACTAGCTCAAATGAGTGTCTGTTGGGCTCTATACCGTTGATGGGTTTGTCTATTCTTGGGCAAAGGACGCCTCCTCCCGAGGAAAGGGGGGTCTCTAGCGAGGGGTAAGGAGTTACCATCTGTGATATATAGTCCTTTAGACTCAGACAGCATAATACACCCAAGAATCAATCAACGCTGGTCGATGCAATGAGTTTACGATGTTCCCCCCACCCCTCACCATTAAATCTTAACCCTCCCCCCCTCAATAACCACAATCAACATAACCACCTCTTCCCCCTCCACCCGCTCCCACACAGGCCCTCGGCATTCCTTCACCACCTCCCAGCACACCAGTACACATTCTCACACCATGACTCTATTTTCCTTCATCACTCGAGGGTAGTGAGGTGGGACCGGAGGAGTCTGATGGAAGCATCGAGGCTGTTCCGGCAGCGGTAGTCAGAAGGCCAGTGAGGGGCCCGAGAGAGGCGCCTTTGCAGTCACCGCTGCTTCGCATTTTGGGTCCGCTTTATCTTACTCCCAGGAGGGGAAATCGAGACGAGGCAATCGCCCTATCAACTAGTTGAGCGTTCGAGAATCTACGCCCGATTTCCGAAGAAGGAATAACCCCACGCGCCGTAGACCGGTATAGGAGACCGAAAAACTTAGAGAAAGAAAAACGGAAGCCGCCTATTCCTACCTCCCTGGGGAAGTCAACCTATAGGGAGTAATAAATGCTAGGCGAGTCCGAATACTGCAAATCACCTGGTCGGGATACCTCCCTTTGGTCTCCTACTATTACTGTAGTTAAATCGTATGGCGTCATTTAACATTTATTTAGTAGCACTACTATCTCCCCCCTTCCCCCCCAGCTCAAATGTTACTTTATGGGGCTAATATCAGTGCGTTTTACCAGGCATTTTAACCCATCATATCTATGGAAACTTCCAGCATATAAGTCAAAGTACTAGTTAGGGAAAGGGGCCGAAGTCACATGTGACAAAGGCGGTTCTGGTGAAAATCACATGACAGTAAGAACCCTCTCTTCCCTTCCCCAAAGCCAGTGCCCTCCTTAAGAGAAGCCACCTGCCCTATACACTGGCTGTCGTGTAACCAAACCAAAGAACGGGAGAAGAACCTCCCCCTGCCCCCCCATACCCCCACGCTCTTTGTCGTGTGAGCTCACGTTACACGAAACAGATCCCGTGTTGGCCCTGGCGGGCGTAATAACATTAGACGAGGAGTGAATCGGCTGTGTATTTAAAACTTCGATGTTGGAGTTGCGAGCACATTAGTGGTGTTGCGCACGTTGGCTATAAGAAACCATTTCGGACATAAAAATTATATCGTCCGTAGTTAATGTACTTACATATACGGCTGCAATGACGTCTCGAGTTCCTACGCTAGGTGTCCGTTGATACCATTAGTCCCTGCACCACGAAAGGTCTCTTGTTATTCTATTCGTCGCTAAGCGAATGTGGAACCACGAGCATTTACAACCGCTTTTCCCGACTAAGGAACTTGTGACGTAAGGGGGCACGCCTAAAATCCTACGACCAATAGCGACTTGAAAAGCAAAGAAAACTAGTCAGTGGGGATGGTTTGGAGTTATCATTTGATTATTAATTACATCGAAAAATGAGAGACACCCGCTATGGTACTCCCCGCTATTAGCGCCGTGATGATTTGAATCCCCTATCCCCCTTTCCACCATTCGGATCAGTTACCAGTGTCTAAAAATCTAGTAGGCAGAACCCTTTCGCTCGACATCCTCGACAGCATCCGAGCCAAGTCCGAGTTTTCCACCGTCGGCAGCCATTGCAGAGGCAAAAGTCTCGTGGGGGACCCATTTGCTGGAGTTACGTGGGGTGGTCTCCTCCATCATGCGGTCGATCTGCTCGAGAGAAAGACCCTTGGTCTCAGGGACAAGGAAGTATGAGTACACGAAAGCCGCTGTGCAGAGACCTCCCCAGAGGAAGAAAACGCTGGACTTCATGTCCGCCTCGCCCTTTCCATCACCAACGAGGTAAGGAGTGATGACGGCGATGATGGTATTCCAGAGCCAGTTGGAGGCGGTGGAGAGAGCGACGCCACGGGATCGAATTGGGAGAGGGAAGATTTCACCGATGAGAATCCATGCACCAGGGCCCCAGGTGGAGGCGAAGAAAAAGATGAAGATGGCGATGAAGGCGATTTGGGCGTTGACAGCCGCGATGTTGTTGGCCACTAGGTCTCCGTTGGGGCCTGGGGTGGTCTTGTTGAAGCCGACGGTGACACCAATGATGGCAACGAGGAACTGGCAAACGAGCATACCGAAGGCACCGATAATGAGGAGAGGGCGACGGCCAAACTTCTCAACCGTGTAGAATGAGATTGGGGTGGAGCAAACGTTGACGAGGGTGAAGATGAGAGAAATCAAGAAGGTGTTGCTGATAGCACCAGTCGATTGCAGGAATGGGGTAGAGTAGTAGAAGATGAAGTTGACACCAGTCCTAGAATGCCACGTCAGCCATGCATACCACGAGGGATGATTCGGAAACTTACCATTGTTGCATCATCTGCAGAGATGTACCCAAGATTGTGCGGCGCAAGTTGGACTTCTGAACCCGGAGTCCACCAGAGAAGCAGTTCATCCAGCTGGACACGAATCCGGAGTTAGGAATGATAGAACGTTCATATTCTTCGTTGGCCACAATCTCAGCAAGCTCGACCTGAATGTATTCGGATTCGACGGGCTGTCCACGAAGTCTGGACAAGGAGTTGGCGGCACGGTCGAGATATCCTCGCTTGACGAAATAACGTGGGGAGTCTGGCAGGAACATTAGACCCCCACCAAGGACCAGACCCCATGCGAATTGAACTGCAATCGGAATTCTGTACGCTCCGGTATCAGGGCGGTTTTGGGTGGCATATACAACGCAAGAAGCCATGAGGAGACCGATAGTAATACAGAATTGATAACCTGCGACAAGAGCACCACGGACTTTCTTGGGGCACTGCGTGAAGAAAAGATGTTAGTGTGTATGAAATTGATGGGAAGGGAGCCCAGCCCTGGGTCAACTTACAATTTCACTCATGTACAGAATGACGATGGCGCTTTCGAAACCGACACCCAGACCAGCAATGACACGTCCAGCAACGATTGTTCCGAGGGCGTCGACGTTGTTATCAGTGATCATCTGAATGACGACTCCGACGATATAGATGGCACAACCGGCGACAACAGTCCACTTTCGGCCAATTCGCTCTGCAACATCACCAGCGATGATCGCACCGAAAAAAGTACCAGCGGAGAGGATAGAGACAATAAGCGATTGGTTTGGAGAAGAGAGCTTTTCGGCGTCTGGTCCTTGGACCATTCGAATGAACTCGGTCGAGCCAAGGACACCGTTGATATAACCCGAGTCATAACCGAAAAAGATACCACCGAAAGATGCGAAAGCGCAAATTACGTAGGCCTTCCAGGTGACAGGAGCTTCGATGCGATTGACATCGTTCGTTGTTGCGAGAGCAGCAGGAGCCATTGTCGCGTTGTCGTGGGTGAAGTTGTACAGCCGATCCTAGGTTGACTGTAGTCTGAGAAGATCACCGATGGACGAAGGATGGATGAAGGATAGAAAGGTGGGAGAGGTGAACCAGAGAGCTGGGAATTCCCCCTTATATAGGCAAAGACTTGTGGGGAGAGAAGGGTTAGGTTGTACTATGTGGTCTGGTGGCAGAAAAGGAGGGCTCGGCCAGGGGTTGTCCACACCAGTCACTAGGAGTAGAAAATGAGGCAATTTTGTTAATTTCCTGCTAAGGGGGAGGAGGAGGAGGAACTTAAGAAGACCCACTGGTAGAATATGGATACTATTCTTTGGGGATTTGCAGACGAGGGACCACTCACAGCACGAGACTGAGCGACTGTGCACTCTTACGGTTTTACCACTCTTCCACAGACTTTCCTGGAGCTTTGCAATGCGGGGTCGTGGAGACTGCAGGTGCAAGGGACAGCAGCACTCCGGCCTCATTTGGAGCTCGATGATAGGCCCATCATGATCGACCGGAACATGGCCCTGATCGTGGCCAGGAGGCTAGTCGAGCAGGACTAGTCGAGCAGGACGGAAGGCTAGAAGGTTGAAGGCTACTGTCTAGTAGTGACCCGTGACTGGCCGCAAAATAAATTTCTACTTTAGCAGTTGCCACGCTTCCTCGCGCGAACTGCTAGCCACGAGATTCAACAAAGACGAGAAGGCGAGAAGACCAAGTAGAAGGCTACTGTCTGGTGGTAACTCTTGAGTGGCCACAAGATAAATTTCGGCTGTGGCAGCAGCAACGCGCCCTCGTGCGAACTGCACCTTGCCACGGTATAGGGGGGGGGGTCGAGAGATTCAGGAGACTAGTCGTGCTAGACTGAAATGTAGAAAGGGGAGAAGGCGAGAAGAACAAGTAAAAGGTTACTGTCCAGTAGAACTCGGCACGCCAACTCGGACTACTCCGTAGAGGACTACTGTAGAAGACCGAGTAGGGTATTGGTCTTCCAAATCTGACCGAAGCGGTCGCGCGAGTCTCTCCATACGGAGTCGAGGTTGTCCCATATGGGGCAACTCGCCCATGGGGCAAGCAGAGAGGAGACTGGAGAGGAGACTGGAGAGGAGACTGGAGAGGAGACTGGAGACTGGAGACCGGAGACTGTACGGAGTAGACTGGAGCAGGACCGACTGGAGCGGACTGGAGGATTCAGACCCGTTCGAATCCCTGACTCCCTGGACGGTGGACAATGGGGATTGGAGAAGCGAAAATCGAGTCTCTTCGCGTGGTAGACTGGTAGCCAATAACCGCTCTCAACGGCGGTATTTCGGTGCATGCAAATTTGTGAGCCTCAATTAGTCTCAACTCTCGGCCTAATCGTAATGAGCAAGGGGCCCGCCCCAGACCCCAGACCTCCTCGCTCCCCCCGTGTGCTAAATGATAAAGCAGAAGCATGCACCATGCGAAATGCACATCGCGACGGTACGAAGTACTCGAGTGATGAAGCGAAGAGGCCATCGTCCAAAGACACCCCCCATGAAGACATCTTCGCATTCTTCACAGGCTTCACACGTCCGGCTTGTAAATTTGCACACTCTTCAAGCTGCCTCTTCCGTCTGCCTCTTCCGTCAGCCTCGGATGTCCAAAGAGGCGGGTTTGATGTTGTCATCAACGGAGCTTGTTTTGGAGTAGCGAGACATGGCGTGTTCGGCTGAAGCGTGGCTTTGTGCATCCTGGTGAATCCTGGGGAATCCCTGACCGCGAGTCTTGAGAACCCCCCATCATGTGACGGCTCACTTGCCTTGTTAAGATGCTGAATAAGCGAACCCACGCCAGGGAATTGCGAAGGTGTGCTGGTATGAAGAACCTGGGTCACCTGACTGGAGCGGGCCGAGGTGTTTGCCGAGAAGGGTGTCGACATATCAAATCAAGCGCCCCTCCTATCACTGCTCGTCCCGCTCCTTGGCTCAATTCTTCGTTTCGTACCTTTCGTCATCTTGGTTCCCCTCCGAAGAAGCTCCGTTTTGCCTTTCTCAGCATCAAGACTACCATCCGGACCGAATGCAGCGGGGCCAGCTCTGCGACTGACCAGGTGCGCCTCCGCCGACTCGCTACAACTAGTCGTGAGTCCTGAGTCGTGACTCGTGACTCGTGAAAATTCCCCCCAAAAACATCGGGACGAGTGCCAACTGGGCCCAACGACAGTACCGTCTACGTACTGTGGCTCCATCTCAGATTCTCAGGAGTGGGCGACCGAGAGAGCGACCGAAATCAACAACGCCTCGACGCCTCGTGCATGCCGTCCATGCCGTCCATGCCGTCATGTTGGTTGGGCTCATTTGAGACACGATTCACACGAACGCAGCTTTGGGAATTGAGGCGTTTGAGACTCGGAGAGTGCGGAGGGATCATGGAGTACGCCGCCTCGACATTTCTTGAGCATCCGAGGATCTCGAAAAGTCTGGGGATTCAAGAGTGCCCAGATTTCACGAGCTTTCGCCGGTTTTCCTCAGCCTGTCCGAAGGGATTCCTCCAACAATGGCAACAAGTCGTGTCGTGTCGTGTCGTGTCGTACAACATCGCCACGATGCTTCAAGCAGTAAGCACATCCATGCAGACCAGCTAAGCGGAAACGGCCCTGGGAAGATGGGATGCCCTCAAAGGAAAAATATCCACTCGACAGCGGCGTCAAGTTGTTCTCTTGGGTGTTGTCGGCTTTCTACCAAGTGGACGGGTCAGACCTTTGCTCAAGAAATCACCAGAGATTCTGCACGGCCCTTGAACCTTGAAGTTTCTCAGGATTCGGTATCGATTTCGGATAGACCGGTTAACTAGCACAACAGCTAGTCACATGATGGACATGCTTGCGTCTGTTCCATTTTCTGCTGGCCTGCCTCGGTCCACGGATTGGCTATATTATTGTTTCCATGACTTCAAAGTTCATGGCAAATATATTTTGCATAAGCCGGAGTCGAAAGGAAAGGGCCGGGTTGAGAGAGAGCCGAGACGCGTTCAGATAACCAAAAGGAACCTTGGAGAGTATATGAGATTTGCAATCTTGTACAGAGTACAGAGCCACTCCTCGCACACGCGAGCCCCCTGAATGGCCAAACCCCACCGTTTGGGATCTCCACAAGGTTAATTTGACGTCGCGCCGTTATCTCGCAAGAAGTTTTCATCTTTTCTGCCCATCTCCATGTCAAATGACTGCTGAGAAATTTGGACCCCAAACTTTTCTCCCAATACACCGTCGCGATTTGAAACCGAGCATTGTAGTAAGTCCTACAAACCGCTCAAGTAAAGAAGGACAGGTTGCGCGAATGATCCATTTTGTATTAGAATTAACGGAAGCGCTTCCAGTCATGATCAGTTCAGCGACGTTACGGGTTCCCTCGAATATGAACTCCAAGATAGGGGTGAGATTCGTATCAATGAGAGGAGCGACATAATCCAGGCGAGCAGCACCAGTTATGTCTTCAAGCCACACACATCGGACATGAAAACGAATCCGCCTAGATTCTGTTCATCAAGAACGCGATCGATTTGCGCCCGAGACTCCGGTACTGTAGGAAGGGCAGCGAGGCAAAGAAACCAAATCGACCCGGGTACTTGCGTTTCGGATCTGAGAGAAAAGTCGTTCATCTAGCGTGTAGAACAATGGCAAACCCAACGTCGTTCGGGATCAGAAAGGTCCCAAGGGACGAGCAGCTGGGTATACTCTTTGCAATATTATTCTTGTTCATGAACTCTAGGTGTGCTTCAGCAGTCCAAGTCTATATTTTGTTAGAAAGGCGCAACAAGAACGAGAGAGGCACTGTACCGGGTGATATGGCATTCCATCAGGCCCTTGAACCCGGAGCTCTGCACAAAGACCGTCATATAAGGGGTACTTGGACATGAGATCATTCGCTCGTGGGAAACTGTAAGCCTAGGGATAATATTGTGGCCGTTGGGCTTCCTCCGGCAAGTTTGAAATCGTAATTTTGTTGACTTGCTACTGGTTGTGCCTAAGATACGTTCGTAAGTCGGAAAGCGCTATCGATGAGCGCCTCAAACGAATTGTGGAAACCGGATCTCTCATTTTGCAATCGACTTTCGACAAGATTAGGTGAAAATACCTCCACGGCGCAAAGACACCATTAGAATCGGGTTGATATTTCGGAATATTGAATAGCAAGTCGTTGGTGTTGAGAAGAAGTAGGAAAGTTCACATGAGGTCGCAGACCCACAAAAACACAAACACTAGCGCTAAGCTAAGCTTATTATAATTCCTGCTGCCACCAGGCGGCAAGGCAAGCGCGACCTTTCAAGTTCTTCCACGCCTTTTGCTACGCGCCAACTAACATGGACAAAACCGCTCGGCGAGTAGACGAACGCTCCCACAACAACTATCACACTCACTATTATTTGCCGCCAATAATTTGATCTATTTTGTCAGATTGCAGAGATGTCTAACAGAGGTTTGGAGACAAGCATTTGGAATCCTTATCGGTCGAAAGTTCTCCTCCCACGTGAGAACTTGCAGCGTCGAAATAAGCCTTACGCAGACAGAGACTCAACTACAGCTTCCGCCTTCCCGGAGCAGAGGATCTCGACTCCTCTAGCTTGCGATTCGAATCCCCAGGCTGTATCCAAGCAGTATACTGCAACATCAATCCTCGGTAGCGCCGGTAGAGGCTTGGCTACAAGTAGATGGGCGGCTCGAAACCCGCAGAACGGACTGTATAACAATCGAACGAGCAAGCAGATATGGACTAGGGCAAGGATGGTTTCCGAGTGAATAGAAGGATTGCTGATATTCTCTCACCATAGACTGTTTCAACTGAACATCCTAAGGATGCCATCAACGAAAATGCCCATCCTACAATCGTCGTTCCTGACCTCGGTCTTCCATACGAAGTACAACATTACATTTTGACGATGATCCAGCGTGTTCTAGAAGAGGGCTGCTTTGAATATGCGTCACGATCGATCCCGCAAGTTCTCCAGAAGAGAAACTTCACCTGCTCCGAAGCTGTCGAGCTCTCGGAATGGCGTAGACTGTTCCCGGGGCATGTGCCACTTAGAAGTCTTCATTCCCTGCCCAATTACACTCTTGATACAGCTTTGAGGGACGCCGTTAGAATTCGAAACTCTGCCGTGCATCGACATCTCTGCGACAATTCCGAAATACGAAAGATGACGATCCAAGCTCAAAAACTGATGTTGATGTTTTCGGACACGATTCGACAAAGTAAACTTTCACATTTGTGTGAAGAGCTAGAGGCGTGGGACAAACTCAGTTACGATGACCGGGAGAGTGCGAGAATTCGCCTCCATTTAGCGTTGCAGCAGATCAGTGATCGGCCGATCAGTGATATGGACTGGACGCCAAATTCGGTGTCCCTTCAAGAGGTTGGAAATATCAATGACTCTGCGCAACAGAAAGAGACGGACGAAATGTCTTACTTGGATGACCAGATGGATTTGGATTAAGGCTGGGTGATTAGGCTCGGTCTTGCCTTCGGCGACTTACTCACTCATTGTGTACTGTACGTATACAGACTTTATGATAACCCAATAAATTTTTCACTTCCTGCAAGAGTTACACAGAAGACTAGTGTTGATGTTGATACAGGACTTTTCACTAAGTACCACAGTAACTTACTTAGTCCCTTTCCTCCCCATACCATTTGATCCCATGCCCAATATCCCACCTAGAGGCACAGCCATTGAATTTTTTGTAACACTGCACATTTTGCAACCTCTCATGCTGGGTACTCATAACAGTTTTCTATAGACGTCTACAAGTTGTGGTGGGTTATCAGCTTTACATTCTGCCCCACTTTAAACTCCCCTCGCGCATTCAACTCCATCATTTCGATGTTCCGGCTCAACAACAACACTACGTTCGAAACCAAACCTCCTCGTCACCGACGCCGACACCATGAATTACACAACCTCTCTCAACTCGCTAACTCAAATGCCTCTGCATAGCAATTACACAATGTACACTCAAAACACCACCAGCTCCGCGTCCCAATCCCAAGCCTTGAACAGTCTCTCCTCCTCCGTCGCCTCGTTGCGCTCTTCACTAAGCCTACTCGATTCCTCGATAACCATCCTAGATTCTGGCATCTCGGATTTCCCTAGGCTGAAGAAGGTCTTGACGAGCACACGCGTGCGGTCGTCCCGTGTTCAGTGATAGTCCCATGTAGACTAACGCCCTCGCAGCATTTCGAGCTCACACCCTCCACCACGCTCCAAGCCGCGCAGTTCTCCCTCGCCGCCGAGCTCCAACCCGCAATCGAGATGCTCCTCCAACGCTGCGAGGCTCACGTCGCGAAACTCGAACGTCGACAAGGCGCCCTGATCGCGCGATCCGAGCTGCTTGAAGGCCGACTGTCGAATGATGAGACGCAGGGATTGAGGAAGAAGAGAAGCTTGGATAGGCTTGTGAAGGGGAAAGGGACCGGGGGTGATGAGAAGACACTGAGATTGAAGGCGTTGAGGCAGAAGAAAGAGAGATTAGGATATGCGGTCGAGAGGTTAGGTCTACAAAGTCGACAGAGGCAAAGGCAGTTGAGGATGAGTGTTGCGGCTGGGACGGGTTTGGGTGGGAAGGAAGAATGATCATTGATGACCGACGATGGCAACGACTGGATTGCGAAAGTCCGAGCGGTGGGTGGGTCGACACGTTACTATGGAGTTTTTGGGGTTTGGTTTCCTGTTCAGAAGATTCGCGATTGATTGCTGGTCGTTTCTGCGATTCTATGGTCTATGATACCCCACGCCATGCAACCACAATGCTATGCAACTCCACCCTTTGCTTGCCGTAAGTACAAACATGTGGGAGGTTTTCAAGTCTCGATCTTGACCTCCTCCGCAGCTTCACCGCCAATAACAAGCTCTTCAACACCTAGAAACTCATCAAATTCGAGGCCTCCAAAGCCTTCTTCTACCGCCCATTTCCTCCCCGGGTCGCCTTTTACTAAAGCTTCGCACGACTTCCCGAGGACGAGCAATCCAGGCGGACGACTACCTTCGCTCTCAATTGCGCTAGCCACAAATTCTAGTGTTGTTCGTATGACACGCTGGTCAGGACAGCTTGCTCGCTCAATGACAGCGCAGGGTGTAGAGGTGGGCCAAAGTCTCCTCGACTTGTCCAAGACTTCTACATCTTCCTCGGATGAAAGGACAACCTTAGCATCTGCCGAATCCCACGTAGTAAGGTCTTTGACCAAGGCTCCAATCCTGTGTAAAGTCATCAGAAACACAACTGTCCTGGTCACCACGAACTCGGGAGGCGTGGATGGCTTCCCTTTTCTCCCTGTACCAGTACATACGAGAACCTGGTCACTGATAGCTCTCTGTGTTGCCGGAATCGTCGCAAACATCGGCGCACTCAATGCACTCGTGATCCCTGGTAGTACACGTATGTCCTTCTCGTATCCTTCTTTCCTGAAGAAGTCGTATTCCTCGCCGCCACGGCCGTAGATATATGGATCACCTTGCTTTAATCGAAGAACCGTCTTTCCAGCCTTGACGCCTGCAAGCGCCATAGACAGCAACTCCTCCTGGGCCTGTTCCGCATTACCTGGGAATTTCCGGGCTATGTGAACTAGTGTCCTTCGAGGAATCAAGTCCAGGACCCCAGAAGGTACTAACTTGTCCGCCAAAATCAAGTCTGCAGACAATATCGCTTTGTGTGTTGCTCGAGTCAACAAATCTGGATGTCCTGGACCGCTGCCCGCTAAAACTATCCGTCCTCTTTTCTGTTCCCTATTCGTGGAAGGTCTTGTGTGATCGAGGGGCGGCGCTGATGAGTTATGTGTGGTATAAGATGCCAGCACGGTTTCAGCGTCTGCATCCGTAATATTTGCCAATCGCCGAAGTGGCCAATATTCGCAAATTTGGGCAAGCCATCGCATCCTCCTATTTTTGGCCGCATCAAGATCCCCCTCGGTGACTAGTTTGTTGAAACTCGAAGACTGGTCCACTGAGTCTTCCTCATCAAGATCTCCGGCAAGTGGTGGATGTGATAGATGGTCCTCTTCTTGGATTTTACGACGAATCATTCCCAAACGAGAACATGCTGCCCCTAGCTGTGAAGGTAGAGATGAAGCGATTTCCCGCCGTATCCTGGAGGAGAGCTTGCACCCTCGACCATTGGTGGTAACTCCGATTTGAAGGGGGCCGTCCGTGTGTGTCGAGAGCAGGTTGAAAGTGCAGAGCGAAGGGGCATCGGATACGTTTACTGGAACTCGGTTTCGCCTGCAGAATTTGGAAATATGTGTGCCTTCAATTGCTCGTCAGCATCTCTATGCCAACTTTCCTTTTGGCCAAATGTAATTACTTACTCAATGGATCCCGAGGTCCACTGGTAACGAATACCGCATCAACGATTCCACCAATCTCTCCTCTTCCAAGACTCAGCACATCATTATCCTCGAAAGACTTCTTCAACCATTGGACTTCCCCGTTGTCTATCCTCTTTTGCAAAGCATAATGGAGGTCTGCGGTTTCGGGCGCTAGCAGTAGAGGCTTTGCGCCTACTTGTATTGATTTGGTGCATCTAGCTGCTGCTAACGGATTCGAGCCAACAATGAGATGTATGTGCCCTGTACACTCGAGCGACGTAAGGAGAGATACGGGCTCCATTTCGTACCGCTTCAAAAGCTGTCGACCGAAGTTGTCCTCGAGTTGAACGATATTTCGAAAACGAGCCGTCAGACAGTGGGCAAGAAGCTATTCGAAGCTTTCAATGGATCTCGTGCGGAGTTACAGAAAAGGGGCGAAATGCTCGGATATCAATGGACTATATCAAACTCCCATCTTCGACATATTGCTTGTTTTGTGCCTCCCTCGATGCACTTCTCCTTGGAGATGTTGTATTCTTGCGGGCAAAAAGACAAGCCGCGATAACGGCCGATAAGGAATTCCCGCAACAATTTTCACAGGGATAAAGACGTCTTATCGAGCCAATCAACGCTCGCCAATTACAGCGCTAACACCGCCCCGTGGAAAACCCAGGATGGCGATCTTGTTCCACTTTCATGCAACCACAAGCCACTGATCGCCTAGTCGACGAACACCAAGAACCGTTATTGACACCCCTGAATTGAGCGAGTTCGACCAAGATGGAGAATTAAGAATGAAGTACCATGTAGATAGTTTTAATAATAGAGCCCTACTAATCGCCTGACTTTCACAAAATAGCTCTTCCTAATTAAGATGGAAATTCGATTCGAATAAGATTAGCTTTGACAAGAGGCAGAAAGAGGTAAGCGAAGTATGTTTTAATTAACTACGTCTTTCTTGTACACCTAGGGATAAAACACGTAGATACCTCTAATAATAGAATACTGGTAGTTTCCTGAATTTCATTATAGCCGAAGATTTCTATTTTAATTAACCTAGAATACAGAATCGCAAATCTGACGAGTACTCGAAAAAGATTCTCTAGGTATATCTTAGGCGAAAGGAATATTTTACTGGGAATTCACTAAATGAAGCTAATACTCGGGATAAGCAAAACGACTTCCTAAGTAAAATAGCTTCCTGTTTCGGCGATAGCTTTAGATAAAATATGTATATGGTTTATATTAATCATCTCGGAATAGTCGAACTTTATAGGATTCTATTAAATTTAAGTATTCCTTACTAAACGTTAGTATAAAATTATATCCGAGCCATTTTACTTGGGAAGCCGTTTTGCTTATCCAGAGTATATGACAAAGCTCATATCACGAGACGAATCGAATATTATATGTGGATGGATTTGGTGACAACGAGGTAATAGGCGTTTAGCTTTCTGAGACTGTCAAACAGTTCTTCTGTTATTGATCTCGATTGTTCAACGACAATGGCTTTGACTATAGAGCAAAAGAGGTTCTCTTAGGACCTAACTTTCAGCTTAGAAGACATGTTTCCCCTTAAACTTCCGAGATTCAATTCAAATAAGAGGTAATAAGAATTTATACGAGTGTGCTTTAAGTTAGAATGCATGCTCTTATTATTCATTCACAGAAAGAAAAAAGATGTTATAAGGGAAAACTAGTAAGCTCCCGAAGTTACGACAAGTTAAACGATACTTTCCTCGCCAATCCAGATATTGCATCCGAACATCGACAAGTCCTAACAACATGTTGATCGAGATGATTTGAGTATTTTTAAGTTATTGGTGATTTACTCTTCATTTTACTAGAGAACCAAAGAGGCAGATCCTGTACGCGGATGTAAGTATGTTGAAATACTGTTTTCTTACAGGTCCTCAGCTTCCGTCCCAGCCTTTTGATGCTATTGTACTCTGAAATTTTATAAACTTCGCTTATACTAGTGGGCAGACTTATAAACCTGAAGTCTAAGAAAATGATAGTGGCAATATACAAAAGAACCAGAGGGAGAGGTAGAAGAGAAAATTGCTTTGGAGAAGTGTTCGAAGTTAGGCAAGTATTAGCGTGACTACAATGAAAGGAAATTCTACGATAGAGCGTCGAATAACCGAAGTGCTCTTCTCTGGGCAACCGTTAACGACAGCTAATTCGCCACAAAAACATCGATATTCTACCAGACGCGTGTCACGCGAGAGACGCAGAGTGGTCCTTAAATTAGACGACACATCAACTTTCTTCAACAAGACACTCGTAATCCTCTCGCGTGTTCAGACACGCCACAAGCAAAACCACCTGATGGATTGATAATTCCATGTCGTCACAGAGAAACCAGGGCACGCACAAATATGTGATTTTTTTCCATGTATTTACTATGTCAAAAGGAGACAAAGAGTACTTTTCGAATGTACAGCGGAAATTCTAACCGCTAATCTCAAATCCTCATATCCCAGTATCGATGGACCAAATGCCACCCTCAACTCCAGTAGACATAATGAAGTTCCTCATGCCCTATGACTGTCTAATAACAACCCCCTCTCAAGAGAAACTCATCATATCCAACCAGTGCAAGCATATCCATTATTGCCATGCTATGTTCTCGCATTCGACTTGGACCTTGTTTGTGGTGGTTGGAGACTAATCAAATCTCAAAGGTGTATCCTCAAATATCATCCTCAGATGCATACCCCCACTCAATCTTTTCCCCACGCCAACTCCAGCTTTCCGAGTCTACCGCAACAGCTCTAAACATAGAATAATCAGAGGGAAAACACACCAGCCCAGAAAACAGCGCCAATCCAGCCCATGGCCAAACCGTCGTGCTTTGGAGACGCGTTTTTTGGCACGGTGGTGGTTGATGGAGAAGCAGTGACAGTCTTGATAGTGTACTCAACAGCAACGGTAGTAGAAGTAACAACCGCACCCTTCAACCCAGTCAACGGGGCTCCCGTAACCACAGCGTCAGCTTGACGACCAAGAACAACAGTGGTAAGCGGACCCGAGACCATCTCATCAACCGAAACAGTAGTAACCCCACCAACCTGCTCCTTGTGAAACTTCGACAAAGTGGCCGGCAGCTCGAGGCTCGTGACTTGACGCGGCTTTAGAAGCACGCCGGTGACATTGGCAGACGGACCAGGGACATGCAAGGCCTCATCGAAGACCCAGAGGATGGCGGTCAGGACGACGACGAAGGAGATGACGCCGAAGATCCCCAAGAGGGTGAGGCAGCCGCAGTATTTCTCGTAGCGGTGAGGTTGGCGGACGTAGGGTTGAGCTTCAATAGAGATGGTGGTGGTGTGGGTTGCGAAATGGGCGGCGCTTGGCTCGAGGTGTTGAGGGCGCTCGGGGGATTTGTCGTGGGTGTTCTCCTGCAGCTCGTAGGTCGAGTCTGGGGGGTTGAGGGGAGACATCTTGGTGGATGGTGTTGTTGGTGCGTGATGTTGAGGGATCGAGAGATGGGGAGTTTACGAGGCAGCGAAGTTGAACTGGGATGGGACATTGGAAGTGGCTGTGGGAAGAATTGAGAAAAGCTCGCTTAAGTCCTTAGCGTTGAATGTCGTTTTGCCTATGATACTCCGAGAATGGGCTAGTAAAATTGAGCTTCGTTGAAGTGAGGTTGGGTGTAGATTTTGAGCGTTCATGAACCATGGTTGATACTCCACTCATGGCCTATGCGTCATTATAGCAGAAGACAAGTTGTTATTATGATCTACAAAGGTTTTTTGCTTTCAAGTGATAGTTAAATGGAAAAAATAGTGGTCTATTTGTATTTATGGTACCACTGTACTTCCTTCTACTCACTAAGGCGGCGAGAATAATGTGATATATCCGTCAAAACCCGTTCTTGCACGCAGTTTCTAATATCAAACTGACCAAAATGAAGTGAAAATTCCCTATGCTTAAGACTTTATCATATCATGGAAAGACTACATTTTCCTTACGGGATGACAACAATGTCATTTGGAAGAACAAGCACTAGATGATAGAGCACAAACTAGTCTATTCATTGTTCTTCTACCAGTCCAACATAGAAAAGCGGAAGACGTTTAGAACAAAGGATTTCTTCTTGAGGGTTGCTTGAAAAAGACCAAACTGTTTCATGGGCTACTTAGATTAGGATTGAAAAGGGTTGGAAAGGTATCCTTAGAAAATGGCCGTAATTCCATTTTTCGACTCACATTCAAACATAATTACGCCTTGACTTAAATATTAGAACATAAGTGCAAAGGCTCTACGCATTCCACCCCCCATCAACAGAATAACACTGCCCAGTAATAAAACTCGCCCCTTGACTTAACAAAAATACAATCGCATTAGCGATTTCCTCAGGCTGTCCCCTCCTCTCAATAACTGCCCCTCCAATACCAATACTCCCCGAAGCATTCGTACTTTGATTCAACATCGGGGTCTCAGTCACTCCACTGTCCCCTATCAGCACGACTTCCTCTCTCCCGCATCCTCAGGTTTCTCAATCCGAGGAAGGGGAAGGGGGGGATACAGAGAAGGAAAGACTCACGGCGCAATACAATTCACCCTAACATTCCTACTCCCAACCTCTTTCGCCGCCGAGCGCGTGAGGCCAATGACGGCGTGTTTGCTCGCGCAGTAGGCACTGCAGCCTTTCAAACCGATGAGACCGCAGATACTGGCTGCGTTGACGATGGAGCCGCCGTCTGAGATGGCGTTGATTTGCGCACGCATGCAATTCCTCACCCCTATCCTCCAATCAGCTTTGATTCATTCATCGTCGGAGGAAGGAAGAAATGGACCTTTCAGATTAACGTCCATCACAAAATCCCACTCCTCATCATCATGATCGGCAAGCTTCACGCCTCATCAGCCATCTCCCCCTCCGGCCTCAAACTGCTATTCTCAAACTCACCAGCATCTTCCCATGATTCTTCCCGATCACCCCCGCCAGATTCGCCGCACCATCCAGTGCCCCAAATGTCTCCACCGTTTCCCGGACCCATGCCTCGACCATATCCCGCTTCCTCACATCTGTGACTTTAGTGAATACCTCTCCCCCGGAGCCCTTAATGTCCTTCGCTACAGATTCCAGCGCCTCGGCCGAGACATCTGCGATTGAGACTTTGGCGCCGAGGGACGCGAGGATTTTTGCGGTTGCGAGACCGATTCCTGAGGCGCCGCCGGTGAGGGCTATGACTTTGCCTTGGAGAGTCGGGGAGGATGTTGTGGATGGCATTGTGAGTTTGACTGTGGAGTTATGGAGCTAAGGGGGTTGGTATTAGAGAGGCGTGAGAATGTGGTAGGGGTAATGAGTAGAGAATGAATGTTGGCAAGTCATTGTGTTTTGTGGTACTTATGGGTAATGCCATATAGGAGGGGTTCGTGAAGCCGAACATACCCAACCGAGTACTTGTACAAGTCTTCGCGGATATCCGATCCGGAAAAATAGATCCATGTCACGTGAATCACCTCGACTTACCTCTAGGTACAAACCTCGCGGATCTTGGGACAGATGCTCTAACTCTAATGTCTTAGGTGGATTTAATCCCAGTCCTGTCTCATCTCAGACAGAGGCAGACACCTGATAGAATGCTGGGAGGGACGAAGTGTTCCGTATGTATATACCAATGCGTATATATATATGCGTATACTTCGTAGAAGCGTATATATGCGAGCAAAGACTTAGAAATGACTGAGGGTTAGCAACCAGTGATCACGCCTTTTGAGTGTTTTTGCTGCAAAGTGATAGCGTAGTTCACATTTCTTAAATTTACTGGAGTCCGCCGTCGTTATATAAATCCAGAAAGCATCTCCCGTGCCGAAAAGCGTGGATCGGGCCGAGTCGGAGATCCGGTCCCATTCGGGAACATGGTCCGAGTCGGCGAATAGGGTGGTCTGAGCACCTGGTCCGAACGCCCAGTTTCTCAAAATTGATTACATCATTCTAGATCATTGTCATTCCAAAACTGCAACACCACACGACAAACTCGAGATACTCTCTGAGCAAAGGACCGGACCAAAGGAGCGGACTATCTAGTCATCACGACGTCAATCTTCAGTACTGTAAAATGGCGGGATCACTGGATAATGCGAAGAACAAGGCGAAAGAAGTCGCGTCAGGACCCCGCCGCCCTTGCTCCAATGAAGTTCACAAGACTGACATCAAGCAGTGTCGAAGACTTCAACAAAGCTAAAAGCCTCGCTCATTCAGCCGCCAAGTCGGGAGCATACTTGTATCCGATCAAGGTGGGATTGATCACTGTAACACTTGAGGTTGCAACATTCTGACAACACCATGTCTCGGCAGGGCATTTTCTTCTTCATCAGCCACAGAACACTATGGAAACCACTTCTTTCGAAGCTCGTACCAACATTCTCGCTCTCTGTTGGTGTGATCGCGTTCATGTTCTTGTTTGCATATCTACCACAACTTGCAGTTCTGGTCTTTGTCAATGGTCCACTCGCAGCATTCACAACGATTCTTCTCACCCTCAGTGAAAGCTCAACTCTGATCAACATTATCTCCCGAACATTCTTGCTCCAAGATGCCCTGGTTGATACCTTTGATGGCGTCATGGTTGCGCGGAATCAGTCAGATGTGCTATCCGAAGGTCGGCAATTGAAATCGGGCAATTTCAAGGACCCCATGGCCAAGTTGGGAAAGCTGGTCAAGTCTCCCTTTGAGAAGTTCACACCCAAGGCTATCATCCGATACGTCATGTATCTGCCGTTGAACTTCATTCCAGTTGTCGGAACTGTTATCTTCGTTCTTTTGCAAGGCCGTTCAAGAGGCAACTCTGTCCACACCCGCGTATGTTAGCATGGCAAAAGATCTGAAGGCTCACCTATTAACTCTGAATAGTACTTCCAACTCAAGAAATGGTCGGATTCTGAGAGAGGGCAGTGGCTGAAAGAGAACACAGCTCCATATGCTGCGTAAGTCTCTTCTCGGCCCTCGCCCAAGCAGGGAGTCGAATTTGTTGTATACTAATGTGGAGCAGATTTGGAACAGTTGCAACTCTACTTGAGCTCATTCCGTTTGCTTCGATCTTCTTTTCGTTCACAAACACTGGTAAAAGCACTCTTCTGGCCGCAACTTGTCTTACTAACACATTTAAGTGGGCGCAGCTCTCTGGGCTGCCGACATTGAGAACAGAAATACGACCATGACAGAAATGCAAAATAGTGCGTCGCAGGAAGTAAAAAAGTCGGCTTGATGCGTGCTTATGCAACATTCCGAGATGATGCCCTGGCTTGTGTAAGCTTGGTCGAATATTTGGACAACCTGGATTTCGTTCCGAGCACTTGGTGTAACTCCATCGAGTGTGACGACCCGCATCATTTATCTGTAGTGGCAATTTCCTGTTTTGTGCTACCTGTTTGTCGTATAGAAATTCTCTCTGCTCATTAGAACGGACTAAGCAAACGGAGGAAGCCGGATATGGCTAGCAGGAAACAGCCAGCCATAGAGTCAGGGGTATCTGCAATTGCGAGCTATGAGAAAGGCGATTAAGTCGCATAGATAGCCGATAGAAAACCTTGGTGGATCTCATCAATTTGTTGATTTTCATGCACCAGCAGACCCAAATCATGCAACAAATACAGCAGTATTTCACAACATACCAGTCCTGCTCATAGCTTGAGGCATAGCCGACTCGCCCTCTGAAACCACGTGCTTGTACCAAACCTTCCGTGAGAGACGGAAAACCCTTAGATGTTGAGCTTTGGAAAGCAGATAGGGGAATATATGTGCAGATCTCCGCATGAAAGAGGCCGCGGGATACTGTCGTATGAAGTCTAAAGCCACAACAGATGTGGCGGGGGAAATGCTAATTGCCGCCTTCTCGGCAAGCTCTCTTCAACACCACAGCTCTTGTATAACAGACCCAAGCGTACATGGCGCGACCACGTATAAGCCTGGAACCATGGAGAGTTAGTGTTGACCTCATCTAAGGGTTCCGTCATGGAGAGTGAACAATAAAACCCGGATCTTTGTTGTTGCTCTCAATTTGTATGGTGTCGATCCTTGGGGTAATTGAGTGCCAGACCTAACCTCTCGAGATGTCTTAGTCGATTCGGTGAGGGGGATTTCGAGATCGAAACGCCTGGCTGCAGGAACAGAGCTGCATCTATACCTCTGTAGACCGGCAAACTGCAGTGTGACCATCACGACATGGCAAGGCAATGCGGGTAGCCTTACTAGTACATCTAGGGACTCGCACGGCCAAGGTCGAGGAACTCCTGTCGATATGGCGTTGCGTAAAACATGGGGAGCGAGTAAGCTTCTTTCATCCCAAGTCGAGCTTCGAAGACTTTCTGTGACTGGTCGCTCAAGTCTCAAGTATGGCAAAGGCCGGCCCCAGCAGTCGAAACAAGACATTCGAGTGCCGATGCGCGGTTGCTTCGATGCTGCTCTTTACCTCGTCTGGAAGAAGCGCTCCCATTCTTTCATGGCGTGATACCACTTCTGCCACGGCCCTTGGGATGGGTACTAGGACACTCACGATGTTTGAAACACATCTTGTATGAGAGAGAGGAGCCCATTGGTACGCTTGTCCATCTGACTGCATTCCCGCTCGTGAGTGGACCGAACATCGACTGGTTGTGGAGGCTGTGATGTTTCCATTGTTGCACAAGAAGAAGACTTTGACGAAATTCCTCGCCGTTGATGCTGGGAAAGAGGAATCACCTTCAAATAGCAATGCCGCACGCCAATCACTCTCCAGCTTCTTTCTCATTATCTATGCAAGATGGCAAGGAAGTTGTAACCTGGGCGGGAGACAGCGTCAGGTTGTTGTAGCTGGCTGTAGCTGCTGGCTGCTTCCTCCCTCGCTTAGCAGGCGAAGGGGACCGGCAACACCTTTCCGAGGGGCTATAGTCCCTAGCAAAACAAACGCATCTTTCATCTCTCGACTTTCTCTTCCCATCCCCAATCATATATTTAGCTTCTGTTGCCCACGCTCCTTTGCTTTCTTTTTGGTTCGTTTATCCTGTTCGTGCTTCTTTCGACGCTTCGTTCTGGTCCTCTCACCGAAACAGGTAGAGTATTTTGAACATCTAAGCCGTTGATCAACAGCCACCCCCTTTCACTTCTTTCGTCCTTTGAAAGCACCAAGTCGCCTCTTGGTCTGATCTCGGCCAGTCCAAGTGGGATTATATCTCCGTAAGTCTCCTTGCTGCCGAATTGTCGTCCATTGCAAGGAATCCGCTGTCTATCTCATGTCAATCACCATTGACTATATTCAGACCATGAGATCCTCCATGCTCAATGTTGGCCTTGCCTCAGCTGCAGTTCTACTCGCTGCCGCACCCGTGGCTCATGGTCTTCCGAGTTGGCTCCAACCACATCAACGAGATGCTGACGCCGATGCATTCGCACCACGTCAATACAATGCATATAGAAAAGCACCAGCCTATGGCCACTACAGCTATGGCGGTTACGGACCTCAGCCCACCGTCACGCCCACGACAACGACTACAAAGGTCTCGACTTTCTTAAGCAACGCCGGCGAGTCAACCTCTTCTTCTGCAGATCATTCTGGTAAGTTCTCGATATGATCGAATTTCTATTTCTGACGTGTGTAGAATCTTCTATCGACGGCTCTTCGCAGATCCAAAGTGTCAGCCGATCAGTTGATCCATCCATTGGCACATCAGCATCTAGCTCTGATCCTGCATTGGCAACCTCTATTCTCCTCTCCACTGGTGCCAGCTCAACGTCAGGCAATGGCGATCCTCCTTTTACTACAGAGGCCTCGTCAGACCTCCCATCTTCGACTTCGAATGACCCTATCTCGTCGACAATCACTACCGGTAGCAACGATGGTGTCTCAAGCACACCTTCACTGTCTGAAATTCTGCCATCTTTGAGTTCTGACCCTACATTGCCAATAATTTCTGCTAGTAGCAGTGTTTCTACATTTGCTTCTGGTTCAGTCTCCCCACCTTCGGCGTCATATGGCCTAAGTGCCTCGGCATCAAGTACAATCGCAAGTACTTCAGGAGCGACATCGTCAGTGTACAGCACATCAATGGCGACACAAACTGATTGCCATCGAAACAACTGCTTCCGTCAGCTTTTACGAGCTTCTGGCAGTGGGGCAAGCTTTTGTGCCACTTATACGGCCACCGTGAACACTGCCATGACTGGCTATCCATCATTTGTCTCCCAGTGTTCAGGTGTCCCGTCCGCAGTCTCGTCCGCGTGTTCTTGTGTTGAGATGGACGTACCACTTCCTACCTCCACCTCGAGTAATGGTGGCATCACTATGGATCCGGTGACTACTTCAGTTAGCAAAATCATATCAGCAACCTATCTGGAGACATTCCCTACAATCGTGAACACAACACCAGCTAGCAACTATGGTGGCGCTCCAACACTCACTGGAACAACAGGAGTTCAAACCACTAGCACGTCTATTATCGAAACATCTGGAGCATCAACAACTTCTGCATCGAGCTCGACACCGTACTTTTTTGGCAACACGACGGCCAATGTTGGCCCCACAGGAACTGCCATGATTACTTCCTCTGCCACCGAGACAGTAGCTAGACCTTCGATAACACCTTACTACCCAGCTGGTAACTCATCTACTTCAGTGGGAACTGGGACAGCGCCCACCCCAATCGAAAGCTCAGGGCCATCCGATCCAGCGTCTAGCACTGGTTCATTCACCTTTGCTCCATATCCAGCGTCCAACACCAGTGTGCCTGTACTACCGACTGGCACCGTTGCCAACCCAAGTTCATCTGGAACAGGCATGTTGTCCACCTTCAACCAGATTGAAGTTTCCTCGTGCTGACTTTTTAAATTAGTTGATCCTACCTCCATCCTCTCAAATATCAGCTTGCCATTGCCGTCAACCGTCGATTCAATCATCGGCTCGACCATCACTGCAACGCGTACACGAACTCATACTCGCACTCGATCACATACCCCTGGCATCTCTGCTGGTGCAAGTTCGGGTGTTACTAATACTGGGTTGTCCACGGCTCCTTATCCAACGAAGAATTCCACCTCGACTGTGTTCCCGACCGGCTCGGGAGCCTCAAGCTCAACTCTAGGACCATTGAGCACTGGATTATCATCAAGCGTATCTGGTGCTATAGCTTCCACTTCTAAAGCGACCAGCGCTCTTTACCCAATCACTGCCAATTCTACTGTTCTTGTTGGGCCCACTGGAACTGGATCTCCAACAGTTTCTGAATCAGACAATAGTGGGGCTTCGAGCTCATCCTCATCAGATACAAGTACTTCTACATCTTCAACTGATCCTGTTATTGCTAGCACCATTTTTACATCCGTTTCTGGGACCAGTGGTTCGTCTTCCTCTTCGTCGGTGACTTCAACCGCAGGTGAGACAGCAACAATTTCAAGTTCAGTATACGATCCCGCAACGTCCAGCTCAGAAGCTAGTGGAAGCACTACAATCTCTGACAATAGCGGTGCCTCCACATTGGTTATCTCGACTCCTTCCGCCACAACATCCGGATCAAGTTCTGCTTATGACCCTGCAACATCCAATTCGGAAAGTGGCGGGCCTACAACCGTTTCTGACAATAGCGGTGCTTCTTCTACAATGCCAATCCCCATGCCTTCCGCCACATCGTCAGGCTCGAGTTCCGGTTATAGCCCGGCTACATCCAGTGCTGAAAGCAGTGGGACTATAGCAGTCTCGGAAAACAGCGGTGCAAGCACATCCTCGAGTGACAATGCGAGCAACACTCTGTTGTCGTCATCCAAAGCACCAGTCTCAACTACATCCTGTACGAAAGGTGCACCAACCACCACAAGCGCGGGATCATCCGCTGTCTCCACTTCATCTGGTGTTTCCAGTAAGAACGTTCCCAAAGATTAACAATGGCCCTGCTAATTCTTTCTACAGCGAGCCCAGCCGACCCACCATCAGCTAGCGCAAGTCAGACAATTTCCATACAATCAACCTTCATGACGATTACCGGCTCTGCTCCTATAAGCAGCACGTCTACATCTGGAGGTGCTTCCAGTGACCCGCATGACCCTGCGACGTCGTCTGTTGGCACAACCGTTACCGAGAACTCCGGTGGTTCAACTTCCAGTTTCTCGAGTCAAGCACTCCCAGCCTACACTCCGGCTCCGTATGACTACAGCCCATACCCAGCAGCTCCGACAGCCAAGGTGCACTCTGGAAAGCATGGCCTAAGCCCAGAAGATGAGCTGAAGCTCGAGGAGATGATTGAGGCATTCATCGAGCAACTCGAAGAGGAGGAGGATGACAGCAACAAGTGACCTGGTCTCATCGCAAACATCTTCGCGAGTTGATGCACGCATTTCGAACTCATTGTGTTGGTGCACACAAAAAAATGGTTCAATTTTGCCGGGTTTTATTTCCTATATTCGATTTGAAGTTGCCGTCGGCAGCGGACGGACGAATTTGTTTTGGTCTGAGCTGTGGGGGGCCGAAAACACAAAATAGGTGGATGAAATTCTTCCAGGTGGTGGTTCAATAGATGGGACAACATACATACTTAAGAATCATAGTCCATCAATGGGATCTCTGCGATTTTGAGACTATCCTAAGACCATTCTTTTCGGGGTGTCCAACCATTCTACCCAGTCTGGCCCCATGTGCTCGTGAATCGCGGACAGTAAGAACCGTCCCCCCTCGCCCACAGCCCAAAAGCTCCTCCTGCTATGCAGCAGGATTGAAAAATAGGCCATGACTACTAACGCCTCGGGTTTCCGCGCGTCGAGGAGCCGGGTGTACGCCGCTGATAACGTGATGGGCCAGGCCACGACCGTTCGTGCGTTTGGCGGGCCGTCGAAGATGTTAGTTTGCGGTTGCGAGTTGTAGACCCAGATTAGACGTGTGACCGCTTGTGTGTACGCTTCCAGATCTGAGGCTGAGAGGACCGCGGAGGCAGTGAACTTTTTTAGGAGGTCTTCGAAGGCGCGAGTGACTTCATCGTTCCGGTCGATGGGCGCATCGTCGGTTTGTAGGAGGGGGGCGATGTCTGAGGTTTTTATCGATTCCCAGGAATCACCGATTAGGACATGGACGCCGCGGAGGAGGTTGATTGACTGTACGAGGGCGTCTAGGAAGGCGTCTAGATTTTGGTGCGGGGTGGAGAAGGTGGTTGTGAAGAAATGGAGACCGAGGAGAGAGGAGAAGAGGAAGGTTGGGATGAGATTGATGGTATCTGGAGCTTGCGTTTCCTTTTGGGGTAGAGTGGAGTGGGTAGGGGGGAATTGGGTAAAGGTAGGGACGGAGGCGTTGAAGAGGGTGAGGGCTTGAGACTGGAGGATGCGGGATTCCGTGAGGTAGATGGGCGCATTTTGAGGGCGGGTGATGGAGAGGTGGAGGGCGGAGAAGGCGAGGGCGGAGGTCATGAGGTAAGGGTAGGCGAATGTGTACTATAGGAAGGTTAGATTGGTAGAATCTTATTTCGAAGAGATGGGAAAGATGTTTGATGGAGGGGGAGTATGCGGTTTTGTTCCCCTATATGTGGAAGGATAATCTGCTGAATTGCCCTTGAAATTTCAAGGGACATAGAGCGGCATGGTCTTACTCCTACTCCTGATGGAAAGTGAAGAGATTGACTAGGAATCCCCAAGGGGTGACAATCGAGATAGAAAAGACCCACCTTATGCACCACAGAAATATACTCATCTGTCATTCCACCCTCAGTACCGAAAGTCATGGCCCCAGACATTGCATTTTGGAATAGCTCTAGATGCAGAATATTGACATAAGGTTCAGCCCGCGGAGGCGTAGGTGGGAGGGTTAGTGATTGCGGACTTGAGGCGGCGATGCTCGGATTTGAACTTCTGGATTCATCAGATGGCGTGTAAGGGACGAAATTGTCCTTGATGGCCTTGCGAGTAGTGGTGCTGTAGATGCATTGTGTTTTGGTGGTTGTGCATTGCAGGCAAGAGGGATGGGTTTCATCACACTGTGAAGAGGTTAGAATGGTGATGTAATGTTTTTTGAAGGGGGTGAGAGGTGGAGAGGGATGGTTGGGTAGACCTTTTTGTGGCTAATCTTGCATGCTTGACAACCTTTTCTGGATTTCTTGTGGCTTTTGCGAAGCATGGAAAGGGGATTTGAGGGTGTTGGTGGAGGATGATGAGAGGGCTGAGATGCTGATGAGTAGAGATCTCGTAGTTTGTAGGCTCGAAGTTTGGCTGGATAGTAAGTCTGTCGAGATTAATAGAATTTCGAGATGCCGCAAGTTGGTTGACGTGGGTTTTGGGAGCATGAAGAGGAGGAGGAGGAGGAGGAGGAGGAGCATAAGGAGCATGAGAATGAAAATGACGCCAAGACTCCTGATGATGGGACGCGTCATGGTACTGTGCTCTTACAATGCCACCACCTCATGAGATCGCCTTTGAGTAGGCAATGGACTACGGATTTAAATTCCTATTGTATGGACCCCTATCTTCTACCTAAAACATTTGATGATACTAGTGGTGAGATGATCACGTGGCTTCGGCCACGTTGCTTAGTCATTCGCTATATATTTTGTTTTGTGAGACGTCTTGCCGCCATCTAAAGCGAGCCTTAAAATCCGGTCTTACAAAAGATTCCCCGTACTGCTGCTTCGTTATGTCATTTTGCAGCAGCAGATTTTTCCTAAGCCTCGATGAAAGAAAGCTTCTCACTTTCTCAGTCTACTAGGTGGCTTAATACGGTAATATCAATTTTGAGATAGAGATAGCTGCCTTCACCTTGGGGAGTGGTGCGCTGTTCCTTACAGATACCAAGCGCATGGGCGAGGATAAGGTGGGAGATATTGTGTGTATCCTCAAGCAGACAGCCGCCTCTTCTATCTTGCGCCCTCACCCCTTAGGGGAATGGTGTGTGGTGACTACAGGCTGCCTTTGTGATAGTATTCAATTAGGCGGAAGATCATCAGATGAACTTCAGCTTTTGCCCTCGCCTCGTTATAACATCAACAGCGTGGAGGAGATTTTTGCTCTTTGGTAAAGGCTAAGAAACTCTGCGGATAATGATTAGCGTCGCCGGATCCACGCCGGTCATCTACTCGATCGGAATTATCTATGGTATTCTCTTTTTACGGATTTCCTGGATAATTACAAAGCTTCGAGGAAGAGAAATCCTTTCTATTGACGCCATCGTTCCATCTACGCAGCCAGGGTGGACGAATAAAGATTGCTCGAGCTGATTTGGTCCATAAGCACAAACCGCACCTCAGGAGGAACCCCCGGATTTGTTCCTCCTATTGTCCAACTCCACACTATCAACACTTTCGATGGCAGACTGAATATACGCAGGATACCACCACCAAAATGCCACCGTAACCACAAACATTGGCACCGCATCGAACACATAAAGTGTCCACTCATGCGTCAACGAATACCCATCGTGACCCTGTATGTACTCCACGACACGAAATATCGACCGAAAGAAGATCAAAGCGCTCACGGTATAAATCATATAAAGCGTCTCCTTCCACGGCGCCTCAGTTGTATTGCTCTCCCTCGTCGGCGTAGCCCTCAGGCGTTTCTGAAACACAATACCCACGACAAAGAAACATGACAGCAAAGCAAGCTGAATAAACAAGCCCGCGATCACCAGATCCTCGCCAATCTTCGCAACCTTCGGATTCTCATTCGTCGTTAGGTTCGACGCTGAGCCCTGGATGGAGAGGGAGAGTAAGTCACCGATGACGAAGGTCTTGGTGAGGCGCGAGACGGGGATGAGGGAGAGGTGTTCGCCTTTGACGCAGCGGATTATGCGGCCGAGGGTCATGTAGATGGAGGCGGCAAAGAAAGCGGGAGCTATGACTGGGAAGGAGATTTGCAGGACATAGAGGGTGAGGGAGGCGGTGTTGTCGTATGCCGCTGCGCGGGTAGTGTAGCCGATGACTTCACCTATGAAAGGGGGGCGTTAGAGGAACTTTCTACACGCGAGAGGGGAAGCAGGAGGAGCACTTACAGAGACATCCAATGGCAAACCATACGCAAAACCAGCTACGGTGTGCGTACATGCGCCATCCGTGCAGGACCGTGATGGTGAAGAAAAGAATTGTGAATATGATCGAGGCTGCGAGAGAGGGCAGGAATACCCAGAGGAAGTAAACCCCTTTGTATGCTTCGAGGACTGCCATTGCCGCCGAAGAACGCCTTGTTGGCCTATGCCGAAATGCAGTTGGGGACGAATGGAACGCTAGATCTTTACTTATGAAGAAAAGAGATCGGTAGATATCAAAAGAAGACGAGGAAGAGAAAAGGAACACAGGAATATGGAATGATGGCGAGGGAATGGAAAGAACCGGTCCCAATATAATACATGCGGAGGGTCTAATTTCTATACTTCAGAAGCGACAACTGCCATGGCAACTAATTCCTCAATCAGGAAATATGAATACGATACGCCGTACGCGTAGTCTGCCATGGCACTATGCAAGGCACAGCTGGGCTAAAGCAACAAACTCTAGAATTCCATCTCGCAGCTGCTACAACTAGCCCTATCACGATTCGACGTCTTCCAAAAGGGGGTTGCTGCACGTGCTCGCATAGCCAAGAATAGTCGGTCCGTGCTAGTCCCGAAGAGGTTGATACGCGTATTTGAGGGAGGACATGCACGTTTACCCCCCAGGGAAGCGAGAGGACTGTGGGGTTGCTCCATTGTGAAACCTCAGGACTCATGGGGATTTTCGGATTGCAGTTGACATGACGTTTGCTCGCGGGGGAATGCTGCTCCGTTTAGCTTGGCAGTATGAGGAAATCATCAAGCTTTGACGGAGTATATACGAGGGCGAGGTTCGTGAGGCTATTTTCGTAAGGTTGATTCATTAATAGTAGTTTGACCCCTACTAAAATACTATAACATACGCCGAGGATTGATGGATAATGGCTTGAAATATGCTACTAGCCTATTAATATTGGCTAGTAAAGTCCTTAATAGGGGACTTGTCCCCCGGCTAGCAAAATCTTTCCGGAGTGCTGAAAAAACATCTTGACCTGTAGCTAGTCAACTATTCGGCTTCCAGACCCCGAGGCTCTGGCGTCCTACTATAGTCTTTCACTTACACAGGACGTTAAAAGGATATAACAAATAAACAAACAAACAAACGCCGAGCAGAGAAGTGAGCGAAGCTTACTAACTAACCTAAGATCTCCCGAAGGGTCGTAATTTTACGCTAAGTAGAGAAGTGGGCGAAGTTTACTAACATGAAAAAAACCCTCCCGGGGGGCTTAAGAGGTAACGAGTACAGCAGAGGCGCTTTTGTAAGGAACAAGGTCACGTGACGTACCGTGTGACTTAGAATCCATATATTAGTTATATGTAGTATTAAGCATATTTAGGTGTTCGTAAATATTATACCTTTGGTCAGCTTAGCTCGGTTGGAAAAATGCTTATTCTAACACCTAACATCCTGTAATAGTCACGGGAATTGACAGAGCGGCAGCTTTCTGCCAGCAAGCTAGGCTCGAATAGTGTTTCGTTCATTACTCTCTACAGGGTGTATTGATTGTAAAAACGAGGTTAGCGCCACAGCAGATCCACCAATAGCCTGACTGTAAAATCAGCCGTTCTAACCCAAATAATCAGCTGTTCATACTACTTTAAATATAATCTATTTCACTGTTCTATATTCTTATTTACTATGGCAGAATCAACTATTTACATTCCTACTCCGAAAACACCTACGTATAATACCTCTAGGGATAGTAGGCTACGTATTCAGACTTTGTATTTTGATGCTGGCTAGACAGTTGACGATATCCTCCTTTCAAATTCACAATTGACGCAACGACAGATATATTATACTATCAACCACAGACTTACTCCTCAGCACTCGACTGGCAGGCATGTCCTTCTTGATACCCCTCATCGCAAGCACCTTATCAACTGGGTTACACAGTCCTCTTTCAATCGCGATATTCCATGGGCAGAGCTCCCGAAGTGGCTAGAATGGGAGTGTGGAAGTACGGCAATCAGGAAGGCGTTTCAAAAGGAGGGATATACAAGAGCTATAAGAAGGAGGAAGGCACCACTTTCCGAAAAGAATAGGCTTTTGCGGCTGGCATAGGCACAAGAGCATATAAAGTGGACGTAAGAGCAGTGGGATGAGATCCTCTGAAGTGACGAGAGCTGGGTTCAGCCAGGCTATCACAGACGGCAGTGGTGTACAAGGCTGATCGGACCTTCAGAGCTCAATCACCCTGATTGTATATCTCACAAATGGCAAAGGAAGATAGGATGGATGTTTTGGGGTTCTATGTCAGGGAAGTATAGCAAAGGAGCAAGTGTATTTTGGGAGAAGGAATAGAAGACAATTATAGCAGAGTCGTATTACGAGCATACTTTCCTAGTTATATAGAACTACCTTTACAACTCTACGAACCCACACCCAGGATTTGCTTTTCAGTAAGATGGAGGATCAGGACACAATGCAGCGTATACATTGGCATATATGACAGAAAGAGGGGTTGTACTAATCTTCCACTGTCCATTCTCTCCAGATTTGAATCTAATTAAGGCACTTTGGGACAGGATGAAGGATATTTTAGGGAAACTTCACCCTAAAGTCCACAGGAGATCTAAAGAGCTAAAGGCAGCTATTTTAGAAGCATGGGAGGCTATTACAGATGCAGAAGTAAGGGAGTTAGTAAGTACAATACATCAGCGTTGTTTAGATGTAAGAGATACTCATGGAATGTATACAAATTAGTAGAACAATCTAAAGAGCCTCAATTTTAGATACTGTTCAGATGGAATAAATTTTAAAGCAGCGTGTTGTGGCGAATTTACATTCTTTAACCCCTGTAGAGAGTATGATAAATCAGATTACGATGAAACAAAACATTCTGACCAATAGTATTTCAGTGGAATAACCATTAATCCGGATTGACACTTGTGGCAGGGGCTGAAGCTGACTAAGCAGTTGTCGATTAGTCAGAAATCGGCATCGTTGGCGAAATTTCCCCTCAAGCCGTCAACAACCTTCAATGCATTCTCAAAATCCCCAATCAACCCCTCCACATCCTCCAACCCCGTCGCAATCCTCAACATGGTCTCCCTCAACCCAAACCTCCTCGCCCACTCCATCTGCTTCCCATACAGCCCCTTCACATAAGAAATCATGATCGTCCTGTGGGCACCAAGATGCGGGCCGACATGCAAATTCACGCAGTCGTAGAATACCTCCAGCTTTTCGACACTCTCAAATTCGATGGAGAACAGACAGCCGTAACCAGGTTCGAATTCCGGCGTCGTAGGGCGCTTGACGGCATCGAAGTTGGCTTTGAAGACGGGGTTCGTGTTGGGGTAGAGGACACCGGTGATGCAGCTTTTGGGGTCAGAAACTTTGGATTGGAAGTAGGAGACGAGGGTCTGGGTGTTGGTGTTGAAGGTTTTGGCGCGGACGAGGTAATCTCTACTGTTGCTGGCCAGCACTGCAGCATCGAGGGGGCAGTAGTCGAGTTCGTAATTCTGGGTGAAGAGGTCTTTTAACTCTGCGTATCGTGATGCCATTGGGTTGAGGATGGCGGAGGCTCCCATCACATCTGCATAGCCGCTGAAGGATTTGGTAAGACTTGTGACGACGATGTCTGCACCGCTGGGTCCGAGGAGATCAATGTTGCAGAAGGAACCGATCGTGTCGTCGGCGATGAGGTAACAGCCATATGTGTCTGCCAGATCTCTCAATCTGCTCAAGTTGGGCACTGTGAGAGATGGATTCGAAGGAAACTCGAACCAGATGGCTTGGACCTTTCTGCCATCGTTCTTCTCGCTCTCGAGAAAGGCTTCAAGATGGATCAGTTCTTCATCTGTCCCTGGACCGATGAGTTTGTTGCCAGTACCATATTCGTGAAAGATCTGCAGGGTGGTATAGAACGCAAAGCCGAAGAATGCCGTCTTTGCTTCCAAGGAATTGGCTTTGAGTAGCCAAGTGTGAACGCGGTAGATCGAAGTCATTCCTGTTTGGAAAAGATATATGTCGTCGGCCTGGACTTGAACTGGTCGAGGACCGCCAACAGGAGCACGCTCCACGAGACCTGCGATACGTTCCTTGACCTCTACATGACCAGGTGACTCTGTCCTCGGTGACACTGAACAATCCTTGGTCACTTCCTCCAGAGAATCGAGGTTGTCTAAACACTGTTCTGCCAGTCGACTTTGAATCCCAAGACCCGCATTCTGCCAGAACTGCAGCACATTTGGAAAGTTTTGTGCCGGTAACACGACTGCGAATAGCTTCGTTCCGGTTTTGGCAACTCGAAGAGCACGAATGGAGATCTCATCACGAGCAACGGGATCAGGTCCTTTGGGTGCATCCAACATGCCTTCGGCCCTTGGTGTTTGTGTAGCAAACTCGACACATTCTGAAGCTGAACTGAGGGACGTGAAAATCACCACTGCAGTCCCTGGTGGGAGGTTCAAGAATTCTCCAAGTGCCGCGGCGAGCTGTACTCTATGTTAATGGTGTTGTCTATCAAATCCTGGGTTAGGGAACACTTACAGCTTTCACGTCCGGCTTGGGAAGCATACGAGGATACGTATTCTTCAGCGCATTAAACAGCGTTTGATCCTTCTCAAGAAGTCTTAAAAGATTAGCCCATTTCGGAAGGTGAAAGGTGATTGCATGTCTTGGAGCAGGTGGCAACGCCTCCCCGAAACCTGTGGTGATCAATTCTGACATGTTCAAAGCTGATGAAGGTTATTTCCCGTATTTCATTCGATGCTTTTATGGGGTTATCCAACGACGGATTTGGCTATGTCTACTCGGGGGTGAAGTGCTTCCACAAGTGGTAATTGTTCTTTGACGTGAAATAGCAGGGCGAACGCATGGCTCAATCCTCACGTCAGCCTCACAATTCCTACAGTCTCCTTATCGGAATCAATTCGGATACTTTTCAAGTGACCTTAGCTTGGCGACCGCCTCGGGCACGAATTGACGAATTGGCTGAACCGGTCCCACATATTGCCTTTGAAGGTCAGGTGCCCAGTTTGAAGCTGCGAGTGATTATATAGGTAGGTAGGTATATTGGAAGTCTGTCGGACATTTTGCAAGTGAGACATCATTACACAACTTCGCATTGCTTGCATCGGAACGCAGAAACTCGGCATGATTCAGCCAATTGGCTCTCTCCATAGGCAATTAGCAAGGCTTAGGGTGTGACACTTGTGCGTAGAGAAAAAGCAAACGTTGAATGATATGCTATGACATATTTGGCAAAGGGTAACTGGAATCCAGTAGCATGTTCGATATCTGCCAGGTCAAATCGTGAATATTATCCAGCGGCATCATACCAATTGAAATATCAGAGTACCAGAGTCGCAGAGGGAATGCCAAAGAGCAATTCGAAGAAATCAGCACACAACATGAACCATGATTAACAAACTCATACATTGCAAAGCAAAAGCTAAAACAAAGACACTTCCAACTTTTAAGACACCAAAGAAGTGAAAAGAGAAAGAGAAACGTAAAGATAGCCCCAAAGCCTAGGTAGCAGATCAGAAGAACACTCGGTCCTCAGATCCATACCAACGTATTTTACCCACCATCAATCTCATCGTCGGAAGGCATCCACAACTTCCATCGTCTCATATCGCCAAGATTCTTCTGCACTTCCCACACGCCATCTTTCCAATCGCTGATCTGATGACCCGCTCGTCTGGCGCTCTTTATACTTACCCTTGGGACCCCCTTCGCATTGTCGAAGTTTGTAGCAGGAAGACGGGAAGTCCATAGCCGGTCAAACCATTCTTGGAGATTTTCAACCGCCGTTTTCGCAGGCTCGCTCTGATCGGCGGGGATGAAAGTGTAGCTGAAGGCTGATTCTTTCAACAACAGCTCATGCTTGCCGTAGTACCATCTATCCACCAGCGCATTCCTCTCGTCATCAGGCACGATGTAGACCTCCATGACGGGCCTCTTTCTCAATGTATATAATGCTGTTCGCAATGTATCCCAAGTACCGCCGTGCCCACGAAGCCATAGTTTTCGATCCAGAGCCAAGTATCGAAGCCGTGGCAGTTCCAGGAAGGGTTCTGGCGAGGCGAGAAACCCTTTGATGTAATCGATCGAGAACTCTGGGCCTAGATAGATGGTATCTCGGGTATAGTCTATGTATACTCGCTGGGTTGCATATGGCATGACGGGCTCGATATCTCTAGGGGCAGATCTCGAAGACTTGACCTGGTAGTCGGGGTCTGGGAATGGGTTTGCTGGGTGGTAACGCCAAGGTATGTATTCCCTATCTGAATCATAATGCCTCCAGACCGATCTACCAATCTCCTCGAGCTGGTAGATTCGCAGGCCCTCGATCCGAGACTCGCGGTTGGTGTGCAATACCGGAGGGACGGCATGTGGTCCAGCACTAATTTTGAGAGGAGATAGACCATCCGATTTCCAAGTTCGAAGTTCGAGGACACGAGAATCCGATGTCGAGAAAGCCCATATCCTAATTCTTAGCTCGGTAGGTAGCCGAGGGAAATTCGGAAAGGTGCTCAGATTGATATTCGGGTCTTCAGATTTAAGCTTCTTCCATTTCGTATTCAAAAGGGATGCTTGAGTGGGTATCCATTTTACACGTGCATGTTGATGGTGACCAAGGTATACAATCGACCGCTGGGAAGGGGGTAGACCTGTAGTGTAAGTCGGGAAAGGACCTAATCCATTGATGACAGTGGGATTAGTTGGAGCGTAGACTGGTGTATTTCCGGACTGTCGTAACGCAGTGCAAGTTGCACAGACACAAGGTGCTGACATTTGGGTCCAGATCGAGGCTGGATATTAAAACTGGATGTTCAATTAGCTTCTGGACAAACTTCCCGTGTTGTTAAAGGGGTAATCTTGGTGTTTCGCGAAAGGGAGGAGGTCAGTTTGAGCGTAATAGAAACCCGACTTACTGAATATAAGGCTCCTCAACCTCGCACCTCTAGAAGGATACAGACATCCACTCTGTTCCCCCATTTGAACTTCGACATTCGAACACATCTTTCATATACCTTTCATGCTCCGCCTCTCCGCCCCGATATATATCCTCATCCTCCCCCTCTCATCCAATCACCTCAATAGTGCCCCTTGCGCCTTACTGTCCACCACATGCTCACAAGGCAAGGCGTTCAAAGTCTGATGTAAATTGCCTCGTCGTGTGGTGGTTCTGTGGCGGTTCGCAAGCACAAGGCTGACGAAAACCCACGAAGCGAGTCCACCCCCCTCCTCATGCATCCAATATAGTACGCAGTACAGCATCATCCAATGTCCAATAGAACGACAGCCTCACTCACGCTTCACAGATACTTCCTTCGCCGGCACAGACAACATTCGCAGCATCGTGATCGAGCCTCATATTTTCACGCCCGTAACAACATACTTTGCGTTGCCGACAGTATGACGACGAATGGAGATGGCGCCTCGCCTGCAACACCCAGGAGACTGAAAATCCTCATGCTGCATGGTAATTGCCGGCTTCTCCCCCCCGGACGTATGCTTCGTATTCTTTTCAATACTGACATATGCACGAATAGGCTTCACGCAGTCTGGACCTCTCTTCCGCTCTAAGACGCGTGCTCTCGAGAAGCTCCTGATCAAAGCCTTTCCAGCGACCCCAAAGTCCCTCTTTCCCGGAGGCGTCTCCCTCGTCTACCCAACTGGTCCAATCCGCCTTCAGCCTGCAGACATTCCTGGTTTCTCGGTCTCTGATGCCGATGGCGAAGAGCGCGATGCTTGGGGCTGGTGGGTGAAGTCATCGTACTCGGCGGCATCGCACCCAAGTGGGGAGGAAAAGGATGTCGAATACAGCGGTTTGAAGGAAGGGATGGGTGTCATCCGTGATACAATCAGGGAGAACGGCGGGGTGGATGGAATCATCGGGTTCAGTCAAGGCGGATGCGCGAGTTTATTCGTTGCTTCTCTGCTGAATAAGGGTAGGGCAGACTCGTTCCGGGCGAAGAACAAACACGGGGAGAAGGAGCCGGGGTTCCTGGATGGCTGGGAGGAGTTGCAGTCTTTCCAAGAAGAAAAGGTGGGTGGATTGAAGTTTGCAGTCTCCTATAGCGGCTTTTACGCCCCGAGTGAAAGGTATGAAGGATTTTACGACCCCAAGATCACCACACCAAGTCTTCACTTCATTGGCAGTCTTGACAGCGTGGTCGAGGAGAGCCGGCCCTTGGGCTTGATCGAGAGGTGCGATGAGAAAACGAGAAAAGTGGTGTATCATCCCGGAGGCCACTTTGTTCCGATTGGAAAGGAAATGGCCGGTGTGTTGGTTGGATTTGTGAGGGAGGCCACCGCTCCCAAGTTAGAAACAGAAGAACAGAGCGTCGAAGAGATGGATATGCCATTCTAATGAGGAGGGTGAGATGGACAGATAGGTCGCTTGCATAGCGTGGAGTTTCGGATCAAGACATATTAGACAGAAATTAGATCGACCTGATGGCTCACAGCATTTTCGATACCTAGAGTCTAGACTATTGTACAAAGGTATCATGGCAGAAATGAAGCTAATAGAACAATTTCATGCTTTTCAATGAACCTTCCCAGTCTCGGATGACTTGGATGTTTCTGTAGGAGGCTGAATCCTAGCCATCATCTCTTCCTTAGTTATTAGGTGATCGATTCGCTCAAGCAAGCCCAACAAGCTCTTCATATTACCACTCCACTCATTCAGGACATCATCTGCATCTCTAGGCTTAGCAAAGTTGACAATCCGTGCAGGTCGGTCGATCTTTGCGTAGACAGTTTTGGCCGTGACAAGTTCGCTAATGTATTTCTCCGTCTCATCTTCCGTGAGATCAAGCAGTTGTGTCAGCCGGGGCATTTGGATGCGTGTGTAGTATTTTGCAACAACACGAACGTTGTGCTCAATAACACGCTTTCGCAAGTCTTCCCACCGCTTGTTTGCCATGGCATCTGCAGATTGGCCCGGCGCAACATCGAAGACATCAGTACTGCAGAGGTGTGGACCGAAGATTTTGGCAACTTCCGGCCATCGCATGATCTCGTGTACGGTGAAGAGTTTGAGGAGTTGTGCGTCAAGAGGTACTTGTGAGTTTCGAGAATCTTTCTGTATTCGGTGAAGGAGGTCGGATTGTTCGTTGTCATATGGAGCTAGGATGACGAAGTAGATGATTCGTTGCAGGACCTGGGACAATTAGCAGCCAAAATATGACACCGCCTGTCAAAACGACTTACTGATTGGAGCTTCTGCGGGTCCTCCTCCACGGCCTCGGTATCTAGGACCTGCCTGTAGTGCTTGCAAGCATCAAGATATTTGTCGTCATGCTTCGCGAGAGTAATCTGTTGCTCGTAATAGCGGAGCTTGAGATCTGTAACATCATCCTCAACTGGCTCTGGCACATCTTCTCCTTTCTCTCTCTTCTTCTCCCGGCCCTTCTTCTCCTTCTCTAGCTGTTCTAGGCTCTTTTGGGGTTTTCTTGAGAGGTATTTAGTGCTGATCTTCCGTCCCAAAATACCAGCCTGCGTCCAGTCCTCGTTCTCTATGCAAAGTGCCGCTTGCGCCAGGATGAACTCCGTCTTTTCTCTTCGCTCCATGGAACCAAATGTCTCCACCTGAAGCTCGCACAGAATCTCCATAGCCGCCTTTCGATCACCCTGTTCCTTCTTAATGTCGGACAGAATCCTAGTAACACGAGCACGCTCTACTTCCACGAATATCTTGCCCTCGGTAACTGTTCGCAGTGATTCGATGACCGTCAACTTCGTATCCAGATTTGGTGTCGAGTCTAAAAAGCTCATCACCACCTGCACCATCTTCGTCGTAGCTTGCTTGAGTTGCCCATGCTTCTTCGACAGTAACAGGACCTGCTCATTCAATAAACTCCAGTCCCCAGAGTCCTTGCTGATTGTGACTATTGCGACGAGGATTCGAGATGTTGATGCAAGATCCGATGCCTATTTGCGTGAGAAATGCCCAACGGCCGCAATATTCACCAAGCCTTACCTGTCTGGTTTGTTTCTCTAAGACCGTGAGCTTTTCGATAGACGCCGGAACATTTGTCTATCAAATAACACGTTAGCCAGTCGTTGGAGATTGCACCGGATCGCAGAAATACCTTGGAGAGCTCCTCAGCTTCAGGAAGTTGTTTGTCCACTTCTTTGCTGAAGTCCTTATCGGGTTTGAGGATTGTTTCGCTGGACATCTTGACGGCGAAAGTGACAATCTAAGCTAGAAACAGTTGGAATCCAGATGAATTGTCAAGGATCGCAATTCGTTGGACGGTTCGTGGAGGTTGGAGATTTTGAATGGTTTAGCGGTTTAGGTTGCGAGGCCGCCGCGTTGAGCTCTCAGCCTGAGCTATTATGGTCATGTGATTGCCTTACTAAGCAGAAATGCCAAGAGTTGGGCTTTTTACTTTGAATTCTTTCTTCATCTCAGTACAAAAATGTCCAGCATGCTTTCAAAATCCCGCTGCCCATGCTGTATTGAAGTAAGGCCTTACGTCAAAATTCTGCGTACACCACTTCTCCATTCTCCTAGATATTATAAGCCTTAAATATCTTGGAGAATGAGCTCAAATATCATACATGGGATAGCAGAATGATTCATATTCTCTTATCCTAAATAAGACATTAAGTAGTAGTGTTCAGACGAGTGCCTAGGTGTGAGTTTCATCGCACGCTCTTGGAATATATTGAAGCGGCTATTCGATGTTCCATCATTTGGAAACCTTCAGGAACTCTACAAGTTTAAGCGATGTTTGTCACTACTATTTCACTTCAGCTTTCAACAAATCTTTCCTCAACCTACCTTTCGACCTCTATACTCCCGCTTATAGACTCGCTAGGCTGTTGTATGCCCTTCCTCTCTTTCTTCTTTGGCTTCGCCACCAATCTTCAAGCAACTCTCACTCTCTCCTACAGCTATCACATCTGATCTGATCGATAGATCTTTCCCTTGGAGCCGTTGGTCGTTCGCCGTCCCTTCAAGATTATTTCTCTTTTGTGCCTAACTTACTCTCTGTTTTCCTTTCCTCTTCCCCTTCAAGTTGACATCGATCCATCCATTACTCGTCCATCGAGTTCAACATCATGTCACGCAATAGCCGCAACTGTATTAGTCGTACCAGGATCTATCAGGAGCCGACGACACCAAGAAAGCGCAAGAGTTCAGAGAACAGATCGAAGTACGAGCCAAATATGTCTCCATCCAAGTCATTTATGAAGACTCAAACAGGAAGCTTTGAGGTAAACCAACTCAAATTGGATCTTCGGCCTTAGAAACCAGACAGCCATGGTCACTGTCATGATCTCTGCTTCTGGTTCATCTTCCTCTGCGTTTTTGATTCATAAATCATTCATCTGTCACTACTCGCCATTTTTTCACGCTGCGTTCAACTCCGGATTTGCTGAAGGACACTCTTAATTCATGAACCTTGACGATGTTTCTCCTGCAGCTATCGACGCCTTCCTCAGATGGCTCTACACACAAACCATCATGGACGCAAAGTGTGACGACCTTCCAATGTGCACCCTCATCGATCTTTGGCTATTCGCCGATCTCGCTACAGTCCCCAAATTACAGAACCAGGCAGTAGAGGCCATGGAAAAGGTTCGTGGTGATATCACCGGACTTCCAGCAGCGTCATTCCACCGACTTTACGACCATACAACGGCCGATAGTCCCCTCCGAGCCTACATCGCTGCCCTTCCTTCGTTGGCTTTGAACAAGGATGGAAGGACGCTCGAACGTACTGATATGTACCCACGAGAAGTTCTGATCGATATGCTCAACTACTCCAGCACTCACCCAAAAACAAAGAAAATGAAGTTTACAAAGGCGGAGATGGAGGCATTTTATGTGTATGAGCTTGAAGTAAGTTCCCCACACCCTTCCTCTGTATCATGTTTCTCTGACTTCTCAACCTCCATCATAACTATGTGAAATCGGCAGCCCAGACGACAGCTTGTCTTCAATCTCCTCATTCTCATCTTCACACTCGACTACGATTTGCGACGTTCAAGCTGAGGGATATTAGGTGGTGATGCTTGGATTGTGAGCTGGGTTGTTTGTAGCCTCTAGTTGTGAGGCACAAGATGAACCGCAGGCTTGTTTCATAGATGTATCGCTTCACTTCAATTGCAAGGGCATGTCATGGTATATTAGTGGATACAAATCAAAAACATGAGGTGGATTTGGAGAATTGTTCTACCGCGTCGATGTGTAGCTACAAAATTGAGATATCGCAGAATTTTCCCGCATTCAAGGATTTTGTTGCCTAGGATTTGGAAGTATCCAACAGAAGGAATGACAATATGTGGCAACATGGTCTCTGGTTTCCAACCTTTCGCTAATTTTAAGAACAAAGTCCAGATCTCTTCGAATTCCTATTTTAAATTCATGTTACCTTTGCTCGTGCCGTGCCAAATTTCATCGAGGTACGCAGTGACACCAAGTCGACAAATACTTCTTTCGTGTTCAATGTAGAATCCCCCTTGCACAGACTTAGCTAACCCATATTCATGATTTAGAATTTCACCAGACCCGCAATACGAAGTAATGTCGAAGGGACCCTTTCGAGAAACTATTCGCAGATTCAGGCGAGTTCATAGACTTAAGCAGTGCAGGATGTTCTTTTTACGGTCTTGTCAACAGGAATCAGTGCGTGTTGATGTCAAGGCGCCCGGGGAGCCACGAGAGATGAATATCAGGACATTGAATTGAACGGCCATCTGTTTGTTTATTCCGCTTAACGTCCTGTGTCAGCCAACGACTATCGTAGGACGCCAGATCCTCGGGTCTAGGAGCCGATAAGAAGAGCCTCTATAGAATCGCGGTGATAGGAAAAAAGCTTTCGGCCTGGAGCACAAGTACCCTATCAAGGACTTTACTGCCCAGTATTAATAGCCTAGTAGCCTTTTTCAAGCCCTCATCGCAAAACCCGGCCAGGTATTTTAAGAGATGTTGGGGGTCTCTGGCTCAAAAAGCAAATAGTAACTGAATACTATAACATTGCCTGCCCCGAAAGAGAGAAGGGAAAATAAGACCTTGCGCTCCCTCCACCTCCTCTCCCCCTATATACCCTCCTCCTTTAAAAATACCGACTCCCCCCGACGTTTCTCTGCGGTCCTTTCTCCGGCCGTGGGCAGTATATCTATCGAAGGTACGCGTCGCCAAAAAGTCGAATTCTTGATCTTACCGTGTATATAACCCTCCCCCTCTCCCTCCCCCTGCTGCCTCCGCCTTCCCACAGGTGTGCTCCGAAACTCGTATAGTAGGTAGGTAGGATAGATAGGAGCAGCTGGCTTGTGGATTTGTTAGAGCCTCGAACGGTCGTCTTATTACGAGGCTTTCGTATGATTAAGTTGAGAATCATATTGCTAGTATCCTCGATGATGATCGATCTCTACTTTGTCATTTTCGTTCTCCTCCTATAGATAGTCCACGTACTCGTCGTCCCGAGGTGGTGTTCTCCACCACATTTTTCTCGGGGAGAGCTGCTGTTCAACCCACAGGAGAATCGTGGTCGCCGCTCCTGGATGGGCCACGTAGCCCCCAAAGTGCTGCGGAGGGCGGTCGTGTAGAATTGATTGATCAAAGGAAAGCTAAAGGATGGAGTTTTTAGGATCCTTTAAAGGAAACTAGATGACCTACAAGGTCCGTGGGCTGTACCATGACGTTCTCGAGTAATGAAAGGCTGAAGAATTTGAGTAGTCACCGCCATTGCGATGGTGGAAAGGGACGAAGCTGCTAGCTAGCTTTTGGAGCATGATGACAATATGTTTCTGGGTTGTTCACGGACGTGGCAAGAGAAAGTAGAGTTGTTTCGAGCGTACTTTCGTGGCAGGACTTTACGGGTGTCTTGGAGACGTGTTTAGAAGATACTTGACCGTACATGTGCAAACGTAGAGTGGTTAAGGTCGGGTTGGAAGGATGGAGGTGGAAATAGAAGCGTGCTGCTGTTGATAGGGTTAACATGAAGCGAAATCTAGCCTAGGAGTTAACCTTATACATGTAGTAAGGCTCGGATGTACCAAGTACAACGAGTGCGATTCAGGTGAAGACAAGGGAGGTCATGAGAGCGACAACAGGTGTCTAATGAATAGTCTTGATGTTTTAGACCAATCAAATAAGCATGTTTCTCTCGTTTCCCATGGTATCAAACAGGATAGACATTGCGATCTGGCTTGCGAAGGAGCGCCGAAGTTAGACAGCTAATTTTAAGCGACTTTAAGCGACGTGACGCCAGCTCCCCCAGGGAGGAGGCTCTAACCATTTTAACGCCAGCTTCGATTTGACATCACCATAGCAAAAGAGCGTCAAACTCACAAAGGGTTCTTGACGAGGGACAGGGATCTCGTTCTTAAAGATCTCGCCAGGTGTTGAAGGTGCATTCTTTCATACGACAGAGCCATAAGATCTGAGCTGGAGCATGCCGCCAGCATACTCTCTTCCGATGTCAATTCAGACACCCAAAATGTTTGGGAGAAGGAACCACAAGGCCACATCACGCTATGATATTAGAAGAGAGAAGTCCGAGATATCAGAATTGAAGACGCGGCAATTTTGCAAGTCCAAAAACACGATCAGAGTTTATTCGCTTGCCCCGATCTCATAATATGCATCTGCTAGTGTACATAGGTCATGGCCACACCAACCACAGTATTCCAGTAGCCCTGAAATCCCACCAAATACAAAAGAAAGAGTATTTTTTAGTAGTAACATCTACACGGCCGCTCCAGTCGCTTCATTTCCTTCACTTGCAGGCTTGGCTGCTCCAGTGTTGGATTTGGCAGCGCTCTCCTCCTTGCTCTCATCTGCTTGAATGGCCTTTTGTGCGTTTATGTTTTCTTGGCCTGCTGGCTCTTCCTTGCCGACGGTCGAAGGGTCAACCCCCTCGACATCTGGATGAGGAGGGGCGACACCCGCACCCTCAGGGGGGTTGATCTCATTACCCGCAGCGTCTACCATGCGGGTTCTTGTCTCATAACGCGTCTTGAAGCTAACTTTTCCTTCCAGCGCCTTGACTTGCTCTTCATTTAGAAGATTTCCATCTTGATCTCTGTACTCAACCTTCTCTTCACGTGAAACCACACTGGTTCCTGCAGGAAGAGGAGCCTCTGGTGGTGAAGAGACAAGCGGCTCTGGAGCCTCTGAAACACCAGCACGCTTCTCCTCTTGTAGTATTTGCTGCTCACCGGCCGCTGGCGCTTGAGCGACGGGCGCATCAGTCGCCGAAAGTGGAGACGACGTCTTGTGTACATTGTCGTTTGAGTTGGTGACTTGAGCAGAGTATTGAGAGTACTAGTACAATTAGCAATTGTTCGCATTAGGACTGTCAAGGATTAATTACCTCGGTCAGGAAGGTGTTGCAATCAAAGTCCCATGACTGGAAAAGCTTGACCTTGTTGCAGGCATCCTGGGTCCAAGGGTTGCCGTACGCAAGAGGAGAGTAGAGACTAAAGGCAACAACGCTGAGACTAATGAAGAGGACAGCACCGACACGGCCAATGATTGGGTTCTCGCGAAGCCCAACACCTGGGATTCGGGCGGTGACGTAGTCGTAAGTCTGGCAAAGAGCGATGACGGCAAAGTAAAGAGCTGGGAAGTAGTGATGGAGGAAGAGCTGACGTTGCATCAGGTAAAATGGGAAGTAATGAAATGCCCATCCGAGAACCATGGTACCAATCTCATAATCGAATCGCTTGAAAATCGCGTTCTCGTAATCCTTGAATCCTCTCTGCCATCGGAGTACGGCCAAGCCCTTGAAAGCGACGAAGAGAACAATCGCCAAGGTAGAGCTCCACCAGATGATCGGGTTGCCAATGAGGTAGATCTGACGGTTGTCCTTGCCCCAGAAGTTGATACCACGCCGAAGAATTGGCCAAGATGGTGGGCGAGAATCCCAAGCGTGAGATTCGACCAGCCCGGCATTTGTATGCCACATGACCTTCTGGAGTTCCCAGAACTTTCCAAAGAATCCTGGGTTCCTGTAGTTCACCTTCTCAGCTCCCTCTCCAAGTTGAGGGTGTTCATTCTGCTCGATATACCAGACACTGTTGGGAAGAGTTCCACCCTTGGCGCATGTAACTTCTTGTTGCTCGGAAGCCCAATCAGGAAGCTTAACCTTGTGTGAGAATAGAACACAGCCAGTCATGACGTGAACAAGCTTGAACTTAGTCTGGATCGTACGGACACGTTTTGAAGCCTCATCGCCGTCAGACATGCTCTTGATGATCTCAATACGGAAGAAATCATTAGCATCTCCCTCGAAACCTTCATAACCATATGCCGAAACTTCATTTTGCCATTCGGCCTCTGTGACAGGTGGTCGAACATCGTGGGAATGAAGACGGCGGTGGGTTGGGGTATGGTATAATTTGACGGTGTCACCATCGCTGATGAAGCTGGGTGGGCTGATAGGATCCCAGGCCAATGAGCCGTTAATTGCGTTTCCGGCGCTATCGAGTGGCTGGGTCTGGTTCTCGAGGAGCCACATGTTGTTCTCGTCCTTGTGGGGGTACAAAGTGATCTGTTGTTGCTTGCTTCCAGTAGGGTACATAAGGTTGTGCGAATGCAAATATCCTCCTTGAGTGTTGTGATGCCTGATGCTCACCCGGCTGCCAAAAGCGACATCTACCGGAACGTCCTGCATGGCCTTCGAGTTGAGGGTAGCTTGGAATTCAGAACTCATGAATCCGTCTCCATCACCTGGGTTGACCAGACAGAGGAAGTGGATTGCGAACATCGCCATATAGAACGCGATAGGAATGACGATTAGGCAGAAGATACGAGCGACAAAGTGCTTGGCGAAGATGCGCTATACAGATCAGCATGCCTCTTTTGACTCCAAAGGAGGAGCTTACCGGTGTCACGGTCTTGACGTCTCCGAGCAGAACCCACAATTGGAGCAGGGTCAAACTTCCAACCCAGGCAATTGTGAAAAGTCCCACCCATTTGACACTGGCTGTTAAGCCCAATCCAAGGCCAGTCATCGCCAGCCAAAACCACCATGTTGGTCCGAAAGCCTTGGAAGGCCCTTGTTCATGTTGGTTTGAGAACGAAGTGAAAGCGAGTGCTGTGAATGCGGTCATAATCATGAGAGGAGAATCGAGGAGGATCAAGCGGGCCTGAGTCAGGAGACCGTTTTCTACCACTGTTAGTATTTGCAAGTTTTGGCACAACCGCCACCATCTTACCAAAGATAATCAGGCAAGAACCCAAAGCCGCGGTCATAGTTCTGCAACCAGAGGCCTTCAATGTCAAGAACATGGTTGGGACCAAGAGAATACCACAGATCGCAGGCAGCATTCGCATGGCGACGTACGGAACGCCAGGCTCCAGATAGTCCTTTCCAATATCCTTGAAGTCGAATTCGCCATCAAAACCAGCTAACCATCCAGCAAGTGTAAGGAGTAGTTTTGCGAGCGGTGGGTGGACATCCATAAAGAATTTCCCTTTGATGTACTTGGACGCGAACCCTCCGAAACTGACCCACGGGGCCCGTTAGCCATTGCCAGCAGACCATGGACGGGCATACGTACTGCACTTCATCGAATACCACACTGCTTGGCTGGTATATCCTAAATAATCGGACTGCGGTTGCCAGGACGGTCATGGCAATCATAACCTGGTAATCGGTGCCTGGCAGAAGGAAGACATCATGGTCATCCACGCCCTCAGACGTATAATCCGCCGGTTTCTTCGCAATCTTCGCAGGCGGCTGCGGACTCCTGGAAGACCTCACAGAGCCTGTCCCAGCTTTCGGCTTCGCCATATTCGCGACGGGTATTCGTTGCTGTGGCTGCGGTTGTTGCTGCTGTTGCTACTGTTGCTGCTGTTGTTGCTGTTGTTTCTGTTATTGCTGTTGGTCAAGAACCGGAGAAGGCTGAGAGTGCCAGCGTAAAACTCCTAAGAAATGCACCCGCGCCGTGTCGATCGTAGCCAATCCTCAAAATGAAAGAAAGAAGGTGGTCTTCGTATTAAAAGTGCAGCATTGGAATTGATGAATCGATCGTGTCGACCAAGGGGCAGTTTTGTCGTTGGGAGGGAGGTGGTGGTGTTCGAAAGGTCAGGAGAAATTTCCTACGGAGACGCAGAGCGGTAGCAGAGCAGGCGCATCCCTTGAAGTGGTGGGATCAAGCCAGATCGTTGCAGGTGAGCAGGCTGAGCTTCGAGCTAGACGGCGAATTGGAGGCGTCCGTTCTTTCTTGCACCTCTCATCACACCTCGCAACACGCCCAATATGGTCCGATACACATTCACGTATAATTGATTGACCACCTCACAGCTTCCACGCCTTTTTACGATGTCATTTGAAGCCTTCGAAAGGTTGTTCTTCGTGAACAGACAAAAGCTTCAGTCCCGAATTAGAAACAGATGGCCCAAAGAAGTTAGCCGATTTTCAAATATCGCGCTAGACTATTTTGAGGAAAGTAAGGCTGAGCAGTCTTGCAAGGTTCGAACGTCTTGTAACCTCAGGCAGGACTTTTACTTGCGAGTTACTATCAACATCAGCACAGCATCCCAATGAACCGAAAACAACAGGAAGGCCTCGGCTAACGTTTAGCTAGCAGTGTCTGTATCGTTAATGCGACGTGAGCCGAGTATTACATATTATTACGTATTCCGTACATGACTGAGGATAGAATACCAAGGATAGAATAAGGATAAAATACCAAGATTCCATCCTGGCAAGATCGCAGAAATCATTGAGAACCGGCAATCCAGTACCGGTGCTTGGGGTGAACCTCCAAGGTTACGAGGTACGTACATGCAGACGAGCTACAATGACTTTTTGCATTATTTCCACGAAACGATCTCAAGATGTACTGATCCCTAGAAAAGCCCTCATGGCTCCATATCATTCCAAACAACGAATGTGTTAGTTGCTCCTCACTCTTGTCTACGGTCCACCGCAATAGTGCCTATTCTCCGTCGCATCGGCATTGGCAGGACCGAATTCGATTGAGGCAATTTTCATGGTTGTAATGAGCTCGGTTCGGGTTGTCATGGACGTGGAAGTGGCAGGTGCATGTTGATTTCCGATTGAGGATGTTGAAACCGTCTCGAGGATTTTGGCAGTTGTACGGGTTGTCTGCGCACTTGCCCATGAGGTGGAAGTTCTTTGCGATCCAATTGAGCATGTATTCGAGGTATCCCGGGCAATCGTTGGACATCTCGACGTGGCGCCTCCGGACGACACCACAGCCTCGATCAAGGTATAGAACATTGGCAGCGATACAGAGCTCACGTAGTTTCGAATTCTCCTTGGTCTCCGTGGACACCTTCTTTGCGAAGACTCGATCGAACACAACGCCCGCGACAATACCGTATTCGAAGAACCCATCTTGAATCGTATCAATGGATTTGTTCATCAGATCGTTGACCCCGAAGCGTTCTGCCATGACATAGAGGTCGATCAAAGATTTGACTCGGAGGTCAAATTGGAGATGAAGAAGATGGTCCTCGAGCATATCCCAGCTTTTACTCAGGGCATCTATTCATGGCTTGTCAACCTTGCCTAGGGACAAAATCAGTCTACTTCGTCGGTGTTGGCAGGACGACCTAAAGTCACTCATACTACCACCGCAGAAAGTCTACAAAGACCTCTGGTTTCTCATCGGGAAGAAAGACAAAGCCCTTGCTGCCCGCCTCGGACTCAATCAAAGGCTTGAAGTACTCGGCGCATTGTTTCAACGTGGTCCTGTTGACCTCAAAATCCTTGCACTAGCAGATGTTAGTAATATGGACGCGTGTTGACGACGGGTAGCCCACGCTCTGGCCCATACCAACACCGATCATGATTGTGTCCTTTCCTACATTGTTGCGGTATGTTCAGTAGCTACCTGATATAAAAGTGGCCTCGAAGCTTACAGGGGAAGTCGATGCTTGAGCAGACTCTTGCAAACCATCTTGATAGGAGGGAGGGAGAGTTGGTAGGCTAATTAAGATATGTCGAAACAATGAACCCGCGTCGGAGGGGATTCGAGTCACACTGAGTGGTGGATCTAAAGAGCAGAAGAAGGAAAAGACGCTCACAGCGCGGTTTTGACGGATGAGGTGGTGAAGATGGCGATGACGATGGTGAGAAGGTTAGAGAGAGGAAGTTGGAACTTGGGAGAAAAGAAAGAAATATTTTTACTGACCCAATGGATGCTAACATCGTGCCTCTGCTCCCCTTTTCCACTAAATAAAATCTTAATTCCCCATGAAAATGGAAAGTGCGTGAGTATTTGCTCGGCGTGCAGCCATTCATCACGTAGTAAATACATGGTGAAGAACGCTCTGCCGATATATATATGCGGGCAGAAGTACGTGCTTCAGGGCACTAATTTGGCCTTCAGGGGGGTGGGCACCCCAAATCCCGTGACTCCATTTCATATTTCACGAGATCTAGGTCAAGTACTCGTCTAAAATAAGGTGAGGGGAGCCGGCGATGTTCCCTTCTCGGATCTGTAGTTATCTGATAGAACTGTCCTTTGACCTAATAAAAATGAGCTCCGTCCCTTTTAGGACTAATAGAAAGCGTAGAAACTTAAATTAGCTAATAAGACAAGTAGAAAACTGGGAAATATTATCTACTTATTAGCTAATTAGAAGATAGACTATAAAGGAACGTTATTTTGTAAAAATAATTTAAGTAGCTAACGAGTGTATAGTAACTAAGTATTCTAAAGAGAGTAGTTACACTTAAATAATATTTATTCTATCTATTCTACCTCTCCTCCCGTCCTCCCTCCCTTCCTTTCCCTTCTCCTCCCCCCTCCTTCCCCCTTTCCTGTCCCCTATAGAAAAAAACTTGAGAAGTAAGAGGGAAGAGCCCTTTTTATAACTTTAAGACACGAATAGTGTTATTTATTAGTAGAAATAACATGTGATACAACCGTATGTGGGTTACAGTACCCTCTAAATTAGTATAAGAAAGAGTAGACAAAAAATAAAAGGTTGTAAGCTAGTAGGTGAAGTTATATAATAGCCTAGGATATTATCCCACTTAGGATACCTCCTAGATTATTTTCGGCTAAGGTAAGAAGAACTTAAACTCGCTAGGGTTTTACTATTCTCTTAATAGATATACTAGATAGCTTCTATCCCCCTCCCTCGGAGTTCCTAAATAAACGTATAGCCCTTAGGAAACAAAGGGTATCCTAGATAGGTAAACTGTGTAGAGATTTTAACTTTGCTTTACATTTACTACGTACGAAAGTATAGCGGTAAAGTATCGGCACCCCTCACCCTGTGCCCGACTATATAGTAGCGAACCCCCTATTCCTAATAGAGTAATACTAGAAAATCAGGATCTATTCCGAACGCGACCGCGTTTTACAGTTTTACTCTACTATTCAGAATAGATAGTTCGCTACTACATAGCCGGGCACAGGTTAGGGGGGGGGGGGGAGGGCAAGGGGGGACGGAGAGGTCCTAATACTTCACCGATATACCTTCGTAGTGACATAGGGCCAAACGTTGACAGGTGATGCTAAAGCTAAAGTGCCTGTGGACCACGGTAGCCAGAGGTGTTCTCCAGGAGACAAAGCGTCATTCCGAGTTAGTATGTGGTATGAGGGGGATCCTGAACCGGACCAATGGCACTTCAGCACTAGACATGCGAGTCAGCGGTCACAAATCACATAGGGGATCAAGAATCTTCCCAGATCTTGTCGACAAGACCCTTGAATTGCTCGTCTGTTCTATCAACGCCATCTCTCCCGTAAATGCCAAAAAAAAAGAAGAACACCGCCATCCTCTAAAGCTGACCCAGCCATGAAGACGCCATGCATCCATGTAGAAACGAATCTCCCGTCCCAACCCAACCCAACATAAAAGACAGGAACAAAAATGCCTCCCGAGCCAGAATCATATACACAGAAGAATCCTCCCTCAAAATCCCCGCTCAATCTTCCCCTCTCTAAATGAAAGTAGCAACACTCTCACTCTGAGTGGTCGCAGTAGGCCTCATGGTTTTCGTCTCAAAGCTATGATGAGGACGTCCCGAAGGTCTCGGGAATCCCGTAGGTCTGGGTCGTCGTCCGCCAGTGCTATGTGCTTTCCCCTTCCCCTTGAAAACATCATCGTCAGAACACGGCTTCCCACTTGGCTTCGCGTATCCCCCAGATGGCCCGGCAAACCCAGTACCAGTAGGCATTGGGAAACGACCGGTGAAGCTGCCAGCGACGGAAGCTTCGTCCGAACTATCTGCCTGACGAGCAGCGAGCTGGTTCCAGTGGGCGACGTTGGAGCGTTCCTCGACTGTCAACGTGGAGGTTGGGACTCCCTCTTCGGTTGTGGTGGCTGTCTTGGTCTTGGATTTGCGGGTTCGGTGTGGGCGTTTGCCTGACGGATGGGCAAAACCGCCTGATGGATGAGGATAACCGCCAGTTGGGTAACCGGTTGGTCGAATGGCGCCGCTTCCGTGGTGATGGTCGTGGGCGAACGCCTGGGAGAATGTTAGATGTATATCTTGACGAGGAGAGCAAGTACTCGGGAGGACGTACCAAAGGAGCGCCAGTGGCAAGAGCAGCAACGATGAATGCGGAGAAATGCATGATGAAAAGCGATAGCCTGCTAAATGGCCGTTGAAGTTTGCAAAAAACTCGATATGTGAAAGAAGGTAGGTGGAAGAATAAGACGTCAAAATTCCTGTCAAAGGAGTATGTGATGTGTTCGAACCAGAAACCAAAGCTATAAAAGCAGATGCTGAATGAGAGAGGAAACAGAAGCTGGATAAGAGAGAATAAAGATGCCGATGGAGAAAAAAGAGAGAGATATATACTTCCTCACCACGAACCAAGATATCTATCCTGATATGACTCCCCTCCCCTCGAGCTCGGTTTCCCCTCAACCCAGAATCCTCCAATGAATCCTCCCAGCCCCATCATCTCCCCAACAACATCAACACGTATATCTACCTCCTACACCCATCATCTCCCTCGAAACAAACCCCCACTGGTAGGCCAAGAAAGTTTCCACCCTTTCCCCCCCTTGTCTTTCGCTTGTCGAGCTGCGGAAGGAACACAAGGACCGGGTGTTAAAGACAACGTAAACACAAACTTTAATTCGCCCAAAGAAAATGAGTCCATACTTACTACGTATGCTACGGATGTACTGTATGGCCATGGTGGGCCAGGCCACCGTCAGAAAGCTTGTCTCCCTCTGAAACACGCAGGGCGATGGAGGATTCCCGGTTCGGCATGCCATGCCCCCGTCAGACGCGGCCATGCAAGAGATGCTTTCTCCTCGCCAGTAACGGAGTGAAAATAGAAGCCAAGCACCACACACCAAAACCTTTGAGATCTGAGCGTAAAAGATGGTGCTCAATTATTCTGGAGCCTGGCGAGGTGAGCCGGGCTCTCGTTTGTTTCACGGGAGTTGATGATATGTCCGGATGAGCGAGATCCCCGAGTCTTTCCCTGGCTGCTGTTGAGGAGTCTGGACTCTGGCTCCCCTGAGATTGATTCTCCCCATATTTCCCATTCAGCCAGAAGAACAAACGACCAACCATCCTCCTCTCTCCTCCGCAAAACCAAACAACACGCGGCTCTCGGGGACATCCTTCCTTCCTCCTTCCTCCCATCCCTCTCCACCAATTTGAATATCGCAATCCTAAAGCTTGAACGTCCTCGCTAAGGTTGTTTATCCATCCCTCTCTTCTGTACCACTCTGGCGCAGCTCGAGCTTAAATCTCGTCCTCCATCCCATCTTCATGACCGATACAGGCTTTGTCATCGTCCCAATGTACTACCTAAACAGGCCCTTTGCCACGAAACGAAGGGACAGGTACACATGAGATGCCAAGCCTCAAATAAGCATACTGGTACAGTACGAAGTAGTTGTTGAAGGATTGGACGAACCGAATTGCATCCCGAACTGCATCCATCCCCTTTCACCCATCGTCTCGCTTGACATCGTTGCCACCCTAAATCCTCGCGCCGTCATTAAAAATCCTCGTTCGCTACCAACCCAACTCGACGGATCTCTCGTTTCAGAAATCTCTCCAACCTAGCAAGGCTGTGAGGCGGCTGTGAACCAGCGCGGCATTAGCGAACCCCATCCCCAAGTAGTTCGCCTCGTCCGAAGACAGGATGCAGAGCAGCGCAGATCACGGAAGATGGGATGAGGCTCATGAGTTTGAGATCTGGCGATCTGGTGATCCCTTAAAAAAGAAGCAGTAATATGATATTAAAATAAGGGATTATAATTGTTTGCCGAATATTTGGTGTGTTCATGCTTGGCTTTACAAGTACCTGATGCAGCCGTCCACTGCCCCTGATTTTGAAACTGGCGAGCTTATCCCGTAATCCCGATGACAGGAACCAGTCTTTGAGCATGATGCTCGGCATCGAGAATATAGATCTGGTCATTTAGTCCGATGTAAATATGGCAGACAGTAATTCTCACTCCTCGTTACGCTACCAGGGAATAATTGCGTCCATGTTTCTATGTAGTCGTTATGTACAGATCTCTTTCGTATCTGCTCGTCCATCTGATCTGGTCGATTCTCGATTCTTTATAGTATAGTGGCATAAAATGACCACACGCTCCTCTTTATATCTAAGGCCGTACCAGCATTATCATAGGCAAAAGAATGCTTCTATGCAAACACCCAACAAGTGAAGTAGTCAATGCAAGCATTCAACTCGAAAAACTCCCAGCGCCAGCTTTAACTCCATGTGCTCTGGCCCACAATGATGCATAAATCAAAAGAAAATGCCCGAATAGGATACATACTTGCAATTATATCAACAAAAGAAAATTTGTACATAGATGGTCAGCGGCATGTCTTTCTAATTTCAAGTACCTCCGATTTCTTCATCGATGAGTACGTCCGGATCATTCATCACATTTGATCTTTCGGTATTTGCAGTTGTTGCTTGTGGGCTTTCTAGGTAAACTGTGAGATGATTAGTATGGGTTCACAAAGAAAATGATAGATAGACGAACCATGAGGTCTTATGAACCAACTAGCCAAGAAGGCCGTTCCAAAGCTTGCAGCCAATACGACAAAAACTGCGGATGGCATGTCTGCAACAGTCCTTGCGTAGATTAACCCAAAGATAGTTGGAGCTATAACTCTGGCGATAGCGTGTAACAGACCCGTAGCACCAAGTAACTGGCCAACGTTCTCATGTGGAACGTGTTTAGTGAGTGCTGATTGCAAAGTAGGGCTACCCACTCCTCCTAACGCTGCCAAAATACCTGCACCGACAAACATCTGACTAGTTGTAGCAGTGGCATAACCACTGTAACCTAATACCTCGAGTAGAATGGCCCCTCGAACAATAGACAGATCTAAAAGATCTGAACCGGAATTTGGTTCTGGCTTGGCAAGTCCTGATTCTCGAGCTTGTCGGTTCGCGCGTCTTGTACGGACAAGATAATTGAGGAGCGGCAAGATTATGATAAGCCCGCTAACTCGAAAGATATTGACCACAGACACAAACTTACTGGTCTCTGCTGTCTTCCAATGGAATCGATATCCGGAATAGAGAACGACAACATTTATCGCACCCATAGCTACGCCGAAGATAGTGGTGTCAACCGCCGATAGCAGGATGAGATTGGATCTAAGACGGTTTGATGTTCCAGGTCCCGTTGGCCAGAGAATCTTGAGTGGCTCAAGAATATTAGCGGTTTTGTAGGCCCACAACCAGGTGTAGCCATCAGCCGAAATCCTGGCTCTCTCCGCGGCATGTTTCTCCTGGGCCAGATTTTGACGTTTCTTGCTCAGGGACTCAGGCACCACGAGGAGAACGAACAGGATGAAGAAGGCGTGTATGCCAAGGGCGATGTAGAAAATCGTCAGTAGTGTCCCATATTCGTTCTCGATGATAAATGCCACAGCCAAAGGTCCCAACGCTATCCCGGAGAACAAACACGCATGGAAGTATCCAAATGCAACCGCTCGTTTTGGCGGCGGAGTACAATCGGCAGCGTAAGCGTGAGTTATGGCAAAGCCGGCGGTGAATGATCCACAGATCCCTTCGAAAACCGCGCCTGCTAGAAGCCACTTGTAATGAACCGTCTCGGGAAAACTGGCGGCCAGCACTGTGATTACTTCCGTCATGAAGCTTCCACAACTACTAACACAGAGGACCTTGATACGGCCATATCTATCGGAGAGAGCCCCAAGCTTCGGTGACATGACAGCGCTGAGAGTGCCAACGATGATTGTGATTGTGAGGGTGAATTTGGTAACAATTACTTGGATGTCCGCATTGCTGTGACACATATCATCGTCATCGCCAAAAGGTGTGGAAGAGAACATGGTGGTTTTCGACTTCTCCGTGTAGTATTCTCGGCATATTAGGGATATTATGAGGTTAATCTTTGGTATGAGGATACCGCCGAATGCGAGGGCATAGAGGAAAAAGGTTGGCACAAGCCACAACACCTATGTTAATTAGTGATCAATAGTTTGACAGCACGAGATTCTCGACTCACGGAAGGCCGGCGCCACCATAAAACTCCTATAAAATCGGCCATGCCCTCCCATTCAACGTCTTGTATACTCCCGTTCCCCTCGTCATCCCCATCATCGTCCACACTTCCAGGGTCGTCTCCTAGCAGAGGGGCGCTTTCTACTTCATCGTCCGCATCTGGATGTAAAGTCCGCCTCAAGGAATCCTTTGCGCCCCATAACCGCGATCCGCCTGTGGAATCACCGTCGTACACCGGAGGGGCAGTGTTATTCGAGTCGCTCATCTTGTCGCACCCTTATGCCACTTTCTAACCGTGCCCGAAAAGCTGAATCGGAATCTCAACTCAATGCCGTGAGAATGGTGGTGTCGTCGTACTCGGGGGTGTTGTCTGCAGGATCACCAAATCTGTATTGGCATACAGGGGGTATCAAACATGGCAGAAGAAGCGCAGACCAGGAATTGTGATTATCGACCTCTCTGTATCCGAGTATATGGCGTCCGAGAGTTGTTGGGTACTGTAAAGTATTGTACTGTACTATGCGGCGGGGTTCTGGACTTCGCTCCCACGACGGACGGGTAGTCGCGAACTACGTAATTGAAGTTAAAGGAACTAAAGTTCGACACGGTATTCCCTGTGTATCAGATCTGGCAGTTTGACCGAAGGATCCGGTTGCCGTTACTTTGTTGCCAGATGACGAGCGAAGTGTTGCGTTGTTCAATTGTTGTGCTTGATAATCTCGTCAGCTCGGTCCCGAGACAGTCGGACAGCAGGGGGAAGTCGAATAGGCAGGTCTGAAACGGAGAAGATGACAAAGATAGCGAATTGCGACCAGGAGCGACTATTAGAACCAAGGAGCCATTCGTAATCGGAGAACCCTCTCTTTTCCTCTTCCACCTGCTCAGCAAAGACGTTGTTCCGGTTGTAACCTTAAAGCTACAGTAAAGCGATAGCTCGCATGTCGTTTCAGGTACCAAGTGGTGACGACATGATACTCGACTTCACCAACTGTAACCAACCGCCACGGAATTCGCTTCTCGGAATCTGACATAATACTCGGTTCGCCTCGTGATATGAGCTTGGTCTCAAATCGAGCGAATAAGGAAGTCTCCCACGCTTTACTCGGGTTCCAAAAGCTAGTGGTGCAGACTAGGAACGTTGAAGCGCTTGTAACGTGTATGTATAAGTATGGAATACTACCCAGATTAAGGGGCATTATCTATATTAATAATAGAAGCTTACGCCGCGCGAGTACACCGAGACTTACCGAGGTTGAGGTTGAGGTCCAAGTTGAGGTTGAGGAGGTTGGCTAAGGCAACGATGACCTTAGGGAGGATATTTTACTTAATATAGAGGACGATATCGTGGCAGGAATTGAAGGTAGGGTTATGGATGGAGTAGGAGAGTAGGAGATACTAGATATAGGTGACATACCAGGGCTTTTTTGTGGTGTTGGAATGGAGTCGTAATCACAGCAAATACACTATTGCATTAGCCAAATCCCATGAAAAAAAGTAGGGTTATAATGCTAAACAACAGTATTATATAATTATAAACCACTGAGTTATACTTTATATAACATAATTTGGGCATCCCTAACTGTCCCTTCCTAGATGACAGTAACTCATAATTGATTGGCAGTAATCATCTGAATCTACAGTAACTTCCTTCATCAAGGTAAATGACCAGGATCTGAATGGCACGCACATGCCTCAGCATCTCACTGTACCTGAACCACAATACGCAAGGACCATGCTGTACCAACGCCGCCATGCCAGATCGCGATGTCACCCCGATGACAGCCTGCTCAAACAGATCTTCACCACCAATCAACCAGAGACAATCTTAATCTTTCTTCAAAATTGGGACAAATGTGTTTTCAAGGTAGAATTCGTAGATAGAAGCCAGAAAGCCCGGCCAGTGGAGGAGGTTGCTGGTCACATTCGTGTGATGAAGTGAAGGGCTGTGATGTCTTTCTATAGCTTAGAATTTTTGCAATTGTACCTAGTCGCCTATATTTGTGTGTAACCATACGCAGGTCAAAGACTCGAGGGGTTCTGTAATCAAGTTATTCGCTTTTGAGACGACTCTCCTGCAAAAGAAGTAAAAGTTCGGACCTTGCGGTCCTACATCTTTCTTAGCCTGTTACCTGGGGCCACAGGTCGGGAACCCAGTTGGGTAGGGGTCTCTCCGACGGCTGTCGTGATTACAATAGGCTGCTATAGCATGCTGTCGAGCCGGTGTCACCTAACTTATATCCCGATCAGTTGTTCTGATGGGAGGAAATAGTGGGTGAAAGAATTCATATTGTCATGTAACGAGCTTAATCGCTTAAGTCGGAGCATTTTAAGGCTTCATTTAAGGCTCCACACACTGAATCCTTAAATAATTAAAATGGCACCCACCACTCCTCCACTCCAATTTGAGCACCTCCCAGGCTATGAAATCCCTACCAAACATAAAGAAGCTATACGCCAATTGCATTGGCAAGCCAAAATGCCAGTCTGGAAGCTTGCAGCCAATTATAAGCTCCAAGAGAGGGAAATATATCGGATTTTGTCCTACCCCGCACCTGAGAGAGTACGCCCTAGCCGACAAGGACGCCCACAGAAGCTCACAGACAGGAAGGTTAATGAGGTTATCGAATATTGTAGTGAGAAGTGGGAGAATAGAGTCCTGGATTATTCTGCTCTCTGCAAGGAATTGCACCTGGTTTGCATGCCTTCTACCCTCCAAAAAAGGCTCCATCAGAGGGGCCACTACCGTTGCACAGCCTACTAGAAGCCCTATCTGACTACTGCACAAGTGATTGCTAGGATGCTGTGGGCTATTGCCCATATATTCTAGCATGAGGAGTGGCTGAAGATCCTCTGGTCAGATAGAGTAACTTTCCTGGTAGGAGGGAGGACTTGCAAAGAGAAGGTCACTAGGAAGAGAGGAGAGCGCTGCCACCCCACCTGCATTTAGCATCAATTCCAGAGGAGGCACTATACCAGTCAATGCGTGGGGAGCAATAGGGTACGGGTACAAGAGTCCTATAATTTTCCTGAAAGGTACTGGGAAGAAAGGCGCATTCAAGCAGGTGGATTATCTGGCCCAGATTCTAGCCCCTCATATCGAGGGCATCTTGGAGGCCTTTGCAGCTGTCACAAACGCCCTAAAGCCTGCTGCAGAACCTCTTTTTATGGAGGATGGGAACGCTACACATAGCCACAAATCTAGTACTAATTGTTGTGCTAGATGGCGCACCAAACATGGAGTTATCCTCATGCTTCACCCTTCTACTTCCCCTGATATGAACCCTATTGAGAAATGCTAGAGGCGCATGAAGCAGGCATTGCACAGACGCAAAAAGCAGCCTAACACTGAGGCTGAAATGGAAGCTGCAATCTTAGAAGAATGGGAGGCTCTGCCACAGGATTGGATAAATGGATTAATCCTCAAGCAAGAGCATTGGGTGCATGTACTTATGGAGCGCCATGGGTGGTCTACGCCTAATTAAATGCTGATGTGGTACATAATTGCGATGCCACATGCCCTGAAGTGCTCAGACTTAAGCGATTAGGCTCGTAAGCGAGGGCTTGGTGCAGTGGTAAGAATTCCGGTCGAGTCGCCACATTTGAAATCTAACAACTCTAGGCAATAGTAGGAGCTAGTCCCCTTCTTCTTCTTCTTCTTCTTCTTCTTTTCTTTTTCTAAATATATAATCCTCGGTTTGCCTCGCGATATAAGCTTTATTATATTATTATATACTCGGGATAAGTAAAACGATAACTTCGGATATAATTTTATACTATAGCTACTATACTAGAATTATGCTCAATTAATCTACTATATTTAACAATTATATATTATAATAATCTCGCGCCCACCCCGCTGCTCTACCCTCTTCTTCTTCAATCCTTTTCCCAACACTCCCTCGCTCGGAGTCCTATCTCGTCATGCGCTGTCGACCCCTCCCACCGAGACTCACTCAGAATCCCCTCTAGTCGGCTTCGCCGTGACTGAAAACTCTACTTCGCAACAAGTTTGAAGCCAGAACCCTCGATACGCTACTCGAGCTTTGATCCTCTTGACTACCGCGACAGCGATCATTCCTCTGGGTCGCTTTATAATGGCCGATCACCATACCATCTCTCGATCGTCGTGAAGCCATGGAATTTAGGGGAGGTTTATGTGCTCTACTATATCCCTTTCTTGTGTCGCTAGGCTTGCAATAATGGAATGTCAGCTGTAAGCAGCAAATGGGACACGGAGTAGAATTAGAGAACAGTGTCAAACTTCGTCTAGGGTTTGTCTGTAGGAAAGATCATATAACGGTATAACACCTCTGTACATCCTGCTCTGGGAACTCCACTCGAGAAATATAGCTTTTGGCACCTTTTCCAGTACCAATTCTTCTAGAATGGCAATATTGATTTGAATTCTGTTTAATAATAGCTCTGGGCCCCTTCCTTCCTTCAATCCATTCCTTGAAAAGCAGAAAAAAGCTTCGTCATATAGCAATGCTAGGTCTGCGACAGCTCTCCATCACTGTCGCAAGCAGTGTTTTGAGTCTTCTGACCTTATACAGAGGAACTAGTGATTCTTGAAGATGACGAGTCAGGTACTCGACGCCCGTGCTGATTTACCCTTGGAGCAAAGAATCGTGGTACTGTATGATGCTAAAAACGAATGCTACGTTGACGATGACCTCCGCCTAATTTCTCCGCTCCAGCAGGAAGCCTTAATCTTACTATAAATGACCGCTGTTACTGCGTTTGAGCGCAAGTACTGTATCTATGTGAAACCAAGGATGACTTGGCATCTCTCTGGCGCTTAAGCGCTTTGGTGGGTCATATACAAAGATTTTAGACGAGATCGTAAAGCAAGGAAGCCTCATTCTCCGAAATCTTTGGCCTCGCCTCTAGGATTGCGTCCGTCTCATCGTCGTAACCATGTAGATAAGCATCATCAATCTTCGTAGCAATAGGCTTCCAGATAGTATCCGAGAAGCATTAAGGGTATGGCTTATTTTTGTCTTCTCTCGCTCTGGTTGAACCCTGCCAGTCTTGACGACGTTATTCTCGTGTTAGTCCCATATCTTGTAGACCAGATCCTTGATTGGTACTTTACCTTCCCACTTCTCAAGTTGTTCGCCTTTGGTAGGCTCTTTTGTCGGCTGTCCATAATAATCAAATGAAATATCCTTCCACGAGGTAATCATGTCGCCGAGGGTCTAGATAATAACCCTCACCAAATCCGCCGGAGAGGTGACTTCATTCACCGAAAGGGGGCTTCCCCCGTTCAAATAATAACAAGTCGGAAGATGGAACAACCGAGAGCCAAAAAGTCGCTTACGGAACCAGTTTTTAAGCCTACCGCAACCTCTAGTACCAGAAACTCAACTCGAGTACCTATTTTATTTTTTGAGGTTGACGAAACCGGAAAGGACTTAGTCAAAGTCGATGAGTCTAACGTCTTTGCTAATTATACTCTCTTCAGAGGTGAGAAAATCGAGTGCCTTCACGATATAACTTGGAGCTCCCGGACCTGGCATCTCTTAGAGTGTGTGTTTCAAGCGGTGCCGTCTCATCAAGTGTGCCAAATAAGAGGTAGATATTACTCTCCGTATAGTGATCAACATCCAATAGACTGAAGAGGATATTGGCCGTTGTCACGTCTAGATATGTTAGTAGATGATTAAAATAGCTAGATAGACGTTCAAGTATAAGGGTGACATACCTCCATGGAATAAGCCTTGCGCGTGCAGGTCAGCTAATGCCCTCGCAGCTTGGTAGCTAGCCCTACGGGACAGCAGCTGCGTACAACCCAGTCCGTTCGTACTAGGTAGTAGGAGCAGCACTAACATCAGCTTTAGCATCGATGAGTCTCTGAGCAACCTCCAAGTGGCCACTATCAGTAGCTGCTTGTAACGCAGTCCGTCTATGCTCACTAGCAGGAGTATTGACATCAGCTTTAGCATCGAGGAGTCTCTGAACAACCTCCAAGTGTCCGCCTCCAGCAGCTGCTTGTAACGTAGTCCGTCCATGGAAGATAGCAGGAGTAGCATTGACATCAGCTTTAGCATCGAGGAGTCTCTGAACAACCTCCAAGTGTCCGCCTCCAGCAGCTGCTTGTAACGCAGTCCGTCCATGCTCACTAGCAGGAGTATTAACATCAGCTTTAGCATCGAGGAGTCTCTGAATAACCTCCAAGTGGCCATCCCCAGCACATTGTAGAAGCCAATGCGATAACTCTTTCTTGTGCTCGACGAAGTCAATCATGAAATTTATATATTTCAGCCGGCCAAGTTCGGCATAGTGGCGGAACAAGTCCCTTAACTCTGTGGAACTTGGTCTAGTAATAGATACATTTTGTAGAAACACTGCAAAATTGTCGTGCTTATCAATCCATTCGTAGACGATAGGGGCTCGGTTGTGAAACTCTGCTGGTGACCATGGAGTTTTCGCTAGGCCGTTCGATCCTATTATCATTTGCTTCCAGAGAGCCCAAGTTTTAGATTTGCCCTCTTCAAAATTTCCAGTGTGAAGTAACCAGTAGTCTAAAGCGTACTCGAGGAAAGGGTATCCTAACAGTAGCATAGCCTTTGGGTCTTCGAGATTATTCTTGATCAATATCATGCCCTCTTTATTGCTTGGGGTTTTTTGATTGCCCTGGACGTTTAACATCCGTGCTCTACGCATTAAGCGCGATGCGACTCCCCTAACCTCTAAAGTACTCTCAATAATGTGGTTCGGAAGTTGAGTTGATAGAGCTGGAGGATTTCGGATCAAATCGGTCTTGAAATCGTTCGAGTTGAGGTAAGTTACACATATCTCTCCAATGAAATGATCGGCTTCTTCTAACTTGATGTGATATCTCGAGTCTGATGGTTGTTCTAAGAAATGCTGTAAGACGCTGCGATGAGTGAATTGAATAATTTGTAATTCGTCGTCTAGCAGGACAAGATTCTCACACCAGGCAGTGATGTGCTCCAGGCCATTTGGTCTCTTTCCTGCGATGGAATAGGGTATTCCAGGCTCATATGAGAGGGCTTCTCTTAGCTCATCAAGTGTGAGCGCTCGTTTGATTGCTGCTACCCATTGGAAAATGCGGTTGGCAGTTTTGGCAGAGCCACGCTTTAAGATCCGTTTCACAGCGCGGTCGAAAGTTTCTCCCAAGTTTCTAGGGAGAGCTCTAAGTACTTCCCGGATCTCATCGTCGCATGTGCACTCGTATATTGCCGCAATTTGGAAGTCGACCCAGAGAAACCTGCCAAATTTAGTAAAGCTATTTGATCTTCAAGGGATAAGTACTTACATGCCGTTCGCACCATTAATCAACGCTTTAATAATTTCCTGAGCCAAACAAGGGTCCTGGAAAATGAGTTGCTCCCCCTTCCTAAGAATTATGTTCTCCCGCGTGTATGCCTCAATATCGGTCTGGACTTCACAACAGTCGGCAGACTTTTCCTGAACCACTGGGAACCACCTTTGGATATCCGCCGATACGCTACTTCGGCCGACAAGGAAAAGCTTCGCTTTAGAATTAGGAAGAGATATGATGGATGAGAGACTTTGCAGTAGGACGTTGCGCTCCTCCTTTTCGAATTCATCTAAGGAATCGATAACAATATATAGCGTAGAAAATCTACTAACACAGTGTTTAAGTAACCCCTCGATTGTGTTCATGTCTACGTAGGGGGTTTCAAATCTGCTTAGATGTCTCTCGACTTCCCCAGCTACGTCGTCGGGCTTCAGGGATTGTCGGATGATAGATCTTAGTACGGTTGCGGCGTTGAGTGATATTGAGTCGTCAAAGCGGGGAAAGACGAAAGTGGTAAGCTCATTAGCTCTTGTTCTCTCGCAATAAAGCCAGTCAATGACACTCGAACTGAAATCCTCGTTAGTAAATAATATATAGAAAGCAGAAGTAGTACTAGCGTTAGCACTGTCTTTCCTGACCCAACTACGAGCAAATTAGCATGAACTTAAGGCAAAGCAGTAAACTTACGCTTTCCAGTCAGGACAAAAACCGAGGGCGTTTCGCCATCCTTCCATTTAGTAAATTCCGGAGTTGAGAACAACCATGTAGCTGTGTTAACATGCCGCTTTTTGCGAGTTTGATGGAAGTTCGTTTGGTGTGCATACGTGGACAAAGTGTCCAGAAGCTTTACTTTCTTCTCCCCTGTGCTGGTTAATATAAGATCGACAAGAGAGCCGTGAAACTTACGTAAAAAGTCCTGGTGTCGTTGTAATTGCCATTCTCTATTTCTATCAAACACTTTCTGAGATTGGGACGCAAAAATCGAAAACAGCTTTCTATGTTTGTCTGCACGCTTTCGTTCTTGCTCCTGAAACTCCTGTTCTTTTCGATCAGATGTAGCTTTGGCTAGAGCGATAGCTTTCTTGACATCATTGGCACAGTTCTGGATGGTCTCGATCTGGGGCCGAAGCTTATGGCGTAACTCCATGGCTATTTCTTTACCCCTTTAATCTCTAGATTAGCAAAGCTCGCTATGATAGGTTGTGGTCACTTACATGGTTGTCGTGTTAACACAATCGTCTGTTTACACAATTGAATAATAGAGGCATGGAATATGCATATTGACTCCCGAAGTGCGGGCGAGTTAGGAAAGAGAAGCTGATATTCATCAAATTGAGGGAAATTTTTATTGAGACTCATGAGTAGGTCAGCAAGGGATTCAAAGTACGAGGTGATATTAGCTGCAATCTAGAAGTATTATTAGGTTTAGCCCAAACACTATTCGCGTCATCGAGAGTCTCGATAAATGACTTACAAGCACTGTAAGCTTTACACTGCCCCAAACAAGTGCTGCAATATCCGGATGGGACGAAACGAAGGTGTCCACGATCGTAGAGAACTGCTGGATTGACTGCAGTATGGAATACGCACGAGCGCCAATGCTTTTCCCCCGTCGAGTTGAATTCGATGCATCCAGCTTGGCGGTGAAAACAAGTGCAGCCGAAGCATCGGGTACGCCCTTAATCTGCTTGAGCTGTTTTCTCTCATTATCAGTAAGGACGCTTCCGAACTCTGAGAGCGCAATTTCGAGCGACTTCGTCACAGATCCATCAGCGTTATTGGTCCGAGGTGTGCTAACAAGAGCCAGAGTAGACATCATCTTTACTAAGCGAGCCAGTGATAAACGCGTTGGAAGCAGCGGTGATGGATAATAGAAGCGCAAAGAACAAGACAAATAGAAGACGACTGTTGCCGAGAGAGAGGAAATAGCTTTCAAGACGGCACAGGAGATGGTGAGACAAGGCTGTGGGCATCAACCCCAACGGCCTGATAGGCTCTGGTCATGAGCTGAGCTGCAGGGGCGACATGCATGTTTGCAAAGCCACACAAATCAGCACGTGAAGTATTCGACTCCTAGAGGTTTGTGGTGGGCAATTTGATTTTTGGCAAAGATTGACAGAGCATTCTGTATGGGGTCGCCTTTTCTCGAGGCACTAATCAGTAACCAATACTAGCCGATATTACGGCCCAAAGCCCTCCCATTTTCACCCCATTTTCTAGCCCCCCTATCATAGAGTTGAAAATACCCAGCGATGCGCTTAACACCAGGGGGAACTTACAAGTATTCAGCGGTTTATACAGGCTTCGGTACTATCTTCATCTAAAGAAACAAGGGTGCAATTTTCAAGAATAAAAACTTATATAAGTTGCAGCTTTGTAACAAGGTAATCCAAACACGAGCCGAATATCTAGACCTGTAACATAGGGGTTGCCGTCAGTCCAATGTGAAGGGAGCACTGTATCCTCATCAAGGCTTGCTCCTATGCTCACCTCCTTTTAGATTCATGGAACAAAGTGTAAAAAATACACTTATAGCCTACCTTGAGCTTGGTACGTCTAATTGAGGAGGTACGAGCTATAGGAATATCTTCTAAACTAATATGTGCTAACTTAGATATCTTACTCCTTAGCTCCGATAGTAAGAGGAAGTGTTTCAAACTCCATCTAAAATGTCCGGATCTTCTTTGTAACTCGGGATTTTCTAGTACCATGTCTTTTATTTCCTCCTTCTTAGTGGGTTATTCAAGCCGTAGCTTGTCGAAAAATCCGACAGAGCTATTATATTATCTAGGCTAGAGGTCGGCATAACAAAAGCTCTAGGTTGTTGCAAAAGTTTTGGTATCTTCGAATCATATCTTCATAGAAATTTTCTTTAGCGGCCATCCGACCCGATAGAGCGGATGGAATATAAACCTTCCGAAGTTCTATCATATTCTTAGATGGTATACACTACAGGCATCGAGTTTATGGATGACTCTTATGGCAAATTGGAAGTCTTCAAGTACCTCAAGTTCTCTAAAGGGGACCAAAAAGCCATAGCCACTAATGTATGGGAGTTTCGGAATTGTGATTTAAAAGAGGAGGCAAAGTGTTGTTGTAGGGAGGACACGTCAGCGCAATGAGCCAGAGAGTAGTGGGTTGGATAACCAAGTGTATCACATACTGCTTGTGAGGCAGAGAGGGGGAATCGAGTATGAGTATGAAAGAATTGGGATTGGAATGGCTTAGCAAGACTACTTATTACGACAACAGCCCGAAGCCCGTATTCTTTGAACATCTGATAGAGCACATAATGTCGATAGAAAATTATCGAGAATGTAGGCCTTGCAGCATCCGTGAGGACGAGACTATTGCGAAGCGAAAAGCTCAATCGATTCGTGAAGTCTAGGAAATCGAGGCCTTTATTTAAACAAGATAGCACGTAAACGGTTGCTTTATTTTAAAGTGAGATGTGAGGATCTTACCCTTGAATATATGGATGCTTAGAGGAAGTTGATAGTGGAGGTCAAATATTTCCCGACAAGGGCTTGACGGCTTGAAATTGTGTGGTGAGGAGCAGTAGGGCTGAGTGGCATTGTATCGCCCTTTTGCGATATGTAACCTATTTATTAGGGACGTTACTAATACTAAAATAGTAAAAATAACGCAAAATATTCTATATGCTATGCTTTACTTCAAAAGCGTCTCATATGCCATATTTTGTTTACAAAAGTGGCCCATTTGCCATAGTTTTTTTGAACATTGAAATCGATGATTTTAGGTGTAGATAATTTCAATGCTCGAAAAAACTATAGCATATGGGACGCTTCTCTAGCAGTGACGCAGAACTTCTTTGCCATTCGTATAGGTTTAGGGGGCTCTAAGCAATGGAATTAAATGTTTCCGAAATTTGGCAGCAGGCTAGCCGTCTCAACGAGAAGTCGGGGAATGGTTATCGGACGAGCCAGAAAGCCCAGGGCTCTCTTAAGATTTTCCATTTTCCCTCCTATGGCGAACTTAGATATGACATTGCACAGTTTCTCGGTTAAAACCACAGCACGATGCCTGAGATCAGGCGTCTTTGCACTATTGAGATTGTTGATGGTTCTCTCAAGTCATTGTAGTTAAGAGATTCTTTAGTGCGGTAGTCTAGAACACATGTTGATTCACGTTTGTGGTCTCTTTGCTGGCCGAATTTTTCGATCTTGGCCAGGAGTAACTGCACGAGTACGAGGAGAACCGAGTATTAGCTGCAGTAAGTCCGTCCCATTGAAGCAAAACATTGCGGTGCAAACCGATGTATCAATACAGATGCGACCCCTTTTCTCTAAGCCTCATGTTATTTTCATTTAAAAGTACAGTTCGTAGAGTCGAGTACAGTACTACTTCGTATATTCTGGACTTCATACAGCGAAGGTCGCTCCTAGACCTTGTCCAATGAAGAACTTCTTACTTGCTGCACATCGTTCATTTGTGCACCCTGGGCATCGCAAGCCTAATTGTTTGCTGCAAATGATGCCGCTATCGAGGTGTGCCTTTGCAATATCTGCCAGGGCTTGAATGAAAACTGGATGTCCATTTAGACTTTCAGCTCTTTTGATGGTATCTTTATGGCCAGATTCGCCAATAACTTCTTCGTCCAATTCGTACAACGTTTCAATGTGGTCTGATGTGAATGCCACAGGGATGAGAATCATGTTCTTCTGACCCTTTGCAATATAGTTGCTCACGGTATCACTTGTCTGGGCACCTAGCCAGGATTTGGGGCCGACTTGCGATTGCCAGACGAGTCGATATGGATGGGAGTTCCCAAGTCTTTGCATCACAGCGTGGACTGTGGCAGCAACTTCAGCTGGATACGGGTCGCCTGTAGGGTTTAGCATTATGACAATGTAAAGTGAGTCGATACTGACCTCGATTAACAACATCCATTGGCAAGCTGTGAGCCGAGAAGAGCAGAACAACATCCTTTCGCTGATCCTCTGGATACTCTTGAAGCTTGTCCTCAATATTCAGTGCAATGGCATCAACAAGGCCTGGGTGAGCCGGCCATCTGTCGATGACGCTCCAATTAATTGAACCATCATTTGCCACTGTCGGACCAGCGCTCTTTCCTTCCAGCTTTTGTCTCCATTTCCAGAGCTCGTTCAGGCTACTACCCGTCGTTGAGCAGCTGTATTGTGGATATTGGGTGAAAGCTACGGCTCGTCCGCCTCTTCCATTGCCAAACCCATCTTCTAGCAATTGGCTGTACATCTCCTCTGTCAGCGGCTTCGCATATCTGAAAGCGACGTATGGCTTGTGTGGCGCGGACTCTGGCGATGTCTTGTCAAGAATTTTGCACATCTCTGCTGCTTGATACTCTGACCATTTTCGAATGGGCGAGCCCCCTCCGATCGCAGAATACTGTTTCTGGATCTTGGGCGTTCTCCGTTTCGATATTAAAGGACCAAGGTAGTTTTGGAATCGCCCGAGAGGAATTAGATCTGCGTCTGCCTGCAATTGAGACAATTAGCACTGCACATCTTTCCTTAACCTCATGGATTGTGGTACATACAAAAAGTCGGCTCAAAAAATCCCCCACTTCATCCGTAGTAGATGGCCCTCCCATGTTCATAAACACCATAGCAGTTGGCCCCCTTGAACTCGTCGCATCCTGTGTCACTGGCGGCACATGTGTGGCAAGTAGTCTTGACTGGTCTGCGCTGGTTCGGTTCCATAACGGAGTTGTCGGGGTGGCGGTCAATTTGTTGATTGTCGAATGCGACACTCGTTTGGTGAACTGGGTTACGGGAGTTCGAAAAGACATGATGCCAGATTGTGCTTGCTGTTAGAAGAAAGAAGAAGAGAAGGCAATGTGTTATTGCCCTAAGAACATGGCCGAGGCTCAAAGAAGAAGGTTACAATAGTGTCCTTTCCGGATAGTCGAGAGTCGAGGCTCGTCAAGAGGTGGAAGGAAATATGCACTACTGTATGTACTGTAGTCCGAGGGCAAGTTGTACTGTAGGAAGTCGGCATTTCCTCTGGTGCAGAAATAAGCCGGTCGCCTCCAGAACTAACAATATATAATTATGTTAAACACCTTGCCCTTGGGAATCCAGAAGACTGTATTTGAATCTCCTATAGAGGATAAGAGAATGTCGTATACTCGAGTATAGAAAATCCTCTCACTCTTACAGTTTGGCTAACTCCGAGAAGCCAATCAGAGCGTGGGCATTTCTCAGGCAGAAATATATCATGTGACTAGGCGCCTCTCTCGCGACGGGGGTTTCTGTCGCGCCACTCCAAAGCCAACATCACTTGCGCAACGATGAATTGAAGACTTCTCATCTCACAACATTCCCTTGCGATATAATTCTACTACGACAAATCATTTGAGATATATACGTGCCGAAAGAATCGATTCTGATCATGGCAGACTCCCGTGAAGGCTGGAAGAACGAGGAGGAGGATGAGGAGGAGGAACTCGATGAAACAGTCGGTCATTCAGTCTTTGGTAATTGGCTAGTTGCTAACATCTAATAGAACTATATAGCACAAAAAGATGCAGTTCTATTTGCAATTGACGTCAGCGACAGAATGTTGCAGCCTCCTCCAGAATCCAATTCGAAAAGAGCCGAAACCGATAGCCCAGCCATGGCAGCCATCAAATGCGCCTACCAAATCATGCAACAAAGGATCATATCTAGCCCAAAAGACATGATGGGCGTTTTGCTGTTCGGAACCGAAGAATCTAAGTTTCAAGAGGAGGATAGCAACGCGCGAGGGAGCATTGCATATCCCCACTGTTATCTACTTAGCGATTTGAATATTCCCGCGGCTGAAGATGTGAAGGTATTGAAATCCATTGTGGAGGATCCAGAAAAAGCCGAAAAGCTGCTATCACCTACAAAGGAACCCGTTTCTATGTCAAATTTGTTATTTTGTGCCAACCAGATTTTCACGACAAGAGCGCCAAACTTTGGCTCGAGGAGGCTGTTTATCATTACCGACAAAGATGATCCTCATGGGTCAGACAAGACTGCAAGATCTCAGGCTACGGTGAGAGCAAAGGATCTGTATGATTTAGGGGTTGTGATTGAGTTGTTTCCTATCTCGCAAGAAGATCACGAATTCGATCGCACCAAATTTTATGATGTAAGGCACCGGCATGTTTGTTGCACGCAAGTTTTTAACGTAAACAGGATATCATATATCGCGACCCAGCCGAGGAGAATGACCATGCTCTTGGGCCTACCAGTCTGAAGTCAAACGGGGACGGAATATCTCTCCTCGCCAGCCTTGTCTCGGATATCAACTCGAAACAAGTTGCCAAGCGAACTCTCTTCTCCAATTTACCATTCGAGATCGGACCGGGTTTTAAGATATCAGTCAAGGGATACAACCTCCTACAAAAACAGATGCCGGCTCGGAGTTGTTATGTCTGGCTTGATGGAGAAACCCCTCAAATAGTGACTGGCCAGTCCGCACGACATGAAGAACATAGTACCAGAGTAGTTGAGAAAGCCGAGATCAAAAAGGCCTACAAATTTGGTGGCTCTCAAATCATGTTCTCACCCGAAGAACAGAAGGAACTGAAGAACTTCGGATTACCCGGTCTCAGAATCATCGGATTCAAGCCTCAGGCCATGTTACCATTCTGGGCCTCAGTCAAAAAATCTACTTTCATCTATCCTAGCGAGGACGACTTCGTAGGGTCCACTCGCGTGTTCGCAGCATTGTGGCAAAAGTTATTGAAGGACAAGAAAATGGGATTGGCTTGGTATATTGCTCGAGTGAATGCAACTCCACTCTTAGTCGCAATCCTGCCATCACAGGAGAGATTTGATGAAGGCACGAATGTTCAGGTCATCCCTGCTGGATTGTGGCTCTATCCAATTCCATTTGTAGATGATATCCGTTCTCCCCCTGAAGTCCCGGCACCACTTGTCGCGCCAGATGAGCTGACCGACGGGATGCGTAAGGTTGTCCAGCAATTGCAACTCCCAAAGGCAATGTATGACCCAAGGAAATATCCGAATCCGTCCCTACAATGGCACTATCAAATACTTCAGTCCTTGGCACTCGACGACGACCTTCCGGAGATGGCTGACGACAAGACCGTCCCTAAGTTCCGGCAAATTGAGAAGCGAGCAGCGGAGTATATCAACAATTGGGGTAAGATACTGGCAGAACTATCAGATTCAGTCAAGCACAAGACGGAACACGATGAAGACGATCCTCCAAAGAAGAAAATTAAAATGAAGGCGGAAACCTTGGAAGAAATGAGTGTTGCTGATTTGAGGAAAGTTATTGATGCGGGTACGCTGAGCAAGTACACGGCTACAGATCTGAAGAGCTGGCTTGTCTCGAAGAATTTACCAGCGACAGGGAAGAAGATAGACTTGATTGACAGAGTAGAGCAGTGGGTGGAGGATAACTGAATGCCACTGACACTCCATAAAACGGAGCCTAGCGTCTATAGTTGCTATGGACATTCATATTGACAAAGTGGGTATATGAAATAGTCAAAAATCGTGGTCTCCAAAACAAACCCCACCTCGTGTGCTTACATCTAAGAACAGGGAAGAACAACGCGAAAGACTGCGAGGTATTCTTTTAGCCAAATCTACATGTCGATACTAAATTCTCCTTTGTCAACCTCGGAGGATTTCGAGCGTCTCCTGCATTCTTTCCAAACTGCTCAAATTATCAAATCCGTGCATTTCCTTAGGAACGTAAAAAAGGACGTATAGCCTAGGGCCGAAGAGTCGCGATATCCTACAAACCCATCAAAAAACTTTGGTCCAGTATAATACTGTACCACTAGAACCCAGGAGAATCTAAAGGCTCCGGGAGACAGCCTCAGTCATTGTGACCTTGGATTCTTGGGGTGATAGCGCCTACTAACTTACTAGCAAGGACTTCAAGCATAACACATGCACCATGGATCCAGAAAAAATATATATAGCCAGCCACGGACTCCCATTTGAGAGGCCCTTCGGCAGCACGAATCTATATAGAACCCTAGATACGAAAATTGCGGATATGAATTTCAACGCACCGCTTACAGTTGACTTTGGGTCCAAGCCTAAGAGCTTCATGGGTGCTTTGTCTAGGCCAACGAAGATCTAAGACAGTCAGTTTCAGTGCACATGCCAGTCAGAGAACCGGGTAGCCTACATTTCGAATAGTCTGATGCCAGAATTTCCCCCAGGACCGACCCTCTTAACCCGCTCTGGAAGATATGAACGGGACCTCCCTTGTGGGGTGTCATTGACGAATCCAAGCCCACCTAAGGATACAAATGTGTTAGCCGAGATGGAGCACATGGGGAAGAAAACGAGCCACTGTTGAACAACTGCCCGTACTAGGCGAGGTGAAACCCAGGCCAAATTCAGATCCCCAAGAGCAAGGCGAAAGTACGGGGGGAATTCTCGTCGGTATTAGCTTCCAACTTGTAGTAGTATGGATCACATCTCATGATCGCATTCGTTTCATCCGACAGAGCCGAAGTGACGATACTCAGGATAATCGTTCGGGCCAGCCAGGAATCTCGTGACATCTGGATCTTCGAATCGTCCTTCAGGAAATTGATAGGCCGTGGTGTGACTTGTCACCCACCAAAATCTCCTCTTAAAGTCCGCTTCTCGCACTCGCCGGGAAAGCAGAAGCTCGTTGCACCAGAGGAGCGATGTGATGGCGAGCGAACCGACACCGCCCCAGATGCGATATATCTGCAGCGCCCATATCAATGGTACCATTGCGGTGGCTATTTGACTATATGTGGTAGCTTTGATGGAGAGATAAGAAAAGACATGTACAGTACAAGGGGGAAGTTCCAGCCGTATATGCGACTATTCCTGAAAGGTTTGAAGACTTGCTGGTAAAGGGCCTCTTGTTTGTGTTCTGATTACACTTATGTCATGAACGCTCACTATATCTAAGCATTGAGCTTTGCAGGGGGGGGGGGCAAGGGGGGATCAAAAATGCTCGCTTAGTCGCCTGAGCCAAGTTCTCAGCTACGCAATTATCGTTTATCATGTGATTCGCAAAGAACTTCCACGCTTTGATTGCCTCTCTATCTATTAATGTAGGCGGGATTGTACCCCTGGGCTCCAGCTGCCTCTACCTACATCTTTGCCTCGCCTCAGATGCCGAATGCCGCATACAGCATGGGGATCAACAACACGCCTTGCAGATCCTGGTTCCTTAGGTTCTCTCCTCGAGCCACAGAACTCATTGATACTACCAAATCTGCTGAGGTATACGTGGGCGTTGGCGTTGGCGTCACAACCGCATCTGAGGTCGCCACCACGTCTGTGGGCCCCGTGGGAATGCTTGTGGAATGCATCGTCTGCGCCACGCTGGTTTGGTCCGTACTTGAGGTTGGATTTGCGGGGATACTGCTTGGATGACTTTCGCTGTCGACCGTCGTCGTCGCAAGAACCGACAACACGCTGCCAGTTCGGAAGCACTGGACTTCCCCATCGCAGAGCGTGGTGCAATTGAACCCGCCTAGTAACGACACCTGTGACATATGCGAAGTGCTCTTCGTATCACCAGAGCAGCTCCCATCTCCTTCGCCACTCGCAGTCTGCGTTTCCACTATAGTAGAGGTGGAGTCACGCTCTAGGGACATGAAATGGCGTTTGGGCTGGACGCTCAGGCGGGCGGAAATTGATGCTGAAATGCTGGAGCTCATTGTCTTTGGCATGGCTACTGTGATTCCGTGGAAGACGCACCAGCTTGTGTTGAGCTCGGGATGGGCATAGCATATCAAGGCTTCTCTAGGTCCGGTCTTCGTGCCGCCAGATCGGGGTATGGCGGAGGTTGTGTGGGATTCGGGCGCTGTATTCGCTTTGAGATGTTGTAGTTGTGGTGATTGTGCGGTGGTTAGATGAGAACTTGAGGTGGAGGAAGAGGTGGCTTTTCTGGTGTCCAAACCAGCGTTGTTTGTGCTGATAAAGGGGCTTGGAGTTGAGGTAGTTTCGTGAAGTTCGTGGCACGAGGCAAATGTAAGGAGGGAAGCGAGGAAGCATCCTAGGATCGTTGCTGTATACATATTAACTGTAATGTATTGTTTATGATTGAGGCTCTTTAAATCGGATGATTTTCCGAGACAAAAAGGGTTGAAGCTTCTGGTTTCAAGTTTGAATCATGAAGATGAGAAGAGCCACAGAATTTAAAGGAAAAAGGGGTGTGTGTCGTGTTTACCAGTTTACCACTGCTGGAGTCTTATTCACAAGCCCAGTGAATTCTTCCGCTACAGTATCGGACAAAGAAGAACAACAATCACACGGCCACGTTGGGACACTAAATCCCTAATTCACATCATGCTTTCCCAAGTGCTCGATGATCGTGTAGATATTGGCTGCCAGGTTGCAAGGGACGTCCCTATCTTCTCAAATCAAAAATACACCAGCGTGGACACGAAATGTTGGCTCGTCAGGCCCTCCCCTCCCCCTCCCCCTCTTTCGCCATCTCTATGTTTGATATGTCGTCCGTCATAACCAGAAGCAGAGAACACACCCAACCAATACCCTCGGGGAGGGATGATCGCTTTATCGACAGAAAAAATGCCCTTCCCTCCAGAATTCGCCATTCCTTCAGACCAGTTGTTTACAAACCCTCTCCAGCCTAATTACGATTATATTTCCAGGCAGGCTGTCTCTGCTTTACAACATCTTCGTCTTGATGTGTTTGTCCATCTGTTGACTTAAAGCCGTGCCAACCGACAGCGGTAAAGGATGATATAAATCGTATGGTGAGCTGTCGATTTGAACCCCATCCGAGCTTTGAGCACCATCCCTCCCATTACAGCATCGAAGGCCGTTTCTATCATCTCCTCGACCGTTCCATTGCTGCATCACCCTCCTCTCCTACTATTTCGGCTCTGTCGAAAGTAAAGCTCGCACCGGCAGTGAGAAACACTGGTTGGCGCAAGACCACAAGATCGAAGGATGCCGTCGCGATTGGGCTTGACTTTAATGAACCGGCCGAGATAGACCAGAGGCTTTCTGGAAGTAACTGTCTCTGCTTCGACTTTTGGTGTATTAATTACTTCAATAATAGCTGTCCAGCAGGCTTCGTCGCGCGTTACTGACGAAATTCGAGGTCCTATCATCTTCTCAATCGCTCGCCCCTTCCACGCAGGTCGCTTTAGGAGTATACCAGATAAACTCGACATTTTCCTTAATCCCGCCTCAGTTATATACTCATCGAATGCCCTTCAGGTTGGGCTCGGGTTCTTAAGCTCCCCAGGACTAGGCTTCATATCAGGCGGCGAACTCGCATTCGAAATTGGCGGACTATACATCGGTGGCGAATAGGGCGCATGAACCGCGTGCCTAGGTTGTGTCGGCCAGCCCAATCTCATTCGAAAATGGCGTACTGTTTCCGCGGTGTAAGACATCAGCATTGCAGCTTCGTCCCAATTATACTTGTAGGCAGCAATCGGATCACTTCTCTGATCTTCAAGATACCTCCCGAGCTCTGTGAGAGGCTGCAAAGCGAGATAGCCAAAGAACTGCGAGTGTTAAAGGTTTGCTATCTGCGAAGTGATGTCGGACTCACCATGGCTCCCATGGCCGGGAAAAGGGGCTGAACTACGAGAGCAGTCCCGTAGAAGTATGCTGACACAACCATAGCTTTGGGGTCCCGTCGGATCTTCCGTGATAAAGTTGGTGGCAAGGTCACAACCGCCATGCGTAGCAATTTAGATGTTTCAAACTGATCTTCCACTCTCGTCATGGGGGTTTTGCTGCGAAGAGTCGTTGTGAATTCGATGATCTTCTCTAGCAACTCCAGTTCTTGTTCCGCGTTGTAGCCTGTAAGGTAAGACTTAACATCCTGTAGTCTCAGGAGGAGTTCATCGAGATCGGATATATTCTGAGGATCGGGTTTGTCGGTATCGGTAGCCGTGGGTAATAGAGGCTGGAGATGTTCGGGTGTCACGTCTTGCTCCTCGATGAGGGAGATGAAAGCTGATTGTTCCATGAACGGCCGCATCGATCCTTGAATGGCGCGAATACCATGGGTTAGAGAAGACCATTCTTTCCTTCAAATTTTCAGTCATTGTGGCCAGTTGCTGCTGAATTATCACTTACCAGTCACACATGTACCATGTAAGCATGATTGAAGACGCAAGCACAGCATCAGCGTTAGTCTCGGAGAAGTTGCTCAGCGCATCTTGAAGTCCTTTCAATCCTCGCCCGCGATAGTACAATGCTAGTTGAGCGGAATCCGGTCCTTCCACAGTCACGCTATGATGAGCGGCTGAAACCCCAAGGACGACATCGAGGAGAAACCTATGATCGGCAATCAAGCTATATTAAGGATCAGCGAAGAAAGGAGATGGAAAGTCGATGTCTCCTACGTAGGGACTTTCCGCATCCACATCGAATACTTGTTGTCTATGAACTGAACATCTGGAGTAAAGCTTGCAAGATGTTGCAAAAGAAACAACTCCTGAGAAGGCAACTTGGTGGCCTCTACTCGTGGGAATGAAAACTGGACGCTGACTGGCGGTGCCTGGCTTGGATCGTCATCTTTGTTCTTGGTGACAAAATGGCATTGCCGGCCGCTTCGTTCACAGTTCCGACTGTAATGATTAGCATACACTTCAACAAATCTATATGCCTCCTCACTCACCAGATTGGCTGTGCTTCGTCACACCTGATATGATCGCAAATTAGTTGACTTTCGTGCTTTTGAACGGAAGGAAAGCAGTGCGTTCACACCTTATATGACGTCCTCGGCAGGTTTTGCATCCACTTCGACTCTTTCGATGAGTTCTTCGTAGGCCCGTCACGGCTCGAGTTCTGTGGTCAATCATTAGAATAGACAAGCAGCGAACACCCGAGGACCGTTGAAAGCATGGATATTGATGTGCTCTCTGCGGCTGTGAAGGAGTCGTGAAGCCTTTGTGGTGGAAAGTCTCTAAGACAGAGACAGGAGATGGTGGAGGCAACACTGTGACCTACCACCAGTGGTGGGGGGTTTTGGCATTTTGCTGGCTGTTTCAAAGTGTGGGGACTTTCACGGGCTCTCCATCCGTGCCGTAGGCAATCTAATCTTCACAGGGAGGGCCTAGGAAGGCTTTGGGGTTTTGTCGAAACCAATGGCATTGCCATCAATATTATGTGTAGGTCAACATGCTATAGACAAGGATTCGGTACTCAATCAATGATCAATAGCACTCCGGCCAAGGAGAAGAGCCAATATAAGCCAGTCATATAGCAAACGAGACCAGAAGGATCGACTATCTCGGAGTCGCTCCTGCGTCAATGTCGGCCAGCTAGAACAGTATTCTTGAACTCTGTCTAGGCGATGCTTCTCATTCAGAAATCACAATATTTCAATTTAGCACCACTGCATTTGTTTAGTTATGTGAGAGCCCTTGGCAACCGGGGTGCCGGATCGGCTTACATTTGTTGAGTCTATTAAACTTCAAATAGAGTTATTGACGTTTTCTGGGCATTGAAATTTGAGAACAGATGGCGTTGCACTCTGAACGCTCAGACAGAAGCCCGCGAAGAACCGACTCGTCTGTTTTCTCCTGATTGCGTTAGAACATGTTTGAATCAGACCCACAGTCATATAAATTACACCCCCTGGGCTCCTACAAAGTTGTGCTGAGACTCGTTGGTACGTGCCCTCTTGGACGGTGTATGCCGAGGGCTATATGATTGGCAGATAGTAACGGGGTGTCTTTTGTTATTATGGAGTCGGGTCAGCTTTGCTTTCGATTCCGCTGCGGGATTTGTGAGTGAAGATAAGTAAGTCCAGGTGAAACATTGAATGCAGAACGGATGGAGAAGCGAGCAAAATCGCGAGAAGTCGTGATCAGTTCAAACGCCCAAGCGATAACCGAAAACAAGAAGTACTCCAAACAGCTCGAACGCCTTCGTGCGTCCTGAGTCCCGCTTCCTTACGAAGAACTCCGTATGATCAGATGTCAGATTTATGCACCGATGTGTTTGGAGATTATCAAGAGTCGAGGCACTCGGGTTGCTCTCCGGGCGCGTGAGAACCAAGAACCAGGACAACGGGTTATCAGAAAACGACCTATACTTCCTTGTCCGGCACATATTCGCAATACGGACGTCCTGTAGAAGTAAATCATGTTCCTCGATCCATCCCTAGAAATGCCCCTCAGTAGGCAGCGCTATTAGGATGTCTCACTCTCGTGAGCTCAGCATTGCTCCAGAAGCAAATTTCCAGCTCGAAGCAACATAGCATGAAGAGGCGACACATTGCGATAACTTCAGAGAACTGTGGAAAGATAATGATAGTCAAATGCGGGGTAAAGCAAGCGCTGTGGACGTGATATGAGATGTGATAGTTCAAGGAACCTGGCTTCGACTTGTTCGGGCCCGAATTTCCTCTTTGAATGGCTTGCAGGACGCATGCACATCACGTCCTGTGCCACTTATTATTAGCCGTGGTTTCGGTTGGTTGCGCTTCAGAAATAACATCAGCAAAGTTCCAGCCAGAATCTTCCACTTTATACGTAGCAGAAAGCCCCGTCCCAAGATTCGGACGACGGCCTTTGGTAATGAAATTGGCTGTAGGGTGAGAGCCTTCCAGAGGCATCGCGTAAGGCTGATCGTCGACTTCTCAATGACAGGGAACGAGCTTCAGGTGCTTCAGGTGTACGATCGGCGAAAGAGCGCGGTGTTTGACATATGCCGTGTTAGCTACATAAGAAGTGCGCGCTATTGTGGCTTACCGAATTGATATCTTCCAAGCAGCCTTCCATATATAATGCAAATAGCCTTGTGTTACCAAGAGCTATCGGCATTTGCAAGGTAGCGACGTTGGAGCGATCCATGGTCTTTGCGCAAACCATTCCTGCTAGCGTAAAACTCGCATCGTGAAGCTTCACCAAGGTTCTCCTATCTTGTCTGGGTCCTCCGATCATCAAGAGGTTGGCGATCTTTCATGCCGAGACCATGCTTGAAACACCACAGCCAAGGAGAAGGTGCGCCGACCCCTTTCTTGGATTTCAAAGCATCAATTCGTTTCGTCCGACATTGGAGATCTCCGACTTTGCTCGATTAGGATAGAACTTGTGACGGTAATCTGGGGGGCTTAGAAGTAGTTTCCCTTTATATTTCGGATATTTCGGACGACTGTTGAGCCTCGACATTTGGCGAGTAACTCTCGCGGGTTGCCTTCCGCTGCCGATGTCTTGAGAGACAAAGCTGATCTGTCGGTTCGCGAACAAACTTGCCCCAAGACGTCACCTCGATATCTAGACAAGAGAGTATTTGGTCATCTTCTTTGAGTTGAGCCACGTCTTCGAGTGAACGAGTGTCAAGACAACGTTCCAGTTCATTATCATCCTCGTGGGTCACAAAGAAAGTCTCTTGAGAGTATTAAAGGAAGTCTCGGAGAGTATTTTGATATCAAAGAGTGTGTATTATTGTCAAATCTCGAAATCACGGCATAATTCGTACCTGGTATCAATCCTCAAATCCAAATCGCAACCTGCAGAGAAACAAAGCAACAATACCAACATTGAGTAACCAGAAACACCTTGCTCGCCATAACCTTATCATCCTCCCCTTAAAATTCAGAACCCAGGGCATTTCAATTCGCCAACGCGATCAGTCAAACCTTGTAGTCAGCGGTGGTCATACCAGCCTTCTCGTCCCCATCATTACTTCCACCGCCGGTGGAGCCATTGCTTGCCTCAACAGGGGCAGTCAACCCGTCATTCCTGTAGGCAACGCCGCCAATGATCTCAACATCTTCGGTGATGGTCTCTGGGATAAGGGTTTCGGGAGCTGGGAAGAAGTGACCGAGACCAGCATAGACAACGAAAGCGCTGGTGAAGCCGTAGAGATAGAACATATCGTAGATATACTGCCCACCCCCTGCATCGATCTTGCTATTGACTTGAGCAGCCATACCAGGAAGATTAGGTCCAATGGATATCAAGAACGCGACGCCAGCACGCCAGTTAGTGCCATAGGCATTGTAGCGATATCGACCATGCCGTCTGTAGAGGCCTGGAACATCGATATGCTTTTTCTTCGTGATCCAGAAATCCGACGCGAGAATGGCGGCAATCGGCGCGAGGAAGATACCCAGACCGCTCATGAAGCTGAGGAGGGATGCTGCCGAATGAACGATCTTCCAGGGCACCATGATCCAAGCGGCGATCACCGTACCGATGACCACACCTCGTCGAATGTTGAAGTACTTTGGCGAGAGGGAGGTGAGGTCGTTCGCAAAGGAAATGACGTTGGCCGAAAGATTGGTTCCGATTTGCGCCACAACCCAGCTAAAGCCAACAAAGAAAGCACCCGCGCGGCCCGCGGGTCCATTCCAGCGGGAGGCCAACTCGAGGGGATCCCAGATGTATTCACCATAGACGACTTTAGCCGCAGAGCAGCAGATGATGCCGAAAAGTCCTAGTACAAGCTGAATCAAAGGGAGAAATGCTACCTGGTAATAGATGGCATTCTTGTGCTTGTCACCAATGTATCTCTGCGAGTTTGAATATTAGCATTTGTTAAGGGGCTTTAACCGCACGGCCTACTCACTGTGAAATCAGGTATATTTGTTGCCATCGTTGCCCAACCACCAGTGATTGATGAGAGACTAGATAAGATGAGCCAGGAGCGCTGGCTTCCTGACACAGCATACTCTTGGTTCCAGATGTCACCTGTTCCGCCGGCTTTTTGAGTCATGGCAATCACAACACCAACGGAAGTGAAAGTGACAATAACTATCCAAAGATTAATTTCGTCCTAAATCATTTTCTTCATCTTCTCCCGATGAAATCTCATGGGAAACCTAGGACACTTACAGGCTTTGAAAATGAAGAACCACATCAATTTGTGAGGAGGTGTGAGAAGGATTGGAAATTGGATCGTCCAGAAAATCAGGTGACTGATCATCTGCTGGGAAGTAATCCCAACAGATTCCGGGATGTGATTGGGGATGTCCAGATATGATGGCCAAATAGCACGAATACCTAGTGTTAATGGTTAGACTGCTCTCGCTAAAAGCTCCAGCCTGTATGTCTTACATTGGGTCATAGCGGTTGAGCCAGTATATGTCTGAATGGCGTGCCAGAACAAGGCCGTGATCATTCGCACAACAACTGCAAACTTAGAGAAGTACCAGCCAAAGCTGGATCTAAGCGCAACTGGAAATGGAACATGGAGGCGCTGTCCGATAGCCCCATTGAGGACAAGTGGGACTGTACAGACCAGAGAGCCGAAAATGATACAGACGACTGACTCACGCCTAATATCAGTCAGTCAATAGCCCTTTCAAGGGACCTGGAAGCTCACCATGTAAGTCCCACGGCGATGATACTGGCTGGGGCCATCCACGATTGGGCATTCAAAGCGTCAGAAAACCAATAGCCTCCCATGGTCCAAGCAGTCCAAGTTCGGCGCTCAAGGGGCGTGACGTCGGTATCAATGTTGGTCCTATATCAGTTAGTTTGTTGGAATGCGAGCAGATTCAAGGAGTAGTCACCAGGCATCTTCGTCGCCAAAACTAGACTTTTGCTTTGGAATGATCCATCCGGAAGGCTTTGTCTTCTGTTTGGCACCCGCCTTGATTCGAACTATGCGCTGACGAACCGCGTCTGCCATGGTGATCTTGATTCCGTGGTCTCGGTCGGTGATGGGGAGGGTGGAATCTGATCTGGTGCTGTTGACGAACCGTTCTGGAACGAGGAAGCGTCGTTGTTATATACACGATCCATTGCGACCGACTTGTTCGAAAGTTCATGGCTATCAATTGACTTCAAATCGATATCGATGAGGACTTCAAGTGTGTATCGGCGATTGCAACAGAAGCCTGAGTGTATCCTGAGAAAGCAGTGGTGAGCTGGGGGCGATAAGGGTGAGCAAACACGCAAGCGGCCGACGCTCGCCTTCGGCCCAACGCCAACAGCACCACCGGCCTTGGACGCCTGCGGGGAGGAGGGGACGATCGCCTTGAGTTCGATGCTGAAGGCTTTCTAGGGGGGCAACCTGCCAATCACATCTTTCCACCTCTTGCCGGCATGATCAACAATGCAGTGGCTTTCCATATGGGCGGTCCTAATACGCGAGAAGGATGGATATACATTGAAATGGAACCAACTGGGACTGAACATTTCGAATCTCAAGACAGGGCTTGCTAGAAGCACAAGCGAAGTAAAGCCAGCCAATGTACGCAGCAATGAACGCAGGTCCGCGGTAGGGAAATCAAGTTCGGGGGAGAAGAACACGTTGTTTACATAGAGAGGGAATGAGTTGTTGCCTCTTGTCCAAGAGGCTGGATGGATTCTTTCTATATCACCCTCGGGAGATCTTCTCGCTAGCCCTCTCCAAGCAGCAATCAAGCGATTCCAGCAGCATGTTGTGGGCCTCGGAGAATTGGTGCGGCGCTCTAAGGTTAGGCCAGGACGAGAAATCAGAAATCCGAGATCAATGCTTGGGACCTTCGCGTTTAGTCTGTGACTGTTTCTTTCTGAGATTGACTTCAATTCTCAAGCACAAATCGGTTGTTGTCAAGCGAGGTGGGAGGCGAGGAGCGGGAGGACTCAGAGGAGGGGTAAATACGACATGGACCGGGGTATTGTGATTAGTAAGCTTGGCAGCCTTATAAATTAGGCCACAATCAGTCAGTTCCTTGCATCTTACTACCCCTGTGGGCCTCGCCAATTTAGCTCGCCTCGAGAGAGAGCTACAACAATCGATTCAAACCCAACGAGCATATCCTCTATTGTAATTCAACATTGCCAGTCTCGTCTCGACAGCGATAGGTGGCCAGCTACCCAGTGAATAAGCCAAAGTGCCCATTGGCTTCTCAGGCTCTCTTATCTGGGCTCCCCCTCTTTGTGAAGCAGCAATCTATTGGGCACATCATTTCTCTTCGCCGGCGGCGAGCCGTAGGCCTGAGATCACAACCACCGCCGACGGTATATTCACAGCCTCGCCGGCCCTTCTCGTGTTTGCTGGCGGCGGCATTCAAGGTGAGTGGTGATTATCTGCATTCATTTGTTTTCCCTTAAAAACGCCCTTCCTCTCTTCTGGGACTGTGGCTTGCGATATCAATCCTCTTTCTTCCCTCTGGTCAATGACACTTCCATATCCTCTGAATATCTTCATTTGCGATTAGGCGAGTTATATCTTTGGAAGGATCCATACTTCTAATTTTGTCGTGGAACCCCTCTGTCTTTATCGCTGTTCTTCCACAGCTAGAGTACGAAGACCCGTCGAATCTGGACATTCCCATCACCATCGTCCCCAAAGATGTCTTCTTCCACGAAGATGTCTCTTCCCAACGCACGCCCCTATGGTTTTACATTTCCTCCAGCAACGACCGCCCTCATCATAATCGACATGCAACGAGACTTCGTGGACCCTAATGGCTTCGGGTCAATTCAATGTGGAAACCCCGAGATCTTTTCTGCAGTACGAAATATCGTACCGACCCTGCAAAAGGTTCTCGAAGTTGCCCGATCTATTGGATTACGGGTCATCCATACTCGGGAAGGGCACCGTCCAGACTTGTCGGATCTTCCTCCGTCGAAGAAGGTTAGACAAGTCAATGCCCCTCATGGACACCACACTATGGGAATTGGCGATCAGGGGCCCATGGGGAGATTACTTGTCCGAGGCGAATGGGGACACGATATCATTGATGAGTTGAGACAATTGCCTGGAGAGCCTGTCATTGACAAACCAGGCAAGGGAAGCTACTGGGGGACGGACTTACACAGAATCCTGCTTGCGAGAGGCATTACCCATATCTTGTTTTCTGGCGTCACGACAGAGTAAGTTCTCCTGATTGCTGTACGTCACTCATACTTAACCATCTCTAGGTGCTGTGTCACAACGACTTTGCGTGAGTGTAATGATCGTGGGTTCGAGTGCTGCATCCTCTCAGACTGTACTGGGGGATTCGACCAACAAATGGTAACTACGTCGATGGACATCATCTGCGGACAAGACGGACTCTTTGGATACGTTGGAAATAGCATAGATTTCCTGAGCCAGGCAGCAAAGTCTCAAGCGCTAACTCCACCATCCACTCCTCCAGCGACCGAAGACACTTTGCAGTCCATCCCACAACTCCAGAAAGGATACAAGAGTGGTTTGTTGGACCCGGAGTTTGTCGTCAGTTCAGTGTTTGAGAGGATCGAGAGGTACAAGAACGTCGACTCGGCTGTCTGGATATCCATTGAGTCAAAAGAAACCGTTTTGAAGTCAACCAAAGCGCTGTCGGACAAATACGCTGGCAAACCGCTTCCTTCACTATACGGAGTACCTTTTGCGTTGAAGGATAACATCGATGTAGAAGGAGCCGTCACCACGGCCACATGTGAGACCTTTGCATATGTTGCTAACACCACGGCTCTCGCTGTACAGCTCCTCCTTGACGCAGGAGCCATTTACATCGGCAAGCTCAACATGGATCAATTAGCAACAGGCCTTTCCGGTTGTCGGTCGCCATATGGCACTCCTCATAGCGTACACAGCAAAGATCATATTTCAGGGGGTTCGTCTTCTGGCTCCGCTGTAGCAGTCGCTGCTGGCCTCGTCTCATTCACACTGGGTACAGATACTGCCGGAAGCGGTCGAGTCCCTGCAGCACTCAATGGTATAGTTGGGTTCAAACCCACCAAGGGCACAATTTCAGCTCGTGGCACGGTGCCAGCTTGCAAGAGCCTGGATACGCTCTCCGTCATGGCGCCTACCCTGGCTGAAGCGCGAGAAGTATGGTATGTCATAGATTCTCACGATGCGCTCGATCCGTTCGCCAAATCTCCTCTTTCTCTGTCGCTTTGGAAAAGTGACTTCCGTGGACCAAGAGAAGGCGGCTTCACTTTCGCTATTCCACCGCCGTCCGCGCTTTCAACGTGCTCCAAAGAGTACCAAACGCTCTTTGACTCGTCCGTTCAAAGGCTCCGCTCCTGTGGTGGCAGGCTTGTCGAGATAGACTACACGCCCTTTGCCCTTGCGTCGGATCTTCTCTACAACGCCTCGTTGGTCCAGGAGCGCATTGCATCTATCGGCCACGAGTTTCTTCTTGCCAACCTCGAATCCTTACATCCGACCACGAAGTCCCTCTTCCTCGCCGCCCTGGAAAGTGACCTCAAGCCATGGCAAGTGTTCCAAGACCAGGCTTTTCAAACCCAGTATACGATGCAAGCGCAGCGGACTTTTGACATATTGAAAGGTGGGATTGATGCTCTACTTGTGCCAAGCACACCTTGCCATCCCACAATCCAAGAGATGGAGAGCGATCCGCTCGATCTGAATGCTAAGATGGGGACCTTTACGCACGCAGGCAACGTTGTCGACTTATGTGGCGTCAGCGTGAATGCTGCCTGGACAGAGGCCGGATTGCCTTTTGGCGTCACGTTCTTGGGCGGCAGTGGGTATGATGGCAGGATCTTAGATATCGCGACGGTGTTTGAGCAGGCGGTGAAGTCCACTGCGAAGTCATGACATGATTTTCCTCCATTCCTGTTCGGTGCATGATTTACTAGAGGATTTATGGGTGCATTTTGGGAGCCCGGTATGTTGGGGGTTGCATTCAAACCGTCTATTATGACGGTACTCCCCTTCGATGCCTTTATACTAGCATAACATGAACAATGGCCTTAGACTCTGTCTCCAGCATGCTTTCAACACTCGGACATCTACTCAGCAAGTTTGGTTGTCTTGCCCCGCGAGTACCCTCCTACTCGGTACAAGGTGAAGCCATCAACCCCCTCCCCTCTCCCCTTGGAGTTTACCGACCCGATTCCCCCACCGGAAAACCCACAACACCAAGAACACGCATCACACAATTTCCTCACAGATACACAGAATACCGACTCTCGCGGGAGATTCCCGAACAGGAAAGCCAACCCAGCCCCATGTCATGTCTCCAGCCCCCAAGCAAAACGGTCCCCGAAGCGGAAAGTGATATTCAGGAACCATATCAGCCGGCATGAACGAGCTTACCCTTCCTACCACATGGGCTTTTTGGGGCAAGATGAAGTTTAAAAACGCCTTGCGGCAAACCCGCCGGTCCAGGTCGGCCAGGCGTGCGAGTAGGGGTCGACGCTGACCTGCTGCAATGGTGTCCGCCGAAGTCCCCAAAGCAGAGGAAGCGCAAGGCGAGAGATTGGGATCTGGGAGGAGGAGGACTCGGGGCGCCGTCCTGGCGCCATGATACCTTCTTGGATGGGAAAGAGGGTTGGGCGTTGGGCGGTCGCGATAGTGAAGGTCTTGTGCGTGGCTGCTGATTGCAATTTACAGTGCCGCTCGGCGAGGTGGACTTGTTTCTTAGACACGACTCCAAGGCCAAAGACTCCCACGCCGAAGGAGATCTGGGAGTGTGTGCTGATGCGTCCGGACGGGTTTCCTTCGGCGTTGTGGTCATGCACGATGGACGCGCGACAAGGAGCTGATGCATGGCAAATCGACGGCGGCCTGAATTTATCGTGTGACACGGCATTTGTGGCACGGCATATATTGGTAGCGAAAACGACCGGGCAGAGGTCTGGGATTGTGCTGAAGTAAGAATCCGAGGTTTTCGTCAGCTGGCTGGCCCAGAGGAGGCGCGGTTGAAATGAGAGAGTTGAGGTTGGGAATGGAAAGACAACTGGAAGGAAGGCATCATCATGGTTTGCATGGAGAGGATATGATAGCAGGCTAAGAGGAAAATTTTCGTTCAATGTGTACGAATATCTAGAGCGATATCTAAACCTCTCAAGCCTACCTACAGCATCAATGGTGCGTGTGATCACACATGTCCTAAACCCTCCTATTTTCACTATCCCAACCCAAAGAATCCACAAGCATCGCAAAATCATATGAACAAGAATCGGAATCACCCAATCACTACCCGGAGAACCAAACCTCTCCCCTTACTGGAGTTTGCCATCAGTCATGAGGACATCGAGCTCCTTGCCAGCCGAGTTCACAACCGCAATCGTGAGCGCACCTCCCGTCCAGACAGATGCGGTCGTCGTGCCAGTGAAGAGGGTATAACCCGACTGGCTAGTAGAACGCGTCATGGGGACCTTGGAGAAAGTCGCGATTTTCGGAGCCTGGTTGTTTGGCTGGGCGACTGGAACGGAGACCGTGACACTCGGGGCCGTGTTAGATCGATAAACAGCAACGGTAAAGGCAACTGTGACAGCGCCGTTCTCGGTACCAGTCACCGTGACGAGGGAGGGAGGAATGAATTGCTTGTAAGAGGTGGCGAAGGAATAGAGTCTGTCGTAGGCGACGGTGAACGAGGTGAATGCCTCTGGGCGGGTGACTACCCGCTTGAAGGGGTAGTAGGTTGTGACGCCGAAGACACTGGATCCGGTTCCGGGCTCTGGGGTCAAGAAGCCCCTGGAGGCAGTAGCTGTAGAATCATCCTCACCAGCGACGTTGACGGTAGGGGCAGTGGCTCTCTTGGACAGAGCATTTGCGGACAGAGTCTATCACCGATTAGTTGCTGTGTGAAGAGGATATGTAGAACCGACGTACTCTGATGTAACCTGTGAAGACCAAGGACCGCCCGCTGAAGTCAAGAGTGGCATTGATTGGCTTGAGGGTTTGCGGCTTGACGGCAGCACTGAGCTTGGTGGTACTTGGGACGGTCTCGATCATGCGTTGGAAGAGATTGGCACATGTAACACCAAATTGGGTATTGGACTGGCGGTAAAACGACCTCATCGTGGCGTTATTGTCGCTCTCGAAAAGGCGAAGATCACTTCGGGAACCGGCATTGATAGTGGTGGTCACAAGAGGTCCGCCCCCGTTTCCAGTACCATCGATGTACTCGTGGATGATCACGTTGTCGAAGATATCGGTGGTAGTGTCGAAGGGAATACCACCAGCGAGGTTGGTTGGTGACCTTGTCTCAGGAGGGACGACGTCTGGGAAGGGTCCAGTATGGACGCTTCCGAAGGTATGACCACAAGCTGCCAATCCAATTGAATCAGCTTGGCTGAAGCCGGCACCGGCGAACATTTCGAGGGTCTCCTCGATGGAAGTCTGGGGAGCAGGTACTATTGTTCAGATTTAGTACACCACAATACAAGGACTGGTTAGGTACATACCACCAAATGGACCAGGGCCAGTGGCGTCTATTCTTCCATATCTGACTGGAATCTGTGGTCCACCGCAGTTGCCCACCGAGACCTGGACGGAGAGAGCCAGGAAATCCGCCGCACTAAGCTTGGAGTTGACTCGATTCCTGAAGAAATGCATCGTGTCGTTCATGGCCGATCCGACATTCTCATCTCTGTCGGTTTCAAAGCCGATACTCGCGTCGAGTCCTCCAGTGCCGTCCGAAATGTGGTGAGTGACACTGTCATGGAAGGCAACGCGCACCCATTGTGCTGCTGTCTCTCGGCCGAACAATGGGCCACCGCTCGCATAGTTCGAGCAAGGAGTGATGGCAGCGATGAAGCCGGCTTCGTATGCACCGTGAGCATCGACGAACTCGTGTTCGATCAGCGACTCCTGGACGTTGGGATAGTAGAAGGCCCCAGACGAAAGGGGTATGGCGCTGAGAACCAAGGATGCAACTGAAAGCTTGGAGAAAGACATATTGGGCGTACTGGTCGATTGGACTGACACTCAAGGTATTGAATGGTCGTTGAACTCTGAGATGCTGATGTGCTCCTTCTGGGTCTGAGGATGGCTCGATTATATAGTTCGCAACCCAACATCTTTCTGGTGAAGTCCAGCTTAGACATCGACCCTCCACCATTTCTTCTCTCTTTCTTTAAAGAGAAGGTAAGATTTTCGGATTGCATTGATATCCTAATCATACAAGCCTAGGCGTGGCGCCGAGAAAGGAAGATACATCGATTCTGATCGAGGTAGAAATCTGTGAACCACGTTGTACGACATTCTCGACTAGTGGAGCGGCGTATCGCAGACCGTTTAGTGATACGGAACTTCGTGGTTAAGGAGGAAGGTCGTGGTGGCTGCCTTGAGGTGGCAGACTTAGAATGTCGTTGGGGTGGAAGGTGAGTATTGATTTGAGGAGGAAGGTGTATATCAACTCATGGTAAGAAATGTGAAGGGCTCCAGATCCTTGCAGCATAAACGAATCAAACCGTTCGTCTTATTAATCTGTCGCGTCTCCATTGGGGTTCCCGAATGTCGACATTCTCTCCCCTGCCAAGACAGATGTGTGTAGCGAATTCCTTCAGCCTCGTGGGTTGCAGACTGCAGACTGCAGCATCAAGGTCTGATATCTCGACGTAGGTATTGCAGGTAGGTATACTCCGTATTGTGCATGAGTATACCGTACATTTTCGACCAGGGCAACTCCTCCCCCTGGGCGCACGGAACGCCTCAGCCGCAATAGGCACTCCAGGCGTGTAAAAAGTGCAGGGCGTGCGTATGGAAATTGAATTCTATGTATCCCGACTGTGTGAGCCGTTGTGAAGGATCAAAGAGTCCCCCTCGAGCTAAATGGGCCGTGGCCTGGCTTCAAATCCCAACCCTTAATGTCGATTGTCAGCATCCCAAGGGTGCTAGATTGTTGCTAGTCACGCTTGCGAGACAGATGTCAGACGTGGGAGACATTCAATACGTCCACATGCTTCTATCATCTATTCCGTAGCCAAAACCCTGGGTCTGCGTCGCTGGAGAGTACATTGCAGGCTCTCCTGCATCACCACGTGGTGCTGGGTAGTATTCAGCGCCAAGGGGATCTTGCGAGGTAGGTGAGAAGTCGTTGTCGTGAGGTAAGCTTGACGATTGGAAGGCAAAGGTATTCGAAGTGGCTGGAGAGAACTCGTCTCCACCATCAACAGCGACCTTTGTGGACTGGGTTGTCTTTTCGGAGGTCAGGAGTGCCATGTTCGCGTCCAGAGAGGCCATTGCGGGTCTCATATACCGTGCCCCGTTTTCGCTGTTTATTTTCAGTGTCCAGCGATATTCTCTCAGTTTTGTCCTGTAAAACTCCACCTCTTGGCTATTGGAAGCCGTAGAGAGTAGCAGAGTGCCAAAGGCGGCGATCAGGGCAAAATTCTGAGGAGAAGCAAAATACCAAAAGCTAGACAGGTGCTGGGGTTTCAGAGATTGGACAAAATCAATGGCAAACATGAATCTCTCGTGCGCTACCGATCGACAGATTTGATATAGCCGAGGATCGGCAGATGGAGTGAGTGCAAGAATGATTCGACGATGAAGAGTGATCTCGGTTGCAACGTAACCAAGTCTCAAGTAGCCTACTGCATTGAGTTTAAGGATTTGGGTAGATTCCATGGATAGGCAGTCGGGTAGATTCGAGAACCAATCTTTCAACTTGAGTTGGACTGGTTTGACCTTTTCCAAGACCATGTTCAATCCATTGGGCCCGGCAGCCGTGATTTCTCGAGAGGCTTTCACTGTGAACACCGTGTCGAGGAGCTCTGCAAGAATCTCTGATAGATGGATCATTTGAGTGAAGAGTATCCTTCCCTTCTCAACTTCAGAACTCCCTTCTTGATCGTCCTCATGGGAGGCATTCTCCGGGAAGTCAGAGCTGGTGACGTGTCGAAGTCCCCAATTCGAGGAGCCAATCAGGGGAGGCCGGCCGCTACCAAGACTGGACCAACATGATTGCATAAAAAGCGCCCACCCTCTGCAAGACGTCAGTAATTATACCTGCCGGCAAGTCAAATAACGTGACCAGGGCGAAGATCAACAACGAAATTACTAAGAAGAGCAGTCTGTACTTACAGTCGCTTCCTCAAGCCCTTCTCCCAGGATGGTATTGCCCAATTGGATGCGTCTAAATGCAGACCGAGACCGTGTGCCACGCTCACAAGCTGTGCAGTCAACTCTGCGGAGTCTACGTCAGTATGCTGAAGCAATAGGAGACCTGCCTGTACGGTGGAGAGTTTCGGCCGATGGATGGTATCGCTTAGGGCTTTCCTTGCTAACCTTTCTAGCCGCTGGACATCTGGCTTGGGGAGATTGTTGAGAGAGTCATCGTAGGTCCAGTATTGCAAGGCCAGTAAGTAGACGGCGGCGAGGAGTGGCGGTGAAAATTCACGGTAAGAACGACTATACTTTTCCAGGTAAACCTCCTTGTGTAAAATAGGAAAGCTGGGAAACACTATACGAAAATACAGATCAACGAGGGCCTTGCCGTGCGGCGAAATTATGGCCTCGATGGAATCCAGATCCGAAAGCTCCTCGGCGTAATTCTGGGTCCCAGGGTCAGGAAGCAGCATGAAGGCTTCGGTTGAGCTCATCCGTCGAAGAGTCCCTTCTGCGAGTTGGATATGGACTTGACCCTCTCGAAGACTCGATCCTGACAGAGAACCGAGAAGGGAAGGCTCCAGGCCTCGCGTGGCGCCGATATATTGACTGTGGTTGTTGTTCTGCAGCCCCAGAGTCCTCTTCAGGAGACTGTGCTCTGTGGCAGCCAGGTCTGCATACTCCTCAACGCCAGTCCCATTTGTGGTCCGTATGACCCGAGCATGCAAGGCAGGAGAGTTTCTTGAGATGGTCGACGAGCTCGAGAGCCTGTGAGGACACCGCGCTTAGAAGAGACACGTGATGAGTATAGGGGGGTGAGGGTTGAGACAAACCGTCTTTGTGAGTGAGAATTGTCTGCCTCTCTGACATGGTCACTGCCGAAGGGCTCTTGGGGAACCTTCCTCTTACGTGAGAGGGGTTCCTGCAGGAATGTGCAGTTTTGGTTGTGAAATCTGCAGAGCACACAGACAGGGGAGTTGTCTTCCAGGACGCATCTACTCTTCCTCTTCCGCTAAATCCAGCTGCCGTCAGCAAACAAGTCTACCACTTCGAGGCGAGACTCGACCCTGGCGCCTAACCAGGAGCAAGAACAAGAATCGGTGGACCGAATGAATATCCCATGAAGAGAACTCACGCATGCGTCGCAAGGCCTGTCTCTGCGCTTCGGCTGTTGTGGCGAAGGCATATCGGAGCATCGTCGGGTGTTCTGTAACTAGAGTCCAGATATACTCGAGAATAGGAATAAAAGGACTCGCGGGAGCGGAAAAGGCTAGAAGATCATGTAAAACTACATGGGGTAGAATAGATTTGTAGTATTTGTAGTATTTGTCGTATCGTGAGACATTGTGAACCCCCAAAGATGTGTCTAGGGTATGACTTCTCCTATCTGATCAAGCGCGGAAGTAAGGCTGAGATGAGGCAGAAAGGCTGCAGGGCTGCAAGGCTAACGTGATAGGGTTAGCTTCATCTCTATTTGGACTTCCACGATATTTGCTGCCGTTTGGGGGCCTAACGAGGCTGATGCCCTGCATAAAATTAGTATAATATTTACACAAAACCTTCCTTGTCGGCTTCTCTCATCTCCCTCATCTCTCTCATCTCTCCCATTCCCCCCTCTCCCGTCTCTCCCAACCTTGCAACCTCTCGAGGCGTGGTGAGCCTCAAGATACGACTCTCGTGCCGCCGTCATCATTACGATCCGTAAAGCACCACCTTCGACTTCGTCTGAGGGTCTCCTGGCTACGCCATGTGCCTGTCCCCTTCGAGTGGTGAATCTCACCCGTGCCGCCGTCCTCCGTACCAACCGGAAGAGCAGGTGGTTGACGCCCTGACCGATGCTTCCAATTTTAGCAGACGATTTTCATGATTCTCGCTCACGCTTACAACGTATTATTCCGACCGATCTTCTAGGATTTACAGGATAGGCCGTTCAAGAAAGCACAATCGTGTCGGTGTCGGGAGTCTGAGGGCGCGTTGCCCCTTGCCATGGACCGCTTCCTCTCCAATAGAGAGAGGACGGTACTCGATTCTTTCAACCTCTTTTCGTCACCTACAGTAGTGACCTAGCTGAATCTGATGGACTCGGAGCCTGGTTATTCTCCCCCAAAAGCTTGGCAGAAGCAGGAAGGTAACTTTACGAGGATGTGCCCGCATCAAGATGTCCTGCCGGATTCGTGGAAATCCCATGTGGCAGAGAACGCGGGTGAGTCTGCAGTGTGGAGTAGAAACCCTGCAATACATGGTTAGGAATAGTAGGAAACTTCGTTTTTTCTCCTTGGACTCATCAGACTTCCGTTTAAGTTTTAGTCGTTTTCGTGCCGTACCGTATATTGACAAGATTTGGCTGCCGCGCCTATCATAGGAAGTAACGTTAAACCCTTCGCTATCGGTGGAACCGATGTCGTTTATTTCTATCTCATGAGCAGTTGTTGCGAGGCGCGGAGAGCTTTCACTTGTGCTTACACTTGTGCTTTCATTCTGCGAACAGCTGCTCTTGCTGTCTAACGCACATATTTTCAAAGCCTGAATGCCTCCTCGGGCTACACTCAACTCAAGGTTGGGAGTCGATTTCGCTCTCTTTCTTTGAATCCTTCCTCAAGAACAACCGGGGCTCCCGATTTGCTGAAGAGCCATGCTTCCCACCTTTCTTTTGGATCTGATTCTTCAGACGCCAGGCGATGATCCCGTTACTAGTCAAAGGTTGACTTCTGCTTCTCGTCACTCCATGGCGAGCCTGCCAAGCGTCAGTGAGCTTCTTTTCTGCTCGCGACACATGGCGAAGCCAGTGGAAGTGGAGGTGGAAGTAAGAGCGTGCGTTAAAACTTTAGATGCACCCAGGCACTCGTCCGAAGGCTCCTGGGTATCTTATTTTGGATGAGGCAATATAAATCATCCCTTTCCCATCTCGGCCATTGATTCCATTCTGCTACACATTTAAGGACAATCCAGTAGATTGACGCATAACATTGAGGACGGATCAAGGAGTGGTGTACGTAGAATTTTGACGTAAGATCTTCCTCTTACCCGATTTAGCCATCCATGGAGGCAAGAGATTATACTGTACAGTACAGTAAGTAGTAGCTGCGGCTTCGCTTCATGGGGATTCCGACACCTCCTATTCCGGGAAGGGTAGTCAGCTACCTTACCTGACACCAATTCCAACAATTGCTTTGCCACATGTATGAACAGTCATAACAGAAGGTAACACAAAATAAAAAATGCCATTGACGATGTTTTCAAGCATCGCATGATTTGTCTCAACACGTGCTTGTGGCGAAGTTGGATCCTAGGTATGGTTATGGAATCCTCAAGGAGCTTCTCCTGGTCCACGATAAAACACAAGATGGTACTCGTACCACCACATCGAAAAGTCATTTCGCGTATTTCCCAGCTGGGTGTATCGGGGGACGAGGCACATGGAATCAGTTACACGGTTACGCCATCGGGAACCAAGGAGATTACAGTGTCAGATCCTCGTAGAACACGAACATGCTTAAGACACAGAGTATCCCCAGCAGTTGGCTGAGTCTCCTTACAGCATGAGGATGAAACGTACGAAGGTATGACGGGACGCCACTGTCCGGAAGCACGACGAAATCGATCCCAGTTGTGCTACTAGTCGTTTCTCTGTCACTTGAAAAGCCGCGTCTTCAGACCGCAGGTTTCCATACGATAGATACATCAATTCCTCCCTTCTTCCAAAGGCGCGCCTGGCGATTATGACCGTGACTGACTGGAGGATCACTTCTTGGTGTTACGAATCACCCGTAAGGTTAACCTTATCCCTTTTGATTGAGGGTCGGACGCTGGGGCCCAGCCTATGCTAAAGGTCTTCGCGTCGTAGAGAGAGGTAGGTCCGATATACAAGCAAGATGGATTGATTATGTGGCTAGTTTGGGAACGACGATATGACCCAGCCACACTAAGCCCCTTTTGGTGCGTCACGTGCATGTACCCGGTGTCGCGACGTTGTCACGAGCATTTTAGCCTAGGTCACCTGACGATATTGCACGTGCCCTCAATATTACTCTGGCCCTTCAATATTTGCCAGGCAGCAGACTCTTGGTTGTCGACGCAAATCATACTTTCAAGAAGCTTCTACCCCGCGGTGGATCCCTATACTATCCCCTAAATACCAAGTCAAAGTTATTCAGTGGATCCAGGGTTGAGACGTAGTTGTCACACTGATGTGACCGGGATGGCGTCTGTGAGTTCCGACGGGATTTTCTTCTCTCGTCCTGATTCCTGATTGATTGATTGTATAGCGAATCATAGTGGTAGAAGCTACTCGGAAAGCGAATCACAGTGTGGCTTTACTAACCCCGCACACTCGCAAATATTTAGGGGGGAGAGTACGTAGTACTAGATCCACCTTTACTGTAGTCATCTTAGGCCGAAGTATCACCGGTAGCCGAGGGACCCACCTATACTGTGGTCAAAGGATAAATAAATCCACCCCCTGAGGGGGGTTGGGTGGTTCTAGCAGGTTCCATATAGTCGGGGGTCCTGAGCCAATCAATTATTTAACCCTCTAATGCCCGCCTTTAAATTTTCCTACCTATTCTCTTAGCAAAAGACTGTAATAAACATGAATCAATCAACCGAATACTATATTCCTACACCGAAAACACCTACGAAGCATATATGTACCCGCGACGACCGGCTACGTATTCAAACCTTCTTTTTCCACGCCGGCTTTACAAAGGAAGAGATTTGTATTCAACTTAATTTGACTATCGACCAAGTTAAGTACGCTATTGCTCATAGAGTTTCCCCTCAAAAGACGCGATCTGGTCGACACCCTTTCCTTGGTCCAAGAGAACAGAAGGAGCTTATTGAATGGGTATGCGCTAGCCGGGCAAATCGACGAGTACCTTGGTGTCAGATACCTAAAATCTTTGGCTGGGACTGTAAAGTGTATGCTATTGAGACAGCCTTTGAAAAGGAGGGTTTCGGCCGGTATAATGCTCTTAAAAGGCCCAAGCTAACACCGAAGCACGCCGAGATTCGACTTAAATGGGCGGAAGAGCATTTAAATTGGACAGAGGAACAATGGTTTCGGGTATTTTGGACAGACGAGACGTGGGTAAAGCCAGGAAGGCATAGGAAGGTTAAGGTTACTCGACGACGAGGGGAGGCCCTTCACCCTGATTGTGTCGAACCTAAGGTCCAAAAGAAGATAGGTTGGATGTTTTGTGGAGGGATATCAGGACTCTTTGGTAAAGGACCTGGTTTATTTTGGGAGAAGGCGTGGGGTTCGATTAATTCACAAAGCTATTGTGAGCACGTCGTGCCTTTAATAGCTGATTATGTGATACCACGAGGACTTCTTCTAATGCAAGATAACGCGGGAGGACATGCCTCTAAGGAAACACAGGCCTTTTTAAAAGAACGAGGGCTAATTCCTATCTTCTGGCCTGCTCTCTCACCCGACCTTAATCCGATAGAGACTCTTTGGAACCGAATTAAGGATATTATCGAGCAAAGGACCCTGAAATCCATAGGTCTTATCCTAAGCTAAAGGCAGCTATAATAGAAGCTTGGGACTTAATTACAGACGAAGAGGTAAGGGACTTAATAAGGTCGATGCATGATTGATGTCAGGCAGTGATCGATGCTAAGGGGTGGCGTACAAAATGTTAAGGAATTTCAGAAATTTGCATTTGGGAGTATAAAGCAGCACTACCACGTGACAGCCTGGGGAGCCTTGTCAGAAACCCTCAGGGGGTGGATTTATTTATCCTTTGACCACAGTAGCGCTTTATCTTCGAGTTCTCGCTCGATCCTTTCTTTTCTCCCTAGCTTAGTTTTCCTCGAATAAAAAGACGATTTCGTAAGCCCCTCTTTTAGTGTATTTATAAAGGCTCGTTATAATAAGCTAAGCGCTTAATAATCGACTATAGATATTAAATCTAACGAGGGCCTCTCTAGTAGTCGCTATGACGTTTAGTTTCTAAAGTTCCCCCCCCCCTACTAGTGTGTTCATGTACTTTGTAGTAAGGCTATCGTAGAGCTAGGGTGAAAACTCTGATTTCGGTGGCAAATTCGTTTAAAAAGCCGAATATTATCGCGAGGGACATGCTAGAGCCTATATCGTTCGTTAATTTGTATAGCGGCGATAAGGTGGGAAAAGCTCGTCGTCGCGATTTTAACTTAATCTTAGCTCTAGAAAAGTAGAGCTCTCGGATTAATATAAACCTACAGCCTTCGATTAGCTTAAAAGAATTACTACTATAGGTATGACGTATTATAACATGTAATAGGACAATACTACTATTTTCTCGATGTCGGTGATTAGGCTCTTGTTTTTAGTAGTATCTCTTATTATAGAACTCCTTAAAATCTATAATACAAAGCACAATATATTATTAAGCTAGTAAGGAGGTAATTTATTATAATACATTATAAAATCGTTCAAAGTCATCTTACCTAATCCTCCTTACATAGCTATTTCTCTGCCATCTTCAGCTCTATCTCCTACCTCCTTCATATGATGCTTAGGGTGCATCGAAAGGTCGTTGCGTGCGAGTTTGATTAGGGAGGGTTTTGTTGGAGAAGATAGTGGATCAGGGGATAATAGTAAGGACAGATCCCCCACTGCGTCAAGTTCAAGATCAGGAACATCGTAATCCTCCTCGCAAATCTCCTCGTAATCCTCTCCGCAAATCTCATCGCCCAAGTCCGAGCCCGACTCTGACAAAGACGGCCAGTCAACATCAGCAGCACCTGCCATGCCCTGGATACGATGAAGGGACTATTGTAACTCGAGTAGCTCGAGACTTGGTAGTGGTTTTTGTATTGGATCGTCGGTTTGAAGCTCGAAATAATCTCCGGTTTTGATTTTTTTCATGTTCTTATCACCTAGCCATACTCCTGCAGTCTGTTCAAGGCCTTCGGTAGAAATCGGTATAGTCGTGAGACTTATTTTCGGGAAACAACCCTCTTGCTTCTCCTGCCAAAAGAATTGCACTTTTGAGGTCTTCTTGTCGTCTGACTCGGAGATTGGTCAAAGAGTAAATAGTCCTCGCCCCCACATTGCGTGTACATGAGGCGTTAACGAAATGAGGTTGTAGACTTCTTCTTGCCCTTTTCGAGTATACCCTGTGGGAAAAGTTTTGCTTCCCAAGTAGTAACCTTCTCCTCAGGCTAGAATGCCCTCAAATGATTCCAAAACACAGGCCGTGGCGCACTTCTATCTTCTTCCTTTCGTTTTATCGGGTGATGTGGGTAGATATGAGCAACTTCTATCAACTTAATCCCTGTCAAAACACAGCGAAAATTGTCTCTCTCTTCAGCTCGCTTTTTGATATTCGCATCTCGAGGGAGTGTTATTTTTGGTGTTTTTGGTGAATCTGTAGTCTTTTGTCTCTTAGGAGGTGGAGGTAGGGTAGAAGATAATGGGCCCGAATTCAACGCTATTAATTTCTGTGGTGTAGGTGTCTTTGGTGCTGAGGGCCGCGATTGGTGTCTAGGAGAAGAACCCCCTATAAAGTTCCTATTAGCATATGTTAAAGCAGAGGAACGGGGCTATTTAACTTACAATAGCGGACCATTTGGCTAGTCTGCACATCGACACCCCGAACGTAGAAAAGTTGGTGGCGCAAAAAATCTTCAAGGGCACTAAGGTCGCAAATCTGACACGCAGCCCAAAAGTGTGGTGTTACACTGTCCACTTTTTCTTGCAGGCGCCTGAGTAGGTCGATTCGTTCAGGACTCGGTTGGTTGAAGTCTTCCATTATGTCGATGTTCGCGTGTCGATGTTCGTGTGAGCCTCGGCAAGCCATAGTGTGGAAACTTAATTAATCATACTATAAAAGTGTGGTTGTTGACAACCTCTATTTACAAATCACGTATTAGGACTAGTGTGGCACGGAGGTCGGCACGGAGGTCGGTACTCACGCAAAACGCGGCCGAGTACAAGTTTACTGTACTCAGGAGATACGTAAATTAAGGTGGTAACCCGCACTTGAGAGCGAATCATAGTGTGGCCTTGCTGATCACATGCTAACCAATATTTAGGTTTAGGGAGATACGAGTCTGCCTCTTCTCCCCTCAACACGAAAAGATGTCTGTGCGGGACCCCTCCCTGTCAGTAACCAATCATAAGTTCAGAATCTTCTCGAAAACAAATCAGAGAGCAGCTTTAGACCTACGGACGTACTTTTTCAGCGCTACGATCTACTATTGGATCGCTTGCTTGCATAAAATTGACATGGGGTGCAAACCTTTTGCACTCTACTGTACAGAGTACGTCGCCAGTCCATCCCACTTGACTCATCTCGATCGGCTTAGCGCAAACCTACAGGAGCAAGCAAAGGTAAAATTGAGGTCATATCACCTGATTCGAAGGTTTAGCACCAATCACCTAGTCAGGATAACTCTTTAAGAAAAACAAAAAGTCGGTGTGTCATCGTTTTCGATTCACACAGCCAGTCAGAGACAAGAACAGCTCGAGCTAAGCTCTTGATCAACGCTCAGTAACACAGTTTAATCCTTGTCTAGACTTGCTACACTACGTACAGTACGGAAGGACCTCAACGGCGTCTGTGCATGTGACACGCTTGGCTTCCCCACAAGCATATATATTCATATATTCTTCTCTGAATCAACCTCTGTCTTTCAACATTACTTTTTTTCAACATTACTTTTGTTACCCATAGACTTATGATTGTTCAATATTCAGATTTTACAAAACCGTTCTTCAAGAACAATAGGATGGGAGAGATGTACACCATGACTTTATCAACCAAGCAAGCTCGTGCACTTGAGCAGGTCAAGATGGTATGCTCTGGGACAGCCAATTTCCTACCTTTCAATACCCAGTTCGTTGCAATCTGGATGCTAATCGACCCTTTCTGCAGGGCCTTAATACGCTATATGGCTCCGACTATTTCACCGAAGACGAATGGGTCAAGCTTGATGTATTGATCCACAAAGGCGAACACGTCTTTACGAATGGCCAGGATCAACCCCTAAGCGTTGATCCTTGCACCAATTTGATCGATTTCCGGGAAGCCACCAGTCCTGTGTCGAGGTCCGATATGCCAACTTCCACAAACCCATCTTCGGTCGAAGGTTCCGGTCCTCAATCTACTTCTAATGATGGGATTACTGCCGGTAAAGGACATAAGAAAGAACCAACTAAGGAAAACTTGCACTCTCAGCAGGTAGTTATGCCGGATATTCAAACATCCCAGGCAGAAGATGCCGAGAAACTTTTTGAAATATCCTCTAGCGAATCCTCCGAACCATCTGTGGACCGATCTCCTAAGGAGGCTTCGCAAGAGCTTGAGGAGGATCCTGCAGGGGAAGTTGTAGCAGAAGCTGTGGAAGGGCCAGTCGAAGATCTTGTTGGTGAGACTTTGAAGAGCGTCCTTCCGACACGAGAAATCGTCGAGAGGCCCAGCAATGGGGGTCTTGCTTATTACACCCAGGATCAGTTGGACGAGATCAAACACTTTAATTCCGGTTTGACAAAAGCTGGAGAAAAGAAAAAGCCAACTGAAAAGATGACTCCAGAATCTGGGACCTCTTGTGGCCCTCATCCAGAAGATTATTGGCAGCAAGATGATGCTCCTGCTTTGGACGGTAGAGAAGCATCCACTATCGGCGAATGGGTCGACCCAGCTGAATCCAATGTTGGAAGCGCACGTATCGCGGCTTGGGCATCGGGTGTAGATACCCCGTTAACTGAGTCTGGATGGGGTGTCGTTCCCGCTCCAACTGGGCCACCCAGCGGCTCAGCGAAAGATCTGCTTGTGCAAGAGTTCAGTAAGGCGCATGGCCGCCCTCCCCATAGCGTCAACGAGCTATACCAGCCAAACAATCCCCAATTCAAACCTTTGACTTCTCGTCTGGGATCAAAAGCTCCCAATACTAGGCTTTCGAAACCTTCTAGTGTTGCTAGGACAACCCGAACACTCAGGCCTTCGATTATCGCGGCTCAGGCAAAGCACAACTTCACAACCTTTAAGTTTAAATATTCTTCTGGCTTCATGCTTTACGCACAAAGCTCGGCGAAAAGACGTGGAATTCAGATGGAAGTTGAAGTTGGCGACAAGATTGAGCTCACCAAGCCTGTCTCAGGTGCTATGCACATAGGTAAGAACCACAGCAGGATGGTTGCAGGTCAATTCCACGAGAATATCTTCCGCAAGCCGTATGCTTCGCCAATAGAGCATCCACGGAAACAAGCCATTCCACAATTGGCTTCCACATGTCATGTAGACAGAGTTGAGCAGTTGAATGCCCATGAGTGGGATGAAGTCCCTAAGCGTCGTACAAAGACTAACGCTCTCGCTTCGCCTTCCGTCAAACCGGCTCCTGGAGGTCTGGCAAGCTCGAGATATGCTGTGTTAGCAGAGAAGGACGACGCTTCCGAATCGTCAGTGACCGAGTGGGACGTAAAGAGATTTTTGTCGGAAAAGGTATGCTTCTTCTACATGTCCTACACATACACATACTTACTCCTTGATTAGATTGACGAACTGTACCTACAACGGGCAACATCTGACAACATTGCACCGGCCCCAGCCGCAGCCCCAGTCCCACTCCCACCTGGAAAATGGAACGAGCCTCTGAGGCCTTGCCCACCCAAAACCGAAACCTGCTGGTGAGTCCACCGTCAAATCTCCGTTTTTCCAGATACTGACCAATGCTACAGGTTTTGGGCTACACCAGGCAAAAGCTGCCGTTTCAGGTCTGAGGAATGCAGAGACTTGCACGCCCCGACAGTGCCAGTACCGGGACGTCAACCCCTCAACTTACGGATGGGCAAACCAACATGGGGGTGTCTGGCCGATGCTGTTGCAAGCAGCACTGCCATCCCACATTCTGACCAAAATCCAGGCTTTGGGGCCATCGGTCAGCCAGCTAATGGTCATCGTCCTAACAGACACACTTGCTGGTTCTGGGCGAACGGCGGGTGTACTAAGCCTGACGACAAGTGCGAATACGCACACTACCAAAGTAGCAAGGGTGTCGCGCACAAACCGGCTTTCGCATCCCAAAATTTGGGCAAATCCAAGAACTGGAATCGGTTTGGGTCAAAGCCTGAGACGACGACGGACAGTGGAATCGAAACCTGGGAGGCTGCTGCTGCGCGCGCGAATTGGGGTGATGGTGGTTGGGGTGAGACGACGGACAGTGGAATCGAATCCTGGGAGGCTGCTGCTGCGCGCGCGAAAGGTGGTTGGGGTGAGACGACGGACAGTGGATTCGACGCCTGGTAGACTGCTGCTGCACCCAGCGGCTGGGGCGTCCCCGGAGTTCCAGCGGGGAATTCAGCTGGAAAAGGCGATGGCGAGGTTTCCATCGAAGTTGTTCCAGGGGATGACACAAATTCTGTGTACAAACTTTGGTGATGAGGGTGCGGTTGTTCTTGCTGGTGTTGGGACTTGGGACTCGATCGATTGAATCCCTTCAGTGATCGACAACGGCCTTGATCCCTTTTTAAATTGGTCTATTCGGCTAAAAGGTGTTTGGAGTTGGGGTTTTTTTGGGATTTAATACTTTGAGAGAAATATCTGGACCTCTTTCGCGGACCCAAAGCATGGGGGACTATTAGGAACAATTTCATCTTGGACGATGAAAGGTGGTCGATGCACGACGATCTTGCTACCTTCTGAAGCTGCCCGACCTTTACTGCGATGGGTACCTTTTCCATTCCTAAGACACCAATAACAGAACATAAAGTTCTACAATATATGGATGGAAGGACTAAGGGACTCGCTTGCTAAGGAACTGCCAATCCAACATGAATAATAGGCGCTCTCCACATGACTCCCTTCATGCAAATCCAGCCTGAGGCCTGGTGGTCCTACTATAGTCGTTGACTTACAAAGGACGTTAAAAGGAATAAAAATAAAAATAAAAAATAAAAATAAAAAATAAACTAAAAGAGCTATCCTTTCCACCAACTCCTCGGATAATTTTAGTTTTTAAAATAAAACAAAGAAAATTATAGTGCGCAATTTTTGGTATGGATAAGCTAGGGACCCGTTTAGTTCAATTTTTTCAATACTGGAAAGCCAAACGCTCTAGTAAAATGTTAGTATTTATCACGAGACATCGGAAATAGAATAACCTTTTCGCGCCAAACTCTGTAACCTTAACCTTACCTCCGGTATTAAATTTTCTTCACCGTGTCTTTTCCTAGTACACCGTGGCCTTTCCTAGTGATACTATACAGAGGGTATATTCGCCTATTATTGTTTCCGTGTTCGTCTAATATACCCCCAAAGCGTACTAGTAAACCCACCGCAAAGATAAAGGAGACGCCGCCGCCTCGTACGCTTTTCATATGGAATGAGGAATTGAAACAGTCGTTAATATAGCTACAAAGAGAGTATATCGAAGGTGGTTATAAGCTTAGCGATAATATATTTAAAAGGCCTGATTTTACGACATGATATGCAAAAATATATCCACCTTCTCTCGAGAAGTACTTCTCGAACCACACACACAAGTTTGTACTAGCTTCCATACCATCGATCTGCTTCTTAAATGTCTCCCGAGGCACGCGTAATTCCTCCTGGCTTCGCACGCTATGGCTAATGTGTAGGAGGAGGGTCTGGGGCTTACCATGGCCTTTCCACGCCAGAGTCCTTTTCTCGAGTTTATCATAATAGGCTTCCTTCTAATACTCTACAACTGTCAGAGCGTTGAGAGTTGGTAGTGCAAAGCTAGTAGGGTCGTCGAAATCCATGGTGTTATTGCATGAAGGTAAGTGTTGAATGTGAAAAGATTTTCAGCTGGGTAGTTAATAGATACTGGTGTTGAAATACTAGTGTCAGTAGTAACCTACGTTACTGATTATCGTGGGTCGCTTAGAATACCGATCACCCGAACACTACAAATGGTAGGATCAGGTAACAATGGTGTTCTGGTAAGCTTCTTCTTGATCTCTCTCTACTTGGACGGCGGAAGGCCTACTACTTATAGGTACACCCTGTACGCTAACCTAGTGCTAGTGAATTGCCTGTTGCCAGTTTGCTCAGGAATGAGTCACAAAGGGATTGCCTAACATTCCGTGGTTTGCGCCGTCCTGAGATTTGTACAGTGAATGGAATTACTTCCAAACAATTAGGTTTTGGGATTTCACCTCAAAGCCAGTATCTAAATACTGGCATATGCGTCAGCCAAACGCTTCGGTGAAGGTCGCATATACTGGTATTTAAATACTGGCTATAGATATTGAGTATTTGAGTGAACCAAACGAGCCCCAAGCATGTCTGCTTGTGCTCGCTTTTAGTGGGTAACAAAAATTTACATCAAATATCGAAAAGATAAGAACCAGATTGGAGAAATGATGAAAACTGCATCGATTCCAATATTTGACAACGTCGAGAGAGTCCAAAAACAAAAAAAGAGAGGGGGGTGGTGAAATTCTTGGGTCTGAATTGCAGTATCTATTCGCGAATAGCCTAGACAAATTATGCCTTTCACATCGGCTGTTATTATTCTGCTAGGGGTTTGAGTAATAGTTCATGTTTCATATTTTAAGAAAATAAAACAAAAATAAAAAGGGTTTGGATGGACATAGTATGATTGTTGTCGTGCCGGAAAATAGTAATCGAACGAGACCCGAGACTTTCATCCGGATGTTGAGTAATATGTTAAAAGGAGTGCGCGAGAATCTTATCATAGTAAATGTGTTTGGAGGAAAGAGAACCTCCTAGGAAGGAAGACCAGGAGAAGCGTCGAAGAAGAGGCATCTCAAATCGGTCCTTTTGTAAATTTACATTGTTCGTCATGTTATGGGAAATGTAGTCGGCCAGTGAGTCCCAAAGATTGCCTCATGCTGGAGTTATTAGAAAGAAAGTGAGTAGACGGCGCGGAGTTTGTTGAAGTTTAATTGCGGAAACGTGATATTCTACAGTATACAAACACCTACTCGCTCGCTATCCGATCATCCACAAGAACCCTGATGCCGCGTACCTATATCTAGGCATAGCCCTAGAGTACAGTTATGAAGAGAGACGACATTATAGATATCGACTTCTCAATGCTTGGCTGATGGTGGACATTCGTGATGTCATTCCACCGCCTGCTTGCATGTTGCTTGCGAACGCTTCTTCCAGGGCGCTTTGCGTGACTGATGCATCTACGAGGGAAGATTACTGTTAGCATGTATACTGAATACGGGGAGTCGGGGGAGATTCGGGCACGAGAGCCGTACCATCAAGGTCACTAAAGCTGCTACCCATACTAGGCGTCTCATCACTCCCCTCTCTCCCTCGACCTCTCGATATCGTACTTCGTCCAGCCAGCTCTACCGTTCGTGGGGAAGATAATGGCCCCGCCAATCTCTGCCTCTGCAAACCCTCCCGTGATATGACTTCTGGTCGCGGTCTCATTGGCGCTGCCGCAGAGCTCGCTGAAGAATCCGAAGTTTGTGATTGCTGCGTTTCATTCGGTTTTCGATGCGAGGCTATAGTCCTACGACTTACATTCCTCGGATCTCCACGTAAAGTGGCGCTGGGATCATGACGCGATGGTCCTGCGATTGGCATGAAAGCTGGTTCGTCGTCAGATCCGTCCTCATCTTCTGAATGCCCGCCTTTCGTTGTGAAGCGCGGAGGACGGCGGAGAAGTCGGCTTTGTGCGGGCAGTTCGGAATCTGAGGAGGATAGGGAGGAGGAAGGCGGAGAGGGTACCTCTTGTGGTGGAGAGTGGTTGGGTGGTTCGAAGGCCATGGAGACGGGTCGTGGTCGCGGATTTGGGGATATGGAACGGCGGTTAGGTATCGCATGTGTGTGTCGAGGGGAGGGCTGAGGGAGGTTTCGAGCTGTGGCTGCTGTATTGACAAAGGATGTGCGAGAGAAAGAGGGAGCTGGTGGTTTTGTTAGAATTGGGAACTAGGCTCGGGGGCATACAGCCTTGCCTATTGTTCGAGCCCCTGGAGTACCTGGAATAGCATCAATCCTTGGGACTAGCGTCTCTTTTCTCGAAGACAGAGATGAAGAACCTTTCGGGCCTGCACATGGTGAGTCTCTGCTCGCACGGAATAGCAATGTTGACTGACCTCCACCTCCACTGTTTGTCCTTCCCATCATGTCACCCCTAGACGTCTCATATGTGCCGCTTGGAACAAGAGATGGAGCAGCACACGCTTTCGAAGCTCCAACTCTCCGCATCTGGGCCCGCACCTGGACAAGTTGCCGTTCATACAGCCATGCTGCTTGTTGGAGGAGGAAGGCTAGTGTAACCTCGAATTTGGCAGCCCTGAAAATGGTCAACTCAACCTACTTGAAGGGAAGAGCGAGCTTACAGTTCATTCCCTACGATGGTGTTAGCAGCTATGAGCAAGCATCGGGCATCGGGGAAATGGGTTACATACAGTCGATATTACTGTTCTTTGAGGTTTTCGAGAGGATCTTCCACAGTGCCTTATCCTTGGAAGCATCCCAATCAACCTATTTGGTCAGCTAGTCCTAGGGCAGAGGATGGTTCTCCTTACAGCTGGAGGGTCGACAAAGTCTCCCCTTGGAAAAGGAAGCCTGATAAAGACAGTGTATGATGGTTCCAAACGAGACATCTTCGCTGAGTGATCATTACTGTACAGTCGAGAGAGATCATGGACAAGATATGGACGAGATTATGGACAAGGGCGTTGGTGGTTATCGGAGCTCTTGCGCTAAGATAACCTTACTCGTTAAACGAGCAAGCTAAACTACTTTAGAGTTAGTGCGCCGGCTCCTGTTACCCCGTTATTACTTGGCATGAGTCGGTCACGACTCGAAAACATTAACTTCTACTCGTTATGTGAACGTCTAGAAAGAACTTATTACTCTGTGGACTCTGTACCAACGCAACAGTCAAGAAACACTGTCGGATTGTCAGCATTGCAAAAGTAGTAATCGCCCGTCATATTCCGCCATGGATTGCGACAACCTTACTGTCTTTGTATTGATGTGAGAGTCTCCTTGCCGCTTCTCTAAAGGATGATATGAATAGCTGTAAGTGTTGGTTCCGCTTCGTTTGTAGGGTGGCAAGAGAGTTTCTTCTTCCTATTACTACATCTTTATGCAGTTTCAAGTGAAGGCTAAAGTTGTTTTATACATGCTTGTTCGTCTCATCCAGGCAGGTCTTAATTGCATTCCCTTTGCACTAGCTTCTGTATTCCTGTTCTGTAAGAATTGATAAGAGTTGCACACTCAAGAACGCACTTTGTGCCAGAGAGTAAATGTCGGCAGGTCCTGAATTACATAGCCCCTTTCGAAAGGGGACTTTGTTATCTATGACACTCGCACAACTTGGGGTGCTTGGTCTTTGCATAGGCAAGCAATGCGACTGCTGTAGTCCGCTTTTTGGTATTAGTTTGTCTCTTGCAGCCGGTATCCTATTCAGAGTTTCTCTCCTTGGCTTTAAAACGTAAGCAGCTCTCGTTGCCAGTATTTTCGAAGTCGGGTCTCCAGGCGATACTTTCGTTGCTTGACAAGTCGTCAGTGTCCATGAACGAATGAAACTCGGTTTACGTGACCTCACTTAACTTCGACGTCACACAGTAGAGAGTGGCTACCGCGAGTCATCTATTGGCAGAATTCATCAACATCAAGGGAGTCTCTCCCCGCTGCCCAATGTATTCTCTCGTCTTTGTAATGCCAGCCAGCTTCCCGGGTATGTCTATTGCATCAAAATACGCGTTTTAGTCAAAATGACATGTCTACGTTGTATTTTTGCAAACATTTCAGATGTGTTGCAGTAACATTTCGGATGTGTTGCCCTCACACTTCGGATGTGTTTCCTTATCAGGTTAGACACATTTGCACAGCATTCTCAAGTAGGGTTACGCCAAGATTCACATTAAGGTTGGATAGGCCGGTTATTCTTATAGCGGCTTCAAAATCAAACATAAGCACCAACACCACACCGTTCGTTTAGAAGCAGGCACGAGCAAGGGATGGATTTTGATGTCAGCTATCCCATACCCCTTTTGGATTTTGAGCGGGTTGGATTACTCCGCACGCCGCGATCCCACCTTATTAGCCTCGGCTGACTCCATAGCATGTGTATAAGGATGACTGAATCCCTCGTCAGAGACGAGTCGTCACTCTAGGGCAGTACTGCCCCTCTCTACCTTCAACTCTCCTTTGAGAGATTCGCGATGGATCTAATAAGTGTGGCCAATTATGCCACGGCACATTGGGCAATTGCACTTGCTTCATCAACTCTCTTATATGTACGTCATGTGGAGCATTCTGCGTGGAATTTCAGCTGATGCAAGTTTCACAGTTTGTGATTTCGGCTATCTATAATCTCTATGTCGGTCCGCTCGCAAAATACCCTGGCCCGTTCTTTGCAAAGATCTCGTCGTGGCCAAATTTCTACCATTCATTGACAGGCTATCGCCATATATGGATTTGGCAGTGTCATCAAATTTATGGTTGGCGCTTTGTACACCCTTTCGTGTGACGGCTACTAATTCGCAGAATAGGAGAGACATTTAGGTATAAACCTAATGGACTTCTTTTCGACTCACCGCGCGCGTTCAGAACCATTCATGGAGCCAAGGCTAACGTCAAACGAGCCAAGTTCTACGAATTCTGGTCTCGGAACTCGAAAGATGTTCATACCCTGAGTACAGTGGATCCAGGGGTGCATGCGCGGAAAAGAAAGGTTCTCAATCAAGCGTTTTCAGCTCAGGCAATCCGCTCAGCTGAGGGGTTTGTAGTCAAGCACATCGATCGTTGGTGCGAATTGCTTATTCAAGACAATGATGGAGAACAATGGACCGAGCCACAAAACTTGGCGCACTTGGTCGACCATTTAACCTTTGATATTATGGGTGACCTGTCGTTTGGGAGATCAATGGATACTAAGGAGCCAGGAAGTAATCCATTTAAGGCAATTCCGCACATAATTGCAGACTACTTACAGTTCATGTATCCGGTACGGAATACTTCTTCTTCTCTAGCTTGCGATCAAATGCTGAAGACAACTAGATCTCAAATTCTCCTATATTGTCGTGGTGGGTATGGATGAAACCTCGAGGGCTTGATGCCGTCTTCCAGCTTCTCACACCCCCCGGCGTCAAAGCATACTATGAATTCATCGAGTCTAGTGTCTCAAAACGCAAACTGGAAGAAGAAGAATTTGAAAAGAATGGAACTGAAAAAGGTGGTGGACGAAAAGACATGTTTCATTACCTCTTCAAAACAAGAGACGAGCAAGGAAATCCAGCTTACTCCACGGACGAGCTCTACGCTGAGGCCAATCTGCTTGTCATTGCTGGCGTAGACACAACAGCCATTGCTTTATGCTCTTTCTTTTTCTATATGATTCGACGACCGGGTTGCTATAGCAGGCTTATTAAAGAGCTGCGAGCGACTTTCGATTCGGCGGACGAGATTCAATCAGGCCCAAAGCTATCCTCTTGCGCGTATTTGCAAGCATGTGTCAATGAGGGTATGCGTCTCGGTTCTGGGGGACCAGCCGATGCTCCCAGGGTCGTGCTCAAAGGAGGCCTCGATATTAATGGAGACCATCTTACGGAAGGAACATGTGTCGGAGTCTCCTCTTGGACCATCTCACACAACGAAAGCCACTATGGCGATCCATGGACTTACCGTCCGGAGCGCTGGGTTGTTGATGAGAAGGCCGGTGTGTCTCCCGAGGATGTCACGCGGGCACAGGAGGCTTTCAATCCATTTTTGATCGGAACTGGAAACTGTGTCGGGCAGAAGCTTGCGATGATGGAACTACTGCTGGTTACAGCAAAGACACTTTACCGCATGGATGTCCGACAAGCTCCTGGTGACTATCTTGGTGGTGGATCTCTTGAGAAGGGCTGGGGGATGAGAGATCCAAATCACTTTCAAGTGAAAGATGCTTATGTTTCTCTGAGAGACGGTCCTCGGGTTCAATTCAGGAAGAGAGTCACTAAGTGAGCTAGCTGCTTGATGTGTCTACTATGGTATGAAGGAAAGCGGATGTCTGCAAACCCACTCAGTCTACTATTAGATATCCAGAATTAATCTTCCAAAGTTCTAGGCAATATAAAACCGGGCTGTCGATACTTGCCCTCCTCGTTTCGATACTCAGCGTGAAAAACCATGCTGGAGGTTGTTTTCGTTACCACAAACCAGTCAAGATCAATTCAGGGGGGTTATCTCCCTTTGAGATTGCTTGATTTTCCTCCAAGACTGTCCCGCAGCAGCAGCACCAAAACTGTCAAATCATTCGCGCAAAGCCAACCCAGCATCGCAAATACCTATATTCTCCCCCAAGCTCCAAGCGCATCACATGATATTCACCATAATGGCCTCCCGACGCAGAAAACGAGCAGGGCCGCTGTCCGCACAACTGGGGGGCTTTCGCTACGCAAGGGAATCCATAGTCCTTTCTCTTCCATTCACAACCTCCCTCTGCACCACCACCACCATTTACCCCTCTTTCCCTTCCTTCCCTCTCACTTGCTCATGGCGGTTCTTGGAGGATGTTAGTCACGCATTGTGACGCGTGAAGCCATCCTGCTGTCCCGAGTTGTCTCGGGGGCGGATGAGGGTGGGCACTTGGCTAGAGTTAGGATGGGAGCGAGGGTCTGGATGAGATTGAGGAACTCCAATGTTAAAGTTACGAGAGCGGTCTTTGATGGTCCAACTTGGATTTAGAGGCGCTCCGTGTTAGCTGGGAGATTTCTACTGGCCTCGCGATATTGCTGTCGCTCAGAAGCAGTTGGCTTGTGGAAGGATGAATTCGGAATTTCTAGGCCCATGGTAGTCGTAGAGAAAATTCTTCGTTATGGCGAACAGGAGCGTCTGAATGCGTCTTTCACTGTGGTGCTTGCTGCGCCGCTGTCTGCCGCAAGTCAGGGAGTCGGGGCTTGTCCATTTGTACTGTACGGCTCTTCGAAGATAGATGCCCTTGGAGTATCGAACTAGGCGTATTGCTATGGCCTTAAGTGCATTTTGGCCTTAGAGTGAGAGATATTGTACAGTACAGTATGTGATATAGTACATGCAAAGCTCAACTACTGTACTTGCTGCCTCCACCTAAGGTCATTCGACGTGTATCATAATCGCAGGGACAAGCCTGGAGTTTATTGGAATTATTACGTCGTATACCACAAGCTCCCAATCAAATTTACCGCCTCCGGCACTAGTTGCACTAGCTTTATTGGTATCCGTAGCAATACAGGCGCTGCTTGTGCCAGTATTGGTTCCATCTTCACTATTCTGGCGTTTATGTCAAGCGATTAAGCTAGCTATAGTCGCGCGCTCAGCATGTCTAGCGCTGGGGCCAGGTGTTTTGACCGAGACGACCTTGATAGTTGTTGCGGAGATAGCGGACGTGCAGGAAGTGTGGAGGAGTATCACACCAAGGACGAAGTAGTAAAGGGCCAGCTTCATTTCCAGGGCTCACAGGTTGGTTCTTGTTGCAAGGAGAGGGTTTGGAGGGTGGCAATGTGCTTTTTCAGTTTCCGGACTTGTGTTTGGATTATTTTTTGAAGGTTGCCCTCCTTGAAAAAGAATTCTCTTATAGTTAGTAGAATCCTGTGAATCAATCATCTTGATGGTAGATAATACGGGTTTGTCACCGTATGCCGGTCACGAATTATAGCAGTCATTGTATTGCTCAGTACATATTATAGCTTAGCTAATCTTACATCTAACCACCTTTCTTGTGGTATTATCCAACCACCTTCAAGCGCAATATAGAACATGCAGGAGCATTAAGCATCCTTTTGACACTGTCTTGCTAACATGGGACTTCATCAACCCCAATCCTGATCGACACTGAGACCAACGGATGCTTTTCTGATATCTGCAAGGGTTCTCTCTGGTTGTCAAGCTTTACAGCAGAATTGCCAACAGCAGCGATAGATCCAGCACAACTAGCAAATATTCCGGACCAAGAGATGCCACACCGGATTTACCGCCGCCAAAAATTGAAAAGGGTGATTTTCCTCCTTTACCGCCACCACCCCCTCCAGAAGACCCCTTATGAATAGTGTTGTTTGTAATGTCGACATCTGCAGGGATTTGGAGGTCCCTAACTTCTTGGGTCGAGGTGTGATTCCGAGTTGCCGTTGCAGGTGTGCATTCGATAATGATTGCAAGAAGCAACACAAGAAATGAATTGGTGAGCTTCATGATGACGATAGTTGCAAGTTTGATGGTGTGTTGAGTTTTTCCCGTGAGGCGAAACTTGCAGGTTCTTGTTTTTTTTTGGTCTTCTCAAATGCAATGTTTATTTCGTCTTTCAATTTTTGTACTACCAGAATTCGTTAAATAGGAAAGTGACTGATTGTGAATGTTTAGGAAGAACCCCCCTTCAAGTTGACTCACCAAACGTTGCACATAGAATAATGGGAAGGTCTTTGTTTGTGTGTTTGACTGTATCAAAGAGAAGTAAATAGTGTCATGCTGAAATCAAATGCCAGCCTATCTAGTAGTTTTGTTGAGGGTCCTCTCCAACACTCATTGGTTTTGATGGCTGTCATGGAGGCGCCATGGTTATGACGTGGTATTAAGAGAGAAAGCTTTAATCACGCACAAGATAAATAAATGATTGTGATTCATAGTGTAAATAATACTACAATGTGCTTTTTTGCTAGGTATGTCTTGAAAGTGAAATCATTCAACCAGTCTCCAAGTTCAAAAGCCACTTAACCGACAAACCTCCATGGCAACACTTGCCGGCAGAAGATGAGCAATACTTTAGAAGAAACATAACTATAATATACTTTTCCCCAAGCCTTTTTCTTTCCTCGCCCCTCCCATCACCCTTGCACTTAATTCCTAGGCAGACCTCCCTTTTCCCCCATAACCCCCCGCTTAACAAACAATCTCTTCACACTCGACCCATTAACACAGAAAGCCTGATCGCCAAAATAATAACACGTTGGCTGGGGACAGCAACTCTGAATACAGTATCCACCCACGCAGTCAGCATTACTGGCGCAGACCAGTAGGAGGTCACAGTTAGGATTAATAGGGGGCGCACGGCAGCGGCCTTGGCCGGACACATCGGGTTGGCAGTAACCTCGATCACCACCACAACCAGTCTGGCAAGAAAAAGCCAGATCAGGATCGCACATTGCGGAGGGGGTGCATCGAGTGGCGAGGTCGAGGGTCGTGGTGCACGCTCCGGACTGGCAGATTGATTGAGCAGGGCACTGCAGAGAGGTGTTAGTGGAAGACATCACTTATAGGAGAGGGGGGGAAATGATGGGAATCTGTGACATACTACGGCGCCACAAGCTCCGCAATTGCTGTTGTCTGTCTGTAGGTTGCTGCAGCTTCCTGCTGTGCATTGCTGGAGCGGAGGGTTGCAGGTAAACGATGATGTTGAAGGGGAAGGTGTGGGTGAGCTTGAAGATGTGGATGATGAGGTGCTTGGAGAGGTGGAAGGTAGTGGTGGTGATGAGGACGATGAAGTTGGAGAAGTTGAGCTTTCAGGACTTGAAGTTGGTGATGTGCTGGCTTCTGTTCGTCGTTGGGAAGAGCTCGATGATGTTGATGATGTTGAGACTGATGTCGAAATAGTCGTCGAAATGGTCGTCGAAATCGACGACGAGGTTTGAGCCGTATTCACCCCATCGCCAGTGACGATCATTTGGGTAGTGCCAGCGCAAGAACATACACTGCTATTCTCCGCAGCATCACTACAGAACGGAGTCGCATATACTGGCACTGTTCGCTTCTTACTAGCCGTCTCTCTATAACAGAGGTATCAGTGCACATCCACTCATGGATTAAGCGATATGACTTACATCGAGCCGACCGATACCGTAGATGCCATGTAACTTGAACAATCAGCCAGTCGAGAAGTAAGATCTGGCGTGATATGTGCCCCCGTTCCCGTAATCTCCCTTGCGCAGTTATTCGCGTGGCAGTTCCGCGGCTCTAAGACATCAGAAAGCGCACCCCTGAGCCCAAGGAGCATGAACTTCGTGAGTCGAAGCTGCTTCATCGCTACGAACGAGAAAGGGATGTGTGGAAAGCTTCGTGGCGAGCATCTCGAGAGGGAGAAGGGATATATAGATATTTTCCATACCGCCAGATCTCAGAAATCAGCCAGGAAGCGAGGACGTAGACGGGTCTACGAGCATCGTGGGAATGGAATGCGGATAATAGCACTGTCTATAGATTCCACGGGTGTGGCATTCGTGCGCATGGACGATTCAGAACACAATCCGATTGTGGAATGGGTGCTCAGAGGTGACGAAAAGAAGAACAAGCTTGCCACAAGTTCGCGTGAGAGCCAAGATCTTGTTTTGTCTTATTTGCGAGCGCGTCTTCTTGCTAATAATATTAACACTAGGTTACATCGTCGGGCCTGAAGGCTGAAAATGCTGCCGAAGAGATGTAGCTTGCGATAGCTTGATCTGTGGATTGTACCAGAATTGACTTGACGCATATTAGCTACCTGTGGGTTCCTGGATACGCAATCAGTTTAACAAGTCATTCTTAACAACAACTTGGAATGAGCTCAATGTTTATCGAGGATTCTCTACAGAAGAGATATGTCTTCGGCACATAAAAGAATCTCTTACGTGATTTGTTTTTTGCATAAACCGTAGTTCTATCCTAAAGAGGCTGGTTGCTTGCACCTCCTCTAACTACGATCTATTACCAATCCGAAAAATACAAGCATACATCAAAATATTCTACTCTCGGCCCACTCGCGAAATGGAAATTTGTCGTTCATAATCCCTTCAAGCTCCATAACAAGCCCAGCGCCCCTCCCCCCCCCCCCCCCCCCAAAAAAAATAGCAAAAAAGATACGATGTGAGTAGCAATGCCTAGTTTCGATCTGGGGACCTCCGGGTTATGAGCCCGGCGCGCTTCCGCTGCGCCACATTGCTCCTTTTCTATATACTGAAAACATTATCACAATCTATGAAGCTGAAAATATTGAGGGTCCGAGAACTACGAGTCATTGTTCTGAGTGGATCCTTTGAAGAAATTTCCGCTGTTTTCGGTTGTTTGGTAATGTGGCGAGATTAGGCGGAGATAGGGGCCGAGATGGTGGGTTACAAGCTTGGATAAAGCTATATTTTAAGTTCTTAACTAGAACAGTCTCCTCGGTTCTCTTTGTGGTGGAGTTTTGTCTCTGGCTTTCGATCATAGACCATCGAGATTTTTACAAGAGTGTATTGTATGCTCACGTCCTATAACCATGGCAGGGTGTCCAACGTGGGCGTCTGTTATGCCTAGTCTGCACTATATGTACCTTTGAAATACAAGTGGTTCCTAGCTAAATAAGGGAGGTTATCTATGGGACCCAAAAGATTCTCATCTCGATCTAGTAAACTTAAAAGAGGAAATAGGAAATCATCAAAAGTAGACTAAGAGTATCATTGCTTTGGTAGTCCATCCAGAGAACCATCCCTACTAGCGAACTGCCCGTACCTGGAGCATGAATCCCTTCCCAAACCTCGAAATGCTTAGCCGAAGCATCTCCCCTCAAATTGACCCCGTTGGAGGTTATGCCAGGGGAGCGTAGGTCGTACTGCGGTCATGGAGCGGCTTGTTGAATGCTTGTCTAGTCATGCTGCTTCTAAAGCCTCCGAAGGAATTCGACGACGTTCATGCGACTGACGTCCTAATCAAGCAATCGCTACATGCATCGTACACAAGCTTTGAAGTCCTTGTTCTCGAAAGAGGTTTCTCACACGCTGCTTTAGAACATGCCTACAAATTAGCCCTCCTCTCATCCTGTCCACTGCAAGGGGCTGTCTTGATTTCTTAACCGTGATATCTTCGCTTAAATATTATCAAGAGGGAGTAAGCGAGACGCTTCTATACCCCACAAATCACTGTCATTTTCGCCCTGTAGCGTGGGAAGAGCCTCGGTAGGCGGGTGGGATGGTTGTGGTAATACTTAGGGAGGCTTTGAACAGTGGAATTATTCAACAACAAGTCGTTAGTAATAACTCACTCGTCCCTTCAACTTAAGCATGCCACGCAAAAGCTATTTGAAACCACGGCAAGCGCCCATAATGAAAACCAGTCTTCTGTCCTCGAGATTTTCACAAGAGAATGGGCTCCGGTACAAGCGGGAGTGTATAAGGACGAACAGGCGTGCTCTCGTGGAATAGAAGCAATGATTAGCCGGATGCTGCGGAACAGGAAACATTCCTGAGGATCTAGGCCGTTGACCTGGAGAGAACAAACCATTGTCGTGAGCAATTCCCAAAATGCAACGCTTTTCAAGAAAGAACCAGAATGATAACATAATCTTAGTAAGCTATCACCCATATCCCTCCCCAAATACAACCTACAGGGGTAAATAAATGTAAAATGACGCGATAGCATTTGACCAATAGCGGACCGTAAAGAGTTATCCTGACCAGGTGATTGGTGCTGACTCTTCCGAAAATCAGGTGCTATGACCTCAATTTTACATTTATTAAGGCCTGTAGTTTGTAGTCTCTATCCCACAATCACAACTCACCCCCCCGACAAGCACCCACCAAAACACGACCTGTCACATCCCAAATCAGCCTATGTCACCCCGCCTCCCCACCCCTACAAACAACCAGCGGGGATATTCTTCCTAGCGCTAAGAATTACCCGGGGGAAAGTCAGAGCCACGATATCCCCTGGACTGCTGATCATGCTATAACAATAGTCTCCTTCCCTCGAGTCTTATGACGCTGCAATGTTAAGGAGAGGAGAGGGACGAGCGAGCAATGAGATCTGGTTTGACGATCTCGGGATGCGAGAATGGGGGGAGTTGCGGAGGCTTTCGTTCCTTGGACAGCACGGCAAACGCCTACTCACTCGACTCACTCATCCCCGTATTGGCGCTCTTCTCGCGAATCGAACCGTGATGCTACGAGAAGGGGGCTTTTTTGGGAAATTGTGGGCAAGGCTAAAGAATAGGGGTCGTTTAATCATTACACGTCTATTTTCTATGCGCCTGTATCGCTATTTGGTCAAGATACCACAGAGGATTCCACCGCCGCCGACGAACAATGGTATCTAATTTGCAGACACTGGGTAGACTACAGAACCGCTCCATAGCGAGACTGGTAGCGGCAATCATCTCTCTCTTGCGACTTTAACGATCGACTCATACTTCTATACAATATTGTCGTATATACGCCCTCCTCAAATCTGTCTCCTCTCGACTCGGCCCTCGTCCCCCGATCTTTAGGGGGATGGACTCGATCGAAGCCAATCTTCCGTCCAAGAGTGGTCGTGCCGTATTCCTGATGCCCAAGTCTCTGTATCAAATGATATTCGTGATGCTCATTCGTTCGTTGACTTTCTCCCTTTCCCGATCTCCGCCAGACGATGCTCCTCCTTGAGATCCTACATAGCCTTGACTATATCGACCTTGATCTCTCCCTAGCAGGCCCACAAGATACTCAACTCTCTCCCATCCACCCCAATCCCTCGCCTCGGAATCTGACAAGATCGTAGTCCCCTCCTCTCTCCCGCCACCATGCAGAGTAGCACTAATCCCAACCTGCGGTCCCGTGTTCGCCGCAATATTCATGCCCGTCTCGCTGCCCGTCCACACCCAGCTATTCTCGGGACTGGCTTGCAAATCTCCAGATACGTAAGCAACTAGCTCCTCATCCAACTCATGGCCGTTATACCAAGGCCTGCTCCCCGCCATACCTCCCGCGCGACGCTTCTCAACCAGGACTTCGAGGAAGAAGGCAATGTTCCGGCCACAAGCCACGTTGACATCTCGAAGTGTGGCCACGCTGCTGGAGGCTCGGATGCAGGTTAGTGCAGCATCGAGGCGCCCACCGAGGAGGAGGAAGAGCGTGCAGCGCCAGATGTGCGTACAAGTCATCGCAGTGGCGGTTGGACCAAAGGGGGGAGTGACGGGGTTCCCAGGAGTAGGTGAAGCCATGGCTCGTGCTAGAAGCTGTGTCGAGTCCAGAGCTGCGTGAATACATTGTTCAATGGCATTTCCCCTGACGTCTGGGGGACAAGATGTAGTGAGATTATGCCGATGGAGGACTAGTCGGGAGTTCATGAGGTAGCAAAGCGGTGCAAGCATGCGAGGGTCGAGCGGCTCATGGGCAACGGTTTGGCAAGAGGGGGGGAAAGCAGACATGCAAGAGCTGAAATGGGTGTCGAAAGTGGCGAGTGTCGAGGGGGAAATCCATGGTGATTTTAATGTTTTGATGAGTTGCGAGACAGAGCGTACCACATGTATGATGGGTATTATGAAATTCGTCAGGGGAGAAGCACCGTTTGGTACTATCATGCCCGCGTCGTGTATATAGTGGTCGTCAATAGCTGCTGGTAATCCCACATCGCAATCGGCATCTTCGATGAGCAGCGGTCGTCCAAGCTCGAGTGACATGTGTCGATCCCATACGTATATTCCCCACCACACTCTCCTTCGCATCTCCCCCTCAATCAATGGCCAAGGTCCCGTCTCGGAGTGTAGTCCAATATCCTGCGAGATTCGAACCGACGAGGCCAGCCATGTCCATGCTGCCGACTTGAGGTTCATCTCTGTCAGGAAGATACTTGTCAGTATTGCGGCTCGGGCGTGGTCAATGACAAATTCATCGTTCCAGAGATCTATCAGACTCCTTGACATCTCGATGAACTCTTTGCCTTGCTGGGGTCGGCGTATATTTGGGTCCGAACTGAAGAGAACCCCAACCGCCAATACAGAGAACAGAAGAGAGCTCCAGACTGCTGGCACCCCATGAAGACTCCCAGATTTATAGACCGCCTCATACTCCTGTTCAAAAGTCGGCCAGTGGAGAATCGGAATCATCATATGCATGGATGAATAATAGGAGCTAAGGAGATGGTCGGCCATGTATTTGGAAGGAAGTGCTGGCCGAGGAGGATTGAAATGTCCTTGGGTTCCGATTTGTCGATACGGGGCAGGTGGCTTGAAGATCCCGCGTCCAAAATCCCTTATGTTGGATCTCACACGGGAGAGATCATGAGGATGAGGGGGCCGTGGCCTTCTCTTTGGATGAGACCCAATTTCAGGTAGTGTCAAGGTCGCTTGTTGAGAGCCTTCGCCTTCCATTACCATATCCGAATCTCTCATGTTCAACATCGACCTCAACTGTAGATTTTCCCTCTTCACCTGGATGATCTGCTTCTCCAGGTCCTGGACCTGCTTAATAGAGGACATCCTGCGATTGGTCTCCTTGGTGAATTGGCACTTGACATTCCTGCTTGAGCACTCTGAACAGCTTGTTGTCTCCGTCGCATCACACTTGACTTTTCGCTCCCGACAGGCGTCACAGCTTGGGTCCTTTCTCCTTTGTCGATAGGCTCTTTTCTGCGCTTGCATATTTGCGGACGACATTTGCGAACCCGCCCCGCCTGGAGTGCCACTCGAAGAGCCGGTTGAGACCGCCATTGAGTCCATTCCGGTTGGTCCTGGGGAAGTTCCTGAATAGGGGTTTTGAAAGGGGCTATGGCTCAGGGGAAGATTGACATGTTGGGAGTGCTGTGAGTTCATTGCTCTTGGTGAAGCGCCCATAAGTCCTCCTTCATATCCTCCTTGCATTCGCGGAGACGCGGCAGATGATACTGAGGAGGAGTCATAAGATGCTGTGGATGGTATTGGAGACCTAGAATATGCGTTATGTGAGGACCCGGCCATTTCAACAGCACGAGACCTGTAAATTTATCCAAAGGAGAATATGGAGAGGCCGTGTGGTTTCCTTCAAGAGGCAAAGGAGGAGGCGATGTCAAAGCAAATGTCTAAGGGAATGGTCTCATTAGCACCACGGGTTTGCTGTTCCAAGGGACGCAAATGCAGCTAGGGTTCTTCCCCAGATCTTCGGATAGGCGTAATTGGTTGACTGGCGGCAAGTTGATAATTACCCAAGGACGTGTTCATCAAGAGATCGATCGTCTTTGCAAGAGTGGTCTCTAGATCCTCTCTCCGGGTTTTTACAGATCCGCGAGACGCCGCTTGGGCTGCAGCTGGGCACAACCACAGAGCTGCTATGTTCCGATGCAGGTGCTAAGAGAGTGCTCGGTGGGCAATGATGGCAGCTGGGTACAACCACAGGGCTGCTATGTTCCGATGCAGGTGTTGAGCAAGTGCTTGACGGGCAACGATGGCGAGGCTACCCCACCATCTACCAACAGCCAGAGCCACTAGATGTCGGCAGGTGATCCGTACGGTAAAGTCTCCTGGTCTGTGGCAGGGCATTTATCAGCTTGGAGCGAGAAGCAGGGTCGTCGTTGGCTGAAGACGGTGTGAGTATGAGGAGCGAGGTAGCGAGTAACATTGGTGCGGTAAAGATAGGTTGGAAAGAGAAATGCCGAAAGTCGAGGGATCAAATTTATGTGAGAATGAGCTCCCATAGGCGCGGGATGTTCCAGGAGGGGAATCAGATGGATGCAGGAGCACTGGCCCTCTGCTTTAAGGCTGATTGGGAAATCTGGAGTATTTTAAAGCCAAGCGTGGGAGTACAAGCATCTGAAGCAGAAGAGGTTGAGAAACCCTAGCAATCATTGCCCTGCTACCCGAGCCCCCATGTTCATAGGAGTTGGACGACCAGGCTGGACCGTACGGAGGAGGCGTCTTTGAGTCTTTCCGTCCAAGTAAGTATCAAAGTAGCAGTACTCTTCAAGTAGCAGTCTTAAAGTGGCGGCGGCGATGATTAAACCTTGTAACAATCGCCCTCGATGCCCGCTTCCATGGCCTCTGTGTGAACTCGGGCTATACCACCATTCAGGGGGGGACATTCAAGGGGGGCAATAGTTTCTCATGCGGCCAGGAGGCAAAGAAAATAGTTACAACGTTGTAGACTCAAGGGGTCCCCAGTCTCCTCCCGAGGAAACCCTGGGGTGCACTGTGCATTCCACATTTCTCCGAAGAACTCAAGTGCGAATCACAGCTTGGACATGGACGCCTCTCTGGACGCTCGCCGGGTCGGTAAGCACTCTTGTCAAACACCGGGACATGATATGCATCGGTCGTGGAATGCTCGTGGAATGCCTGCTGTTGCTGGCTGGCACTGGAACGTAGGGGGGTCGGATTTGTAATTATACCACTATACGGAGCTATTAACTTCCTATCATTACAATATGTCGGTTCCTAATATCATAGCACGTGAGTTTCTAGACGAAAAGTCGGAATTTCTAGAGATACCCGAGTCTTTCCTTCCTAAATAATTAGCTAGACGATAATCTTTATAAACGTATAGCAGAGAAGGAAAGTAAATTCGATCGAGGTCGGAAGGAATATTAGAAATTGTTAAGACACCAGCGTACCATTAGCTAGAAACCACATGACTTAGTGTATAATATAACTTATAAGATTCCTCCATCGTTATGTTATATAATTTCGTATTAATGTTTAATAATACCATTTTATCGCATCCCGACCGGCATGAGCAAGCAGGCGGAGCACACACGGGACTTCGTACAAGAAGTGCCGTTGCCGTTGACCGGTTCCCAAACGAAGCCCAATCAGGGGTAAACACCAGAATAAATTAAAGCAAAGCTACGCACCGAGCGAACTGTTTCACAATCCAGATGGCATCACTCTTCTCTGGCCTATACGTGTCTTGTGTGACGGTCCTGCGGATTCTGTATTGTGGCGTGGAGTACAAATGGCATTGGATATAGTAGAGCACCGTCGTAACCCCCTATTGCATATGTACGACTTAGTGGCTAGCCTGCTTCGAGCACACGTTACCGAGAGGTTCGGGCCGTTGATAGGACAATAGGGCTACGACCTCGGACTCGGAGGGAATATCATCGACTCGCATATCACTTCGAGAGCGGAGCAAGCCGGGCTTTGCACTGTGTGGCTCTGGTTCTGTCTTAGCAGTACGAGTAATGGTCAAGGTAAAATCCTTAGCCTCCGCCTCGGAATATACAGCGCCCCGCCCCGTATCCAATCTGTAGAGGGTACGTGAGGACCGGATCTCATGGAAAATTTAGACAACACTACATTCCTCGGCTACTCAAATCAATTAGGTTCAGAATCCAGGAACTTTTAGGTAGGTATACCCTCGAATTGGTCTCCTTGCAGTGCAATATATACTCGATCAGGAGCTCAACACACCTCCCAAACACATCTTGCCAACCGTCCACACCAAGCAGGACTGAGTTGCGTGGCAATGTATACAGCAATGCAGACAGCAATGTATGCAGGGCTGCTGCTACTGTACGTGCGGAGAATATTGCAAACGTAATATAAGATATAGAAAAGCATCTTCATAGTATAGGCAGGGTTCGAAGCAGGTGATATTAACTGCAGTCATGGAAGACTAGCTTCTGCGGGGTACTCCGTAGCTTCACCAAACGTCTGACTTTCAAACCCTTTTCACTGATCGGCGTTTGGGATCTCAATCAGAGGACGTGTCCTACAATTTGCCATTCCACCCAGTAGTCTTAGCATTGAATGATGCCTTCGAGGGTATGCAGTCGAGACGGCGTGTTAACCACACGGTATTTAATACGTGGCACGGCTCTAGAACGACGATGCGTGTCAGCTCCCTGCGTGGTTATTAGCGGTCTGTTGGGTCCTGAGGGACGTGTTACCGATTGACTGGAACAAATGATAATGATTTTCTCGAGCCTCGAGGGTTGGCAGAGTTGCCTGTCTACTAGGATAGAAAGTGGTAGATCGCTGTGGGCCATTAGGTTTTGATGAGGCGGCGGTCTACCAGGGAAAATGACAGTATGGGTTGATGGGTTATTGAGTTCTGACGAGCTAACCTTACTCGAGTACCTGCGTGTTAAGACTGCAGAAGGGTGAGGGTATGAATATCTTTCTAGAGTTTTATGAGAAGAGAGCTGAGGCACAAGCCATACATCCTAAGGTGTAGATGCAAATCTATAACTTACTATTGTACTGTACGCGTATCAGGTTCTTAGATTCTCACGCTAATGTAGTAGGACTAGTACGTCTTATAAACTTAGGGGCTTGTACTCGCTCTGCAGCTGCCTGTGCCGAGGGTCGATCTGTTTACACATTCGCGAGTAATTTCTTTCCCGTTGACCAGCTCTGTATGGGCGATAAGATGCTGCTCTCTAACCTGCGATTGTTGTTGGACGGAGGCATTTTTATACGCACTGAGCAAGAGTGAGTGAGTGAGTTCCACGGCAGACTTGGGGGGAAATTTTCGCTAGTCGAGCCGTCCTATGATGTGTCGAAACCCCCCTATCGCCAACAGAGATTTAGCAGGCGTAAGCGCAGACGAAGTAATTTTAGTTATGAGCCTGTGTCTGAAAAGAAAGTGCAACTCGATCCAGGCACCATGAAGGTGCATGCGTGAGAGAAGCTGCACCGAAGGACCTGGGGGCTTCCTTGCTGAAATTGAGGTGTGAAATTCGGACCTTGAAAGCATATCGCTTTAATGAAGTGTTGCTTCCACCTTTTAGGATTGGACAACACATTGGCGTAGGCACAAGACATCCGATGCTTGATGGAAGGTCCCGTAGAGTAATCCCAAGCCAGAACAATCGGTGTAACGGTGCTGTACTGTACAGTACAGTACATAATATGACATAGCTCATATCACGAGGCGAGCCGAGTATTACTTCGTATAGACAATTACCAGCAAGCTCAATCTGCATAAACGGTTCTCCAGAACGGTCATCTGCTGTGTTCCATAACTTTACCATGCTGTAGCGCTTAAAACAATTGGGATTCCTACCGCTAGACCAACACCATAATTCTGTTAAGTTTTGAAGATTCTAATAATGAAGCTATTCATGGTCCACACAATGCTGGTCACAATTGCACATTATCGCAGGGTTAAATTCCGGCAGAGGGGCGGCGGATCGATATCAAAACCTGTATTGTACCATAGGCTCAATTCAGACCCCTTGATGGCAAAAGTCTGCTTTTGCCGCATGCAACAAAACAAATTGTCTTCCAACATCTGACGCAAGCACGAGATCAGAGTTTCTGGGTTTCTTCACCTTTGTAGTAGGCGGCTGGGATGTGCGCTCGGATCCTGGAGCCTCTCATTGCTCAAGTACACTGGAATCATTCTGCTTTCCGTTTTGACGGCTACCTGCCTTGGTGCCACTCCCCTCAATGCGTTGGATATCTGCAAAGAAGACTGGGATTGCGCATATACTTCACCTCTTACAGAGCGTTCTCGGCCAATGTGACTAGGTATTCATGCCCATTGCCGGTTACCCTCTCGATATTATATAGTCCATCATATACCTTTGATGAATGCCCCGTGGTCTATAGGTTTCGGATGGTCGCCTGCCGCTGGAAACCGGAGTAAAAAGAATCATTTCGAATTGGACACGGGCATGGAACGCATGATGTGGTTTTGGAAAGGCACATAGAGGTTCTGCAATATGATCACGCTTCCGCACTAGATCCGGAAAAGCGAGGGGATAGGTGTCTCCGACGTTATGTAGCAAAGTAGGTTTGTGTCGGACGTAGATAGCTCGAGAGAATAGTCGTGCCCCTGATTTCGAATCTTCACTTTTGTGTGGTGCCAAATATCAGCAAGCGGAGGCTGATCATCGATGCAGTCGGTGTATGATCGGCGAAATTCCAGATTTAGATATCAAACTGTCCCGAAAACGATAAGGTTTGCTTTAAAGTTATCTCTTTTGCACGTGCAAGAAGCAGGGCAATGTCGAAGCTCCAAAGAATGCCATCGGAGCCTCGTCCGATATTGTTCTATGTTGCGACTAGAAGCATTGTTTGATGCGCCAAAGCCGGCTTTAGCGAGGAGGGTCGAGATCACGATCCCGGTACTTGTCTTGTTTCCGATGCTAGGCAGTAGTCCTTTGTCAAAGTTGACTAAAAGCTGAATATAGAACTTAGTCAGTCCTCCTCGGGTCCTTTTGTGGAATACACCATCCACGGCTTTATTTTGCCGATCTCGCGACTGATCTTTCAAGCAAGTGTCGAAGTTGTTCATGCTTTGCAATTTCCATGTAATAAGTCCTTTTGAAAATGAGCGGTCGAACAGATCCATGGGGTGATGGAATCGTGAGCTTGCGAACGTATGGACAGCAGCTCCCTGTGGGTACTCCGTACAGCCCACTGAACGCTCCCTTGAGTCGATCCATCAATCCCTCAATCCATCAAACGCCGAAAACGACACGGAGGTAAGTACATTTTCGTAAATTTTCTTCAAAGTTTCGGAGTCAATCTCGGCATCCACCCGACTGCGCCGATCAGAGTGCTGTTTTCCCGCAAAGTATTCTGAAAGGAGAAGAGCCCCGAAAGATGGAGACCAAATTCGAAAAGGTATTCATATCGAGCCTCGCTAACTCAGCGAGGCGATACAATTCAGATCTTAATTCCGCCCACTCCTATTGATTTTATCGCATGCACTTTTTGCATCAAATTGGGATTGGGCCCATTGGGGTGCGCTATCATTCGTTTCCTCGGTCTCTGCTTTCCAGGCTATTCGTATTTGCCGCCTGAAGCGCTTCGATATTGCTCGTGGTCTGAGCTGGGGTGATTCGGGGCACAAGAAACAACTGCCCCTGCATACAACGTTGTAATTGCCCGCCATGTCACGCTCACCCAGCTAGACTGCTCCTTCTTCCAAGGATCTAACAGCTCTCTCCGAGATCCGCTGCGGTGTTCCCGCTGGAGGCTGCTGCCAATCTGCCAGTGTCACAGACAACTCTTCGTGCGCAATCCGTCTCGCCGCCCTAGGAGGTAGGCCTAGACGGCCGGCGTCAAGGGTCGTGGTGTTTCTGGCTGTTTCTGGTCCTACTCGATTGCTCTGGACGAGTAGGCCGGACCCCGAGTGGGCGACGGCAAACGATTCATTTTGACAGTGGAGATTGACGCCATATTTTCCATGTGTCCTGGAACCGGCCCCTTGCCTCTGTAGCCTCCAAGACTGCTTGACCGAAATTCTCCATTTGTTCGACTCCAAAACTTTCGTGGATCCTCCTGGTGATCCTACCTGCGAGAAGCCGGCACCTTCACGCCCAACGGTCGACCCCATGCCATTCCGTCCAGCCACGCAGCCTCCTCCGCAACAAACGCGGGCCTATGATCCCGAGGAGCTGACTGAGCATGGTTAGCCACGTACAGTACAGTATTGTAGAAAGACTTGAAGGGCAAGGTAGGGATGAATCGGAGGTTTTAGAACGGCCAGCCCAAGTTTGGTTTGGATGCTGACCCGGTTCTCGGAGGAAATGATGGTTTGCATCGCTGGGGGAGTGTCACAATCGGCATCTTCCATTCGTAATTTCGTAAGACTCGTCGACGATATCTGAGTGTTCCAAGATGTGTCGAAGGTGGTGAACAAGGCCAATCGTCGTCGCCTGCCGATGGGATTGTGGCATAAGATATCCGCTGCTTCTTCCTTGGGGCAAAAGGTGTCATATCTGTTCCGCAGTGGTGTGGGTCGAGGGTACTTGACGTGCTCGAGACGTGCTGATGGAGGAAGTTCGTTAAGAGATTTTCGGCCAGAGGCGGAGGATGAAAACTGTGGATGGAGGCGAAAGTTGGAGTTGTTCATTGGTTTCTATACTCGTACTCCGTACAGTACGTAGTACCTCCGTGAAGTAGTCTCGTATCTGCATTGCTTGGCGTTGATTGGCTCGGTTGGACACGGGAAGCCGCCGCGGAAGCCGGGAAGACGCCGCGGCCCTCCTGACCGCCTTTTATTGCCGTCGACGATCGATGGATTGAGTAAAACCTGGAAGATACCAAGTAGAGAAATGTTCTCCGCCAGAAAACGCTTCAACTCCACTACATACCGAATCAAGGACATATCGAGGTAGATTTTCCGCCTTCCCTTTCTTCTGACTTGCTAAAACGATCTTGATTTTCCATGATTCACATTGTGTCTAGGAACGCACGACGTCTTGAGTCCATCCAGTACGAAGCCGTAGATCTTATGCAAATCTCGTCCTTTTCCGCAATTCTTCGACACAATCAATTGCGCCAGGATACTCCCTTTCAGGACTGTTCTCTCAATCTCAATCGCTACGACAGTCACTAGTCAAGATGTGCAAATCCGAGGCGCATTTCTTCCTTCACGATTTGCCAAAATGCGAGCATCACTTGCACATCGAGGGATCTTTATCACCCGCACTCCTATTTCGTCTCGCCAAATCAAACAACATCATCCTACCCGACCCCGCGAAAGATGATTCGTTTGTCTCCATCGAAGCGCTAGAATCCAGATATGAACGATTCACCTCGCTCAATGATTTCCTCCACTATTACTTCATCGGCATGTCTGTCCTGATCACAGCATCTGATTTCGAATCATTAGCATACGAATATTTTGCACGAGCACACAGCGATGGAGTTCACCACGCGGAGATTTCCTTCGACCCACAAGCACATACAGAGCGGGGTATCGCGTACAACACAGTTGTGACAGGATTGGTAGCAGCGCAGGTCCGAGCTGAGAAGCACTTCGGGTTGACGTCGAAGCTTATTTTGTGTTTCCTGAGAAATCTGTCTGCCGACAACGCCGACGTTATATACAAAGAGGCTGTGGCTTTAGGTCATTTCTCAGTTGGGACCGTTGCGGGCATCGGTCTTGATGGCAGCGAAGTCGGCTTCCCACCAGAGATTTTTCGGGGGGTTTATGAACAAGCGGTTTCCGCTGGCATTCGGAGGACTGCGCACGCCGGAGAGGAGGGAGATTCAACATACGTATCGCGAGCCTTGGACGTCTGCAAAACAGAGCGAATTGACCATGGAATTCGACTAGTGGAGGACGAGGAGCTTTTAAAACGTGTGGCAGCAGACAAGACTCTGGTCACGGTGTGTCCATTAAGTAATGTACGCCTCCGTTGTGTCAGCAAAGTTGCTGAGCTGCCAATTCGGAGGTTCTTAGATGAAGGAGTTAGATTCAGCCTTAACAGTGACGACCCTGCTTATTTCAGTGGGTATATACTAGACAATTATTGCGCCGTTCAAAAGGCGTTCAATCTAAGTCTCAAAGAGTGGGGATTTATTGCTGTTGTGGCCATTGAAGGAAGCTGGTGCGACGCCGATAGAAAAAAAGTCTTGCTACAGAAAGTAGACGAGTGGGCAATCAAGTACGAGGGGATCATATGAATCCCATGATGAAGGAAAGAGCGGTTTAACAATTTCAAAGACGTATACTAGATCTGTCGGGTCTATGATCTTGACTACACTTAAGCTAGATAGCTCGTGGCTATTCGTGATGATGCTTGAAGTAATTGGATATACAGATGACATAGAGACCATCAGAGCGATACGTTGAAAAGAATCGAAGCAATACTCGGTAGCATAATGAATTCTCAATTAGACTCACATACTACACCTGAAGTGGCTCAGAACACTTAAAATTCGTAGTATACCAGCCATATGCAACACTCATCCTAACACCCATTCTTCCGTCCGCTGCTTGGATATGGATTTACCTTGTTCTTTTGGTACTAGACCAAGTACATCTTACATCTCATCCTAAGTTATCTCCAAGTACGAAAAGACATCAAGCATGCTTAGTTAATAGATCCCTTTCGCCTCATTGGAGATTTGTTACTGTCTTCTGAATTGATAATACATTTACTACAACAGAGCCCAGTTACCACCCGAATTTTACCCATGATGTGAAAGAGTTGCCATGGACACCAGACAGGGACCGGAAGTCAATTGCAGATGCTGCTCTAAATCACCTCTCTTTTGCCAATTCAAGATTGACAGCTCGGAACCGTCGTTACTCGAAACCATAGTCCCAAGTCTTTGGGTTCCGGGTGGTCTAGCATCAAATGTATCACCACCCTCGTCCTCTTCCAGATCTAGACGTTAATTGCATGGCATATTCCTAATAGGAGTTCCATGTTGGCTCCCGTTCTGATTTTCATTCCGAGAATCTGGTTTCGGCGAATCCTTCGAGATAATTACTAATCGAGAAGCCACTACACCAGCCAACTCCACAATGTGAGATGCTCCTTATATCTCCGAAGCTTGATGCTTCGGCTTGTAAGTTCGTTCTTCGACTAGATAATGACCAACGAGTGTAGCCCAAACTCAGCCTTGCAGCGTTCGAGTTGGATCTCTTGGTAAACTCTGTGGCCACCCGTTTCGACATCTTCCTGCCAATTTCTTCCGCTCTCAGAATCTTGATTTTGGCAACGTTTCTCATAGAAGCGATGAGAGTAGACTCGCGCCCTATCTGCTTTTCGCCCTCTTCCTACTTTTTGAGACGCTTCTTACAAAAAGTACGTCGCCTTTCGGGAAGATTGCTAGAGACCCTAATTGGTAAGTCGCAGTGTAAGAAATGGTTTGGTTTGGGATATTTTGAGTAGTCCTTTCTCACACTGCGCTAGTGTGGGCTTCTGCGTAATTGAGCAATCAGCAAAGCAGATCTACCGAGCGGCCAAAACATTAGTTTCTCTAGCTGTGGCCGAATTCTGGTCGTAGGCTGGCTCACGCCTGCAATGCAAACAGCCCGTTAAGATTCAAGTCATTGCGATCTAGACAGCTGTGATCATTTATGATTCTACAACAGGTGGATCAACAAATCAAAATTACTCAGGAATTGACCAGAACAAGTCATGGCAATTATGTTGTTGTCCTTTTCTGAAACATAAGTATCGGATTTCCTCACTTGTTTCTTAAGACCATCCAGCCTTCGTTTAATGGCTACTTGGTAATTTTTTGCAAATTGGACAGACAGTGTTGCCAGACAATCTTCAAGCAACTTCCTAAATTACCACGGAAATTCCCGGCCCCGAGGCTGCTTTATGTTTGGTGTTTTCGGCGGCACCTCTTCTTAGTAGGGCTCCCGAGGGCTCTTTCATGGGCCTTGGAAAATTTAGGCGATCTAAACTTGAAGAGATATGAGAGTTCGATAGAGACAACCCGTGGGTGACTGTTGGTTCTCAATACATACATGCCCGGAATAAAAGACATGAGCGGGTATCTAGCAGTTAAGCACGAGCTGAACGCCATCAATTCTGAATTGGAGAAACCTCTTACACTGATCAGCACAATGCAAAGGATCCACAGTAAAATAAGGGGGAGGGGGGGGGCAGGCGACGGATCCGACAAATAGGTACGAATTTCTTGGGTGCCCAGAAAAAGAAGGAAATAGGAGAAACTCTGTTGGTCATTGATCTTAAAACTTAGGGGTCTCAGAGGTTTTTACAACAAATAGTTGGGTCCCAAAACAAGTTTGGTCCCCTAGCTGGTTACGTAAATGCTAACATGCGATGAATAGCTCCCATGGCTTTTCATTGAAGCTCAGAAATTAATGAAGTTCGGCTTAGGGAAAGTTTTGAGTAAGAATTGTGATTGACAACACAACACCGACGCTTGGACTTAGCTGTTAAAAGTCGCCCTCCGTGTGTCGTCTTGTTATGTTCTGTTTCTTACATCTTGCAGACCGCCTCTTCCAAATTAGACAATAGCCATAGGTTGCAAATATCAAAAGTTTCCCCCGGCCCATTAGCTTCTCCGCTAAATTTTCCACTGCGTCTTCCATTCACTTTCACCCCAATCCCACTCAAGTTCCCATTATTCACGAAGAACCTTCCTACGCCGCCGACTACATTTAAGCCTTCAAATTTACCTACGCCGTCAACCATCAATCGTTCTTCTCACTTCAACCTAACATGACTAACCAAATTCTCGCCGTCTTGACGGTTTCGGTCACGTCGCTCGCCATCTTGCTCACCATTCTGCTCTCGATGCTTTGGGGTGCGAGATTTCGTAGAGCTTCACAAATAAGACGACAAGGAAAGCAAGCTAGCATCTAACCAATGTCTGAATCTTTGGCCCCCTCGGCCACTAGGCTTCAACTAGACGAACACGCTTTCCTTAAGCAGATGAACCCGGGTCACCAACGTCGAGATACCTCGAAGTTTAATATAAACTTAGTGGACTTCCTCAAACTGTTAAGTGGCATACAGCCCCACTGGTCTCACCCTTGCCAAACGCCAAAGAGTTTGAGAGTCGTATCAATGAGACATTTGGGGAATCATTTCCACTTCATTCATTGATGCTTGGAGATATACTTGGCAACCCAGAGGTCAGAAACGAAGCACTAAAGCAACCGACAACCTGCATCATCCTTTCAAACACCATTGACGGCAAGTTTTGCCTACTCCCGAAAATCTTCGTCGACCTTTCACGCGACGTTCGTCAGGAGTGAGTAAAATGAGGCAAGTCATGCTCGTCCATGCTAATATTTCCCATGCCTCTCTGTCGACCGTCTGACCAACAGTAGTGCTCTAAGAAATCAACGACCCCTACGCGCTCTGGATATGGAAGAAAGTCTCTATGATGACCCTGCAGTACTTTTGTCCCACCTTGATCCCCACGCCCCACCTGTCATTTGGAGCAGCACAAGGTGTACCTAATATGAAAGCCTTGGAGGACATCGTTTAGGCGACCTGTCACTTTATCAAGCCCTATATACAAGAAGATCACGAATCTGTCGAACTGTTACGTACTATCCTCATAATGATGGCGAGGCTTGCGGTGTATATTACCAAGGACTTTAAAGGATATGGGTGGGGTTGGGAGCAAGACGATACGGGCGCCTTGTGAGTAGCACGTCAATGAGCTTTGAGAAGAAGTGAAAAGTTGCTGAGCTGACATAAACTACAGACTTTTGTACCCTGCTTCAATCACCACTAGAGAAGACTCTGGTGTTCCTCTGGCAAAAGGTCGCCAGCTTTACAAAGCCACGTTTTCGTATTTCGTGACTTCAAACGGCGAAATACTCGTTCCCGACACCAGCAATTCGGACGGGATCATGTTGTGAGAAACACTGGCGCTTCTGAACAAACCTCAGATGAACTCGCGGGAAGAGTCCGGGGGAGAGGAATGATTGAGAGTGGATGGGAATGATAAATATTAGTACTTGGGCATTCCACTCCATACATAGATGAATACAGATGATTCTTAGCGGACACGAGTTTGAGGAGAGACTGGACATGCGCCTATCTTCGTGATGATCCCCTCATCCAATCGTCTATTATGCCTACATGTAATGAATGGCACTCGAGGGGCACATCTAATAGTTGTTGTACGTTCAGGTTAAAGGTGACGCATAGTACGAAACACTTACTGAGTCACACAGATGCGCTGCTGTGGACTTCCGGCCAAATGAGCACCCCAATACTTTCATCATGACGTTCGGAGGCTATCATTTAGTTCATATACCATTGTTGCTCCCCTGTGGGGAGAAGAGCTGTAACTCTATCTCTGTTAAATAAGATATCCATAGGTAATAATCTAACCTCTTGTTTTGATAAGAGAATACTAAAGAATACGCTTCGGTCTTTATAACCTCTACCTTTAAGGCAACTAGGATTACTCTTATAATTTTCGTAGTCGGCGCTAGCCTACTCTCCCCACTCTAGATCTTAGCCATTGGCAGTGGTCACTGGTGGTCCAGCGATCCTGTGTACTGTACACTTGGCCTTGAACGAAACACCACAAAGACGAGGCAGGAAACACCGAAGGAAATAGGTTTGAATGAGAGGGAGGATGCCAGCGTTGATGAACGGTAATGAAGGGTTTAAGCAGGCTTCAATCTGGTCCTTTCTCATGGAAAAACTGCTCCTCTTGCTACTTAGCTTCCCAAGATCAATCACGAAGAACTTCTTCGACTCTCCTTGAATGATCGAGCACGAAGTTCTTAGAGGGCATGCGGAGTTTCCGTGCCTGTAGATTATCGATAAGAAAGAGGCCGTCCTTGTATATGGAGTAGCCATGGCCCAGTAATATGGAAAGTTGGATTGTTCTTCGACCTTTGTCCGGATCTTCCCCTATCGTAGGACGGACTACGAAGTACGCAAGAAGAAGCTTCTTTCGGCGGGAAGTCGTGCCATGTGCAACAAGTTACTCCGCATGCCTTGGGATACTTCGAGCACCGTCTGACTGTGCTTGGTGCCACGAAGGGAGGATTGGAGGATTCCGAGACAATTCTGAATTTCTGACAGTCATCCACATGGCCGTGTCGAGATGGTGCATGTCAATCAATATTCTGTCGTGCGACATCGGGTGTGTTCTGTCAGCTTGGAACATCGTGGCATGCACTTGAGACGCAGAAGAGATTCAAAAGGGATCATAAGTTGTCACGTTCGCAGAAGAATGGTGCATGCTCTGCATTGTTGATTCCATTTTGAGAGTCACCCCCACGAGGCGGTGAGATGAATCGGGTCTCCTGATGGCAGAATAAAATGTCATGTGAAGTCTGCGCTGGGGTGGACCAATGACGTACGTCTCCATTATGTCTGACCAACTAACCTTCAACCTTGACAACCTCCGTACTCCGTTCGCGTACTCCGTACTTGATTACTTTATTGCTCGATAACTCACTCGAATTACTCGAATTACTCGGATTGCTCGAATCACTCGAACTAGCCCCCTTCAAGAACATAATTGAAGACTCATCATCTGACGAAAGGTCGCATGACCAGCTCTGCGTCTTATCTCATGCAATTGACCCTTTTCGAATTAATCCCACGATTCCCACCGTCACGAACAATCCAACAATCCAAACTCGCCCCGACGCCCAGCAAGGATCCAAGGAGCAGCTACTCGTACTGGGGGGTGCTTGCGCAAGGTTTCTCCCCAATTGCGCCTTCTCTTTGGCTCTTTTTGCATCTCTTCCACTCTTTTTCACTCTCGGCGTGCTTGGCCATCGATGGCTCTGGCAGCAAAAGCCTCGACAAGATTCGTGGAGGGGATAGCGTCGATAGTAGCGAACGATAGTAGCGAACCATAAATCCGAACGATAAAAGCGGCCTTGGTCCCCTGACCTCGTTATCAATTCTTCCCGATACCAAAATCCAAATCCCAAAGCCCAAACACCAAGCATTCAACTTCAGGGAATTATCCTAATTGCTACAGTCGACCTCGCAGATCACCACCCTCTACCGAGGAGCACCCCATCGGTTGCTGTCAAGAGTCGACTTCGAGACGGCCGTACGTACAAGTTGTCTATATCTTAAGGAAGTCCGGGGCGGCGCCTGGGCGCAACCGGCCTCTGAATGCTGCGGAATCATACAACCATCTTGCGAGAACCAAAAGACTGGGGGATTGTAAGTACAGGACAGTTGGGTATATGAAGATCGCTTGCTGGCCCATCTGAAGACTTTCCGAACACATACGAATTGCCGAATCACCCAATTCCTTTCGAGAAATATCCTACCAGAAAGGCAACGGCCGAAGAAGCACGGTATCGGAAAAGAATGGCGTGGGACCACCTTTCCATCAACAAGCCTCATCTGGTGTACATCATCTTGGGCGGATTCACATCGCTTTTCATGCTATGTTCCTCGTTCATCAAAGAACGCCTCTACATTGGTGAAGCAACAGTCGCCACCATCTGCGGCATCATATTCGGTCCACATGCGGCAAATCTGATCAATCCCTTGGAGTGGGGGAATACAGATCAGATCACCCTAGAATTCTCTCGGATCGTCCTGGTCGTACAATGTTTCGCCGTGGGAGTCGAATTGCCCAAGTATTACATGGAGAAACATTGGAGGAGTGTCGTCTTCCTCTTGATCCCCGTCATGACATTCGGTTGGTTGATCACCAGTCTATTTGTATGGTGGATGGTTCTGCCATTGACTTGGCTTGAGAGTCTTGCTGTTTCAGCCTGTGTGACTGCTACAGATCCTGTTCTAGCAAGCTCCGTTGTTGGTAAGGGCAAGTTTGCTAAAAGAATCCCCAAACATTTGCGAGACATCTTGTCTGCCGAATCAGGCTGCAACGATGGAATGGCATTTCCCTTCATCTACTTGGCCTTGTATTTGATCGAGTACAGACCTCATGTTGATCAGGTTGCGTTTCACTGGATAGTCGTGAGTGTTCTTTACGAGTGCGTCTTCGGCGCTGTGTTTGGGTTTGTCATTGGTTATATTGGCCGCCACGGTATCAAGTATGCCGAGGATCATGATCTTGTGGACAGAGAAAGTTTCCTCGTGTTCTACTTCGTGTTGGCGCTCTTCTGTGCTGGCTCTGGTAGTATCTTGGGAGTTGATGATTTGCTTGTCGGGTTCGCCGCAGGCGTGGGCTTCTCAAACGATGGATGGTTCACCCAAAAGACGGAAGAATCACATGTGTCTAACGTGATTGATCTGTTGCTCAATTTGGCATATTTCGTCTACCTGGGTACGATCATTCCTTGGGATCAATACAACAATACAGATCTTGGTCTTACCCCGTGGAGACTGGTCGTCATAGCAATATTTGTTATATTCTTTCGCCGAATCCCGATCATGTTAGCTCTTAAACCTCTGATACCGGACATTAAGACCTGGCGAGAAGCTCTGTTCGCCGGCCATTTCGGACCAATTGGTGTTGGTGCCATATTCGTGGCTATCCTCGCAAGAGCTGAGTTGGAAACGGAGACGACCACCCCTTTAGCAGGATATCCTGATCCGGAGGCTCATAACTATACCCTCGTGGCCTTGATATGGCCCATCACAACATTCTTGGTGATTGCCTCGATCATTGTCCACGGCTCGTCCATAGCAGTCTTTACGCTTGGAAAGCATATCAACACTTTGACATTGACCATGTCCTACACCACCGCCCCAGATGGCCCAACATGGATGAATCGACTACCCCGAATCTCCTCTACTTCTCGATCACAAGCCAAGTCTGTTACATCTGACACGGAGATGGACGAGAGCAGGCTGGATCTTCCTCCAGGAACGCTTCCTCCCATTGGAATGCCAGGGAACTTCCTCAGACGGCAGAAGGAGGAGGACAATCCTAGTCGGGCTGGTAGTCGGGCATCATCTTTGATACCGCGTCGTAAAAAGAAGAAGTGGGATGATCATGGCCCTGGCGGGCCAATTACTCAATCCGCGGTATATCCCGCTTCCATGAGCTTCCGCAATCAAACCGAGCTCAGCGAACAGACATCCGAGACTTTGACACCCGGCGAGGGATCTCCGCAAAACGAAAAGGACATCACGGATGAACGAAATGCTGGCGGAAGTGATGGACCCCGCGATTCGAACGATGAAAAGCTTGCTCAGCATCTTTCTAATGCCGAGCGCTATCCCAATCAGAGAGAGGTCTACGACCAAGGAGACAATATTGTGATTGAGAATGGAGACGGCGATGTCATCAGCGTGCAGCCTACCCCTCAAGGGAGGAGGAGATCTTCAGTGACTGAGAAAGCGATGCAAGAGATTATACACCCTAGGACAGGTTACGCGAACTTAAAGAAGATGTTTGGTTTCTCGAGAAGCAAAGACAATACAGGGCCAGAGGAAGAAAGCGCCCCAAGAGAGGTGCACAAGAAACACGGTCCGGCACTAGCCTATCAATTCGGAAACACTGTAAGTTGTCTGTTCAATTGAGAAAGATGATTTTGCTAATCACGCGCGCGTAGATTATTGTTGAAGATGAAGATGGAGAAGTTGTCAAGCAGTACGATCTTCCCGCCCCAGCCAAACAACCAAAGAAGACAGGCGAATCAAGTGCTGTACAACAAGGCATCAATCTTATGGGCAGTTGGGCCGGGTTTGGTCCCAAGAGTGATGCCAAACCTGAGGTTTCTGGGGAAGCGGGTGCATCTTCTGGTGCTCCTCCATCAGCTGTTCGTCAAGGTCTCCATCGTATGGGTACATGGGCGGGCGTGAAGCCAGAAGAGAACGATGAAGAAGATGACAGGCACATTCGCTTTACCATTGGTGGTGCCGGGCGTCGCCTTACCAAGGACGACTTTTTGAAGGAGATACAAAGCTTAGATCCAAAGGCTCGCGCCGATATCATCAACGAAACCGACGCACCTGATGTGATGAAGGAATTGGCCAGGAAAGACGCGAGCGACGATGCCCCAGGACACTCTAGGCTCATCGGCGCACGGGGAGCACAACTTGTTGAGCGAACCAAACCCAGCCAGGCCACTGGAGTAGATACGTCGAGCAGGAGAGGCAGGGTGATCAATGATGAGAGCGACGAAGATTCCAATAATAGATCTCCGCAAGCCCGTGGCACCAAGGTACCAGCAGCTCGCATGTCATCCGACTCTCCTTCGGATGATGATATGGAAGAATCAGCGGCGGAACGCAGACGTCGTGAACAAACCCTTCAAGGAATCGAAGAACCTGAACGACGAGGCAGAAGCCGGGAGGTTGAAGGTGGAGAGGGAGTGGAGGAGGAAGAGGAGGAAGAGGAGGAAGAGGAAGATCTTCAAGAATCAGCTGCAGAAAGGAGGCGTAGAGAAGCTGCACTCGGTGTTGCTGGACCTGCTCAGGATGACAGTGATGACGACGATACCCCTCGAGTACCACTGCCTAAATCCAGGGGCATCAGGTTCGCGCAGAGTCCTAAGAGGTGAAGAAGTAGACGGTGTCTAGAGCGGTGTAGATTTAGCGTTTCGTGTGTATACGATGGGAGATCTTTCGGGGGCATGGAGCGAGTTAGATGTTGTGGATTGCTGCTAGGCATTAGATTGTGCACTTTGTTTTCTCTCCTTGTTACATCTTCTTTCATTAGAGATAGAGCGATCCCCCTACTTAATCAATATGGAGGTACTAGCTGGAAAGCGTCTTCACTTGCCGTCATGTGGACTTTGCCCGCGCTAGTAGACTAGCGAGCTGTGATAGGAAGATAATAGGGTTTTGTTGCACATCGACTAGTTTCACAAGCGGAGGTGGAACACTCTGGCGCTATTATTCTTCTGTGCCGAACTCGGCAGGGAAGTAAGGGGGTTGCTACACTTCGACTAGCGTGCTCTTGTTCGGTAAGCGAGCGTCATTATTTGCGTCGACTCGCTTGTCCAAATATATGTGACTTAACTTGACATCTCGGCTCAACTTCCCTTTACAGGACCCCCGAGTCGACCGACCTTACAACGTTGTACACGTTACTCGTACTTATTCCCTTGCAGTATCTTATCGCTTCTCGATAAGAGAGGGGTGCAGTAGCATTCATGCTGAGCCAATATCGTCACACCGATTGTCATTAATCTTTGTCCAGAGGCTTGCGGCTAATGGGGATCTACCCACGCACGTGATTCACCCCATTGTTTACCCACGTCACCAAGCTCCGCATCAAGGGATATCAGAAGAACAACGAACATATCGTCAGAGCAAATATGTTGACCCTCCAGATCCCCTCCATAGCGATAAGCTTCGCCCTGCTCTTCGCCGTCTACAAATTCATCCTCCATCCCGCGCTCCTCTCACCGCTCGCCAACATCCCCAACGCACATTGGTCCTCCCCCTTCTCCGAACTCTGGATCCTCTGGGTTCGATACAAGAAAAGGGAAAACCGTACCGTCCACGCCGCGCACCAGGCTCTCGGTCCCGTCGTGAGGTTGGGACCGAAGGAGCTGAGTATCAATGATGTAGAGGGACTGCGGACGGTGTATTCGGGGGGGTTTGAGAAGGGGGAGTGGTATTCGATTTTTGATAATTATGGGTATGTTGAAAGCTCATAAGAGTTGAGGGAAAGGGAAAGGGAAAGGGAAAGGGGAATTAGCAACTTGATGCTGATGAGGCTGTAGGGTGCCATGTATGTTCTCATCCTGGTATTCACGCCCGCATTCCGCGAGGAAACGCATGATCTCCAACATCTACTCGAAATCCGTTGTGCAATCATCCCTCGCCCTACAAGTCCAATCTCATAAAATCCTCTATCGCCGTCTCCTCCCCATCATCTCTACCTCAACCTCAGGCCCAGAAGGTATAGACGTCCTGTCCGTCTTCCATGCCGTGACAATGGATTTCGTCACAGCTTATCTCTTCGGCTTCCAATTCAGCTCGAACTTCCTGCAAAACGAGGAAGAGAGAAAACATTGGTTGGATTTGTATCACAGTCGGAAGACGCACACGTTTTTCAGTCAGGAGTTACCGCGGTTCACGAAGTTTTTCAAGGGGTTGGGCGTTTACTTTGTGCCGAGGTGGGTGGATGCTGCGAATGCAGAGTTGGAGCATTGGACAAAGGAGAAGACGGATAGGACGACAGCTTTTCTTACGAAGAGGGACGTTGAGAATCCGGCGGATGAAGCGACGGTGTTCAAGGCTTTGATGTCAGGTGTTGACAAGGAGTCACGTACCAAAGGCTTGGATTCAGTGCTTGCTCAGGAGACGCTGAAATTCCCGGTTCTAAGTATGGCGTCGGAGATGATTGATCATCTCGCAGCGGGCCATGAGACGAGTGGGATTACATTGACATATTTAGCGTGGCACCTCTCCCAGGACCTCGAATTACAAAATAGACTTCGCGCCGAACTCTTAACGCTATCACCCACTTTCAACTTCGAACCCGGGCAGGAGAAACACGAGCTCCCCAGCTCAAAAGACCTCGACGCCCTCCCCCTCCTCCACGCCATCCTCATGGAAACCCTCCGCCTCGACGCCGCAATCCCCGGCAACCAACCGCGCATGACGCCCTTTCCTTCCTGCAAAATCAGCGGCTATGAAATCCCAAGTGGTGTAAGGGTGGGAGCACAGGCATATAGTCTGCACCGCAATGAAGGAGCGTTCCCGGAGCCGCTGAAGTGGGATGTGGGACGGTGGTTGGATGAGAGCAACGGATATAGTAAGGCGCAGAGGAGGGAGAGGGAGCGGTGGTTTTGGGCCTTTAGTAGTGGGGGAAGGATGTGTGTGGGGAGTAATTTTGCTATGCATCGTAAGTCTACATTTTCCCCATTACTTTACTTTGTGAAGGAAAATGGAGAATTAAGTGCCAAGGATTCGGTTGATGGGGATATACTAATTCTTTCGCGTCTATTCAGAAATTAAACTGGTGGTCGCAGCGCTGTATACGAATTTCAGGACGTATATTGTGGATGATGAAGGGATTGAGCAGGAGGATGGGTATACGTGTGGACCGAGGGGCAACAAACTTATCTTGAGGTTTGAGAAGGCTGAAGTTGGTAGTGAGTGAGGTTTCGATAGGATGAGGTGTGTGGAATGGGATCTACGTGAAGATATTTGCAACATGCGAAGAAATCATCAATAGAGCTAGCTTCAAGCCTTGCGGAGGAGTATAGATACCGGTTTAAACTCACCGGGTGCCCATCCACTACTTCACCAACGTTCCCCCTTCGCTAACAACTCACCCAACAAGCTTAAGTAAAAACAGCTCCTACCAACCAGAAATTACAGCTTAAGACTTAACTCCCTCCATCCTGCTGAGCGACGCACTGCCTCTGGGGAACTTGACATTGCCGTTGTTTGTGGATTTTTTTTTCGCCTTTTATTTGAGGCCAGTTCTACTCGATTTGAAACATACCGGGTTATCTGCTCCGAGGGCCTCCATTGACACTCCATCTTACGATTAAGCATGCCGATTCTGAGGTTCTGCTCTGGCGGGGCGAAGAAATACGTGCGATCAAAATTGGTCCTGACCATGTGATATCGAAGCATCATATAGATAGCATAGACGCCTATGTATTTGAAGTGTTTCAACCAGTTGGATACAATCGGACTGAAAAGCAGAGAGTGTTAAGCGAGAAAGCGCGACGGGTATTGAAAACATGAATCGAGAAGCGAGAAGCGAACACGATAACGTAGAGTTGTCTGGCGGAAATGTTCTCATTTGCCCTCCTCTTTCGCCAAACTTAAGAAATGTACTTCGTGATAATATTAAATTCCCTATATATCCCCTGTATCCGAGGGGTTCGAAATCGACGGGTGATGTCAACCCTTACCGACACTAATTCACTTTATACTCATTTGCCCCCCCCTTTCTTTTAACTTGGTAGAAATAGAAAATATAGGTAAACTTATATCAATGTTTTCTGCTCCGAGATAGGGAGCTTGTATATATTCGCTTAAATAGCTGAAATCCCTAATTGAATTAGCTATGTCTACAACTACCCTACGCCCGTCCCTATGAACTCCACTTTACTATTACGATCATAAGCCCTCCACTACTAGTATAAAAGTCCGAAATCGTAAAATCCTCTTTCGAAAGTAAGAAAGCTAACGCTTTAATGATATATGAGCACAGAAAGTTGATGGATGTTCCAATACTCCGGGTGGTTAAGATATTAAGATAGAGCGTGAAGATACGTACAACATTGTAGTCCTTCTTGGGTTTATCCGTATCAACCTTCCTCCGTGATAGCTGCCAAAGTATCTCTTTTTCCCTGGTCCAAACTCCACGGAATATGCCTCTCAAATCAACTAATTCAGTTGCCACAAAGTACCTCCGTTAGGTGATCATGTGGCTGCAACAATGTTACGAGAGTCGAGCATAACCAGCAACTGTGCGGATGGTTTCGTCTTACCCCGAATTGAGTGAGCTTGCAACAAGAAGAAGCGATGCTAGCAGGTGCTCCTACTTTGTCCCAAAGTTAATGGTCATGTCAAGTCTGCTCTAGGAATCTGCACATTCCTTCACATAGCTTTCTTGGCCATTTCCACCTCCATGCATGCATATCTCCGAAATGGCTAACTATCCATCTCCCCACGTACGTCATTTGCCCTGTCAAACGTCACTCTCAAACATTTATCGTCCTCCATGACCGTGGCAGCGATGGAAAACACTTTGGTGATGCCTTCTGCTGCTCCCCACTCTCCCGTCTGGCAAGGTAAACTTCCTCCCGCAGGAATTCGCAGGTATGAAGTTCATCTTTCCAACCGCCTGCCAACGTCACGCAGCAAGCTTCAATCGCATACCCATTCACCATTGGTTTGACAGCCTGCCCCTCAGTGAGATTACGAAACAGAAAGAATTGCTGCCATTTGCGGACGTACGAGAGACGAGTGCATACATTAACGGGTTGACAAATGCGAAGGCTGGGATTGTTGGGTTGTGGAATGTCTACCTGGGAGGCCTGTCTACATGTGTCGCTCAACTTTGCACCTGCCAAGTTTTTAGAAGCATCTTCTCTAGAAGGCTATATTGGCATGTGCAGTTGGCCCCCTTGCGTGATGATTTCAGGGAGACGGTTTCTCCTGTTCCAACTCAGGGTGGAGAGGACAGCCCATTTGCTACTGCTGATGAAGCCTCCGAAGAAGGTACGAGTCCTCAAAAGCTACAAATCAACACTGCCAATTCCGTAAGATATAGAGAGCATTTTTGCCGCCATTGGAACCAAACAGCTTCGCTCCTCCGATCACCAATGCCCCGTTTCTGCTAAGACAAGGAATACATGTTCTGCTATAGTTTAGAGCTAGCCCAGTAGAGGACCTCAAAACTTTCTTGTAGACTGGGGATTGGACGTTACCTACAAAGAATATAGAGAAGGGCAGGGGCCTATGCGGATGGATGGTATTGCTGGGTTTCTTCACAAGAGGATCAATTTAAGCAGTCAGTGTACGGGACTTTGCGTCTCGCAAAATTCTCACTACGCTATTTCTAATAGTGTGCTCACCATGAGCGATTTTAATTCGATAGGCTGACATCGTAGCTGGCTGACCGTCTGCATCCGCTCTCGGAATGGTTCAGGGGTGCGCTTTGGCTTCTTACATACCGAGTTTCCTCCAGGCCTGCCGCCGAAAAAGCCGAATTGTTTTGACAGCGTAAAATTAATGGCGCATTATTAACAGCCTATAAATTATGACGTCTTGGGATCTCACTGTGCACCCTCTCAAACTGTGATGGAATTCATTATGTGTTGGCCAAGGTGGAAGCTCCCAATTTGAGACGGGTGTGGATTTAAATCGCACCTAATTTAATTGCAAACCTCGATGTGATGCCCTTACTAAAGTTGACACTTGATTAGATATGTTGGACTCACAATAGTAGATAGTATATACGGGCCTACGATTTAACCTCTGTGAATGGGGGATATTAAATGAAACGCAAGGCAGATAAACGTTACCCCTATTATGCTCGCTTAACCGCGACGACGTTCCATCATCAACCAAAATAAATGACTGCATGATGCGCGAATCGACCAAACATTGTACATTCCATAATTCTTATCTTAGATCTTCCACTAGTGCACAAATAATGAAAGCCCTCCCAGTACCCTTACCGCCCTCTCCGATGATCCAAATTATTCGGTTTTCACACCGTAAGCCTCCATACCAGCCTCGATCCTCTTCGCGATCTCCACATCCACCTTCGCCCAAGCCTCCAGCGCCTTCCTTCTCACCTGCGGAATCGCATCCCTCAAATGCGCCGCCACGTTCCCTACAAACGCCTCCTGCTGCCCTGTCCTCCCAAAGACCTCCCACATCCCCCTTGGCTGCACGAAATCATCCTCCTCAATCTCCGTCGCGTACGCCGCCACTTTCCCCGCCCACTCATCATGCGCCATGTCCGCCACGCCATAGTGTGCAGGTCGAAGTGAACCGCGGACGTAGTTTGGATCTGGCCCGTAGTTGCCGTTGATGGAGGAGAAGCCGTCGCGTTGGTAGGGGGAGTAGACGGCGCAGTGGGGGGCTTGCGAGGGGAGTTGTTGGTAGTTGGCACCGAGGCGGTAGCGTGCTGCGTCGGGGTATGAGAACATGCGGGCCTGGAGCACGGGGTCTGCGGTTGGGCCTATGCCGGGGACCATGTTAGAGGGGGAGAAGGCAGCTTGTTCGATGTCGGAGAAGTAGTTTTGTGGCTATGTGGTTGTGTTAGTAGGATGGAGGCGTTGAAGCTTCTGGGGATAGGTCTGATGTGAGGACATACGTTTCTATTTAGTTCCATTTTACCGAAGGGGATTAGGGGGAAGTCTGCGTGGGGCCAGACTTTTGTCATGTCGAAGATGTTCCAGCGATATGTCTCGGCTTGTTCTGGGGTCATCACTTGGATGGAAGCTGTCCATGTTGGATATTCCTTGCGCTCAATCGCTTCGAATAGATCTTGGACATTGTAGTCTGGGTTCTCGCCAGCCATCTTGATCGCTTCATCGTTAGTGAAAGTTCTAGTCCCCTGGTCTGTCTTGAAGTGCATCTTCACATATCTGAAAGAACCATCTGGCTGAGTGAACTTGTATGTGTGGCCAGAAAATGCATCTGTGTGCCGCAGAGAATCTGGAGTGCCCCGATCAGAGAAGAGATGCATTAACTCGTGGGTACCTTCCTGGTTGTTGTTGTGGAAGTCCCAGTACATTGTTGCGTCGGGGATGTTGGTTTGGGGATGGCGTTTGTGTGAGCGATTGAGAGACGGGAACTTGATAGGGTCGCGAATGAAGAAAATCGGCTGCCAACATGTTAGCATCTGCAGTTAGATCAGAGTGAAGCAGCATACTGTATTGTTGAAAACCCAATCCTGGTTTCCCTCCTCGGTATAAAACTTAATACCCCATCCTCTTGGATCCCTCGCAGTATCAGCACTACCCCTCTCTGGTCCAACCGTGCTAATTCGAGCTAACAACTCTGTCTTCTTGCCAATGCCATTCAAAAACCTTGCAGACGTGATCGAGGATATGTCATGCGTGACTGTAAAAGTTCCGAAAGCTCCGGCTGCTTTGGCATGAACGACTCTTTCTGGGATCCGTTCTCGGGCAAAGTGTGCGAGGGTTTCGATGAGTTGAGTATCTTGCAGGAGCAGAAGCCCACCGCCACTTGATCTGTTGATTCGAAGAGCAGTTGCTGGGTCACCAATAGGATTCCCCTCGGCAGTAGTGTAGGTTGGCGTTGTACTCGAGTTCAACTTTATGAAATATCAGGCAAGGATTAACATATGCAATCGAATGTTCTTACCATGGAAGTCATGTTGGATAGTAGGTTCTGCTGCTTCTTTCTGTGTTGAACTCGATGAATAAGGAAAAGTTGCAGATTTGAAGTTACACAAACATGTCGGTAGTGACCAATACAGACTTGGAAGCAGATATCAAAATGCAGGAAAATATTGCGCCTTAAGTAGTCCCATGGAGACAATCCTTTGTGACAGATTGATGAAGTATACCTCTCTTCCCATAGGCTGACCCTTGAGGTCAAGACGTGCGGTGGTTACTAACCTTGAGTTTCTGCGACAACATAAACCTTAATGCGCAACCTGCTTATGAGGGAGGAGCCCAACTGGTTACAGTACACCTAAATTCACATGTTGGTCAATGGTCCGACTTCGAACATTTCCGAATAGTGCGATGCAAGCAAAGGCCTTCTTTTGCTCCATCCAGACTTTTGGCCAACATGGACCTGATGACCTCGATAGAAAGTCAACAGCAAGATACTTCGTAGATAAGGAAGAATGCTTAAATCAACACGTCAATCAGGGGTACGACCATTTCCCACACGGGCCTCAGCTCTACTGTAATTGTTAGCTCCTTCATAGGGCTGCACAAAATCTCCCGCAACCGCCACCACCATCGTCATACTGTAATGTACCAAAGTAAACTTGTAAATGCATCTCTCAGCTGAGTCAGCTCTCAACTCTTATCTCACCACAGCCACATATTCAAGTAACACAGTATAGCCATCAGACCACGCCATCAGACTTCCATCGGCCACTCCCGAGGTTATGCGAGCGACCCCCTTAAAAAAGTCACCAATAGCCGAAGCGAATTGCCTTCCGAAACGACCGGGCAAAACGGCTGCAGCGGAACACCACCGTACGGAGAATCACAACGATCCCCCTGTTTTTCTTTTTATACCACCCCTGAAATCATACTATGACCCTGAACCACCCGATATAGTAGGTGTGGAGTACGGCTCCGCCGTGGAGAAACGAGGCCTCGCTTGTTCGCAGTCCCCTCGGCCAGCTCGGTCCCACTGGAACTTAAGGTACTGTATAATTCCGAACAAAGTACGACCCAATAAACCAGAAGAACATGCCGAAAATCTCGCCCCTGTGTTAGATCCACATTATCCAAATTTCATTCACTCGCATATGACATCATTGAGCCTCTGCATTTCGTCCGCGCCGTCGTAGGCGGTCAGTGTATCACGATGCGAAGACAAAGGAAAAGAACCCAGTTGGGTAGGGGTCCCTCCGACGGCTGTCGTGATTATGATAGGCTGCTGTAGCGTACCTTCGAGCCGGTGTTACCGGATATATATCCCCATCAGCTGTTCTGAATGGAGGAAATAGGGCGCAAAAGAATTTATACAGTCGCGTAAAGGAGGGCTTGGTGTAGAGTTAGGTATTTCCGTCGAGTCCCCACATTTGAAATCTCACAACTCTAGGCGATGGTAGGAGCTAGGACCTTTTTTTATTGTTTTTTAAGCGAGACGGATATTTATGACCTAGAATTTACAAGTCCAGCATGGGTATCTATCCGGCCAACGATGCAGCGTGGAAATGCCAAGTCGAAGGATGGCCCCGATACATATAGAAACTAGAAGGACGTTTGAAGCGTGCCTCCCCAGATACAACAGCTTCCAAAGTCTTGTTAACCACTTGAACAACTGATAATCCTTGGCACTGATCAAAAGCCAAGAAACAACTCCCCTTTGCAAAATCATACGAGCATCATGGTGCATATGGCTTTGTCAGATAAGAGCTTCGAGTTTACCTCCATGATAAGCGAAGCTTATGTTAAGGAAAACGAGCCTGTCGGATTAGTGCCCGTGGTGAGTTTAGCGTGCATCCGTGATTAGTGCTTTTTTGATGGATCTGACTTTTAAAAGGATTTCTCTAGCCCATATTTCTCGCCCTCTTTAGTCTCGGCCAATCTTCCTCTCGAGTTCCAAAATCAATCAAAATCAACCGACATGCAAAACCAAAACCAGGACAACTGCACACCAGATTTCTGGACGTGGAATAACCAGGATCCAAAGGAAATGATATGCTTGAATCTCGACTTAGATACTAGCGCATTCGATTTCCCTGTTATTGACACGTCGTACTCCCCCCAGGATCATGTGTCCTGGTCTGCATCATCATCGCCAATCTCCTCATCATCGAAAATTCCACAACCTTCAACTTCACAAGAACCTAGCTCTCCAGCTGCCTCCTCCTTCCACAGCAGTTCGATGAATGGCCAGCCACGTAAGTCAAAGGCAGCAACCAAAGGCGAGAGACTCGAGGTTAGCTCCATTCTCCTTAGGTTAGTTTTCCGTAGTAGACCATAGCTGATTAGATGAACAGAAACGACGTGAGAAGAATCGCACATCTCAAAGAAGATATCGAGAGAGAAAGGAAAAGTACATCCAGGATCTCGAGAACCAATGCAAAAGGTTGCAAGAAAGATATGACAACCTATATGCACGTCTGATCCCCGAGGATGGGATGCAGAAATGTGAAGAAAAGGCTCAATGGGAATGGCCCGAGGAAGGTCAAGGCGACTTGGAAGGGTTTGATCTAAATAGGGCTTCCGGAAGCGTCGAGATTGACTAGGGAAAAGGGTGTAATGCGAATTTCGTCGGACGGGTGGTGGCTTTTTGTGAATGGTGTTTGGACTTGCTGGGATTGGGGCGTTCGGGGTACTTGTATGGATACGAGCTGCGAGATACCATGTCTTTTAGACAGACTCGTTAATAATGAAAATAATTCAAGACTACAAACCCCTCCTGTACCAATGACAAGCTTAGTAGTGAAGAAGCATGTCCGTGCCCTGAAAATCGAACAGGTTGGCTCCTGATAAATCTGCCATGCTTTGTGAGTTCACTTGCAAAGGTTTTCCGCCTTGGTATTGCCACGGTCCTGCAGTGCCCACGCTATAAGGTCATTTATCAGTTGGAAAGTTTTCTCAGATCACACTTACACTTGGAGTGTAATAGTCTCCATTTTAAGATCTTGTTTGTGGATATCTATCATTGTCAGAGATACATGCTAGCATAAGTCATGTGGCCCATGAAGCATACCGGATGCTCATGTTCATGATGCTCTCATCCCAAATTTAAGCATCGTGAGGCATTGCACAATTTGTCCTGTCATCTTTTCCAAAGCATGTCAGCAGAAGACTAATGCATTCAAGCATCTTTCCCTGGACAGGAAAGCCCATGCTGCTGGCTAGCTCCATCATGTGTACCTATCTCATAGGATAGATAGAAGAGATGATTCAGGACTCTGATAAGACTAGTCCCGGTCTTGTCCACTCCGATAGTGAGGGACGAAGACTTAGAAGGCAGGCAGCTGTGAAACTTCCTGCATCCTAAAGCTCCATTGTACGAGTGTCTTTCCCCGAGGTCTATTTCTAGCACGGATCGAATGTTGTCGAGATCAATTATTGCAGCACAAATAAGCATGGCGAAGAAGAGTGATTGCTGACAACACATGCCTCTAACAAGGCACATAGTTCAATCCAACTGAGACCCCCATAGATGCCAACGAGGAGACCAATCGTGCGATCGGAAATTCGGGGGGCGCTGCGATACTTGCCTAAACTCGCCGCGCAATAATATTTTCGGCGCGCAAACTACAAAGCCTGAGAATATTCGCCGCCTCATGTGCGTAAGGAGAATCTTATTAAGGGTCGGTGGATCCTCTATAAGGTATGAGTTATGTGACTTATGTGAATGTCGTTTGCGGAGGTGAGTATGGAGGTATTATGTGACGGCAGGTTCAAGATGACTACAGTAACCCACCGTGCGTGTGGGCCAAAATCCAAGGGTTACAAACAACTTAGAACACGAAACTGCGACGCAATTCAAGATAAAATAGCAATGATAGGATGCGATTTTATTTCCATCATAGCATCATTGCATCTAAACCCATTTGCATCATTCAAACGATTCAAAAGCAACTTATTTCCATAGCCAAAAACCCCAGAATAATCTGCAACACTGCATAAATTCTCAAACTCTTGGAAAATGGATTCTATATATATGTCTAGGAAAGACTTCGATTTCATCATCATTGGAGGTAGCACCGCTGGCAATGTCGTCGCTGGATGGCTTGCCCAGTCACCAAATGCTTCAGTTCTAATCATTGAAGCAAGAAAAGGGTAAGATCAATCAACTCTAGCATTTCATGCAAATGCTAACAAAGTTTTCGCAGCAATCCCCGCGGAGAAACAATGATTACAACACCAGCTAGAGCTTTCGAGACTCGAGGAAGTGAGTATGACTGGGCATACAAAACCACATTCATCGATAGGCCTGACTACACGAGAGTGGAGAAACCGAATACAAGAGGAAAGATTTTGGGTACGGAATCCCACTAGACAATGACAATGAGGTCAAGACTGGCAGCTTTCCCATGCGAATAGGTGGAAGTAGTTGCTTAAACTACTACACCTGGATTCCAGGTAGCGCTGCAACATTGACGATTGGGAGGAGTTTGGTGGTAGCAACTGGAACTGGGCCAATACCAAAGAGTATTTCACTAAGGTAAATAGCCCTATAAATTCGGTGTCCAGGAGTTCTCAGAAGCCGATACCACAATTCTCCCTAACATGGAGTAGCATTCAAAATGAAGAGCTTTCGCTGACCCATGAGGTTTAGTCAGTCACCTATCACGATGACGAAGGCCTCTACTCCAAAGATTTGGCGAAGGTTTGCAAAGGCGGTCCCCTTCATGTCGCCCACGCCGATCTCATCCCTGAGATGGCACCTTTCCGCGACGCCTTGACCCAAGCGTGGACTAGCAAAGGTGAACCAGTATCCGAGGATATCTACTCTGGCGAGATGCACGGTCTGACGCACTGCATCAACTCGATATACAAGGGCTTACGCTCTTCGAGCTACGTCTTCGTTGAAGGCAAGCCCAACATCACTATCCTTGCCGATACACATTCCAAGAAGATCATAATCGAGGACGGAGTGGCCTCTGGCGTGGCTGTATTCGAACAGAATGGCGAAGAGTTGATTTTCTGTGCAAAGAAAGAGGTTATTGTTTCCTCTGGTGTTTTCGAGTCTCCTAAGCTTCTCATGCTTTCGGGTCTTGGGTCTGAGAAAGAGTTGGTTGCTCATGGTATCAAGACTCTTGTCAAGTCAGAGCACGTTGGCCAGAACTTGCTTGACCACCCTATCTTTCCCTATGTTTTCCAGGTTCTAGAAGGGTTAGGACTGGAGGAACACCTTCTTCGAGCAGGTCCTTCTAATGACGGAGCTGTGGCTGCTTATAGAAAGAACAGAGGCGGCCCATTGGGCAGTGGTCTACTTTAATTGGTCGGTCTCCCACGAATTGACGAGTGGCTTAACCATAGCAAGGAATATGTGGCATTCAAGAAGCAGAATGGCGGTGTTGATCCATTCGGTCCTGGTGGGAAACCTCACTTCGAATCGACTTCGTGGTGAGTGGTACTGATGCTCCTTAATCCGGCCTCCCGGCTAATCCAACGTAGCCAACGTTCTCGGATGCCTTTCAATGGCACATTCCAACGCCACCCGCAGGAGCATGGCTCACTGTGATTGTTGACTTGCTACGACCTATTTCCCAGAATGGGACAGTCAAGCTCAACTCTGCAGATCCACTTGTCCAACCAAACATCAATATCAACTTCTTCTCCAACGATCTCGACATCATCGCGATGCGTCAAGGTGTCCGCTTTGTGGATGATATCCTGAGAACTGGCGAAGGATTCAAAGACATTATCGGAGACGATTACCCACGGCCGATGCCACGGAACTCGGATGAGGCGATGAATAAGATGATCTTGGAGCGATCGCAAACAGGATTTCGTGCGTCGAAACTATTGTCGTAGGAATGATCATTCTGCTAATTCATCTCGTAGACCCATGTGGAACAACCCGTCTTTAGAAGAACATCGAGCAAGGAGTTGTTGATTCTCAGCTCAAGGTCCATGGCGTCAAGAACCTCCGCGTTATTGATGCTAGTGTCTTCACTGTTATTCCTGATTGCCGTATTCAGAACGCGGTTTATATGGTTGGCAAGAAAGTACGTAGCATATGACATCTTCCATTCGAATGGAGGATTAGACTGACATGGTGATAGGGCGCCGACTCAGAATTGTATCTCGGATATTTAAATAGTGGCATCGGAGTAACCTCGGCAACCATTTAACGATCACGGGTCATAAAATGGACTCTCCTTTCCAAAGTATCGACATATCTTCTGAAATAATAATTATGTAATAAAGATTAGAGGCATTGTATTGGATTTTTACTGTTAACTGTAAAAAAAAAAGGCGTCCGCTTGATATTTCCCAACAATAATACATAACGTAGTTTATAAGCGAGTTGTGTTTATATGCGAGTCGTGTTTTTTCCCCCACTACTTCACATAATTAAATAAAAAACAAAACAACATTATATTATTTACTCTTAAAATTAAATTAAATTAATTTATATATTACTCGGGCATCTACGAGCAGTGTGTTCTAGTGATTTACACATACTACACCGATTTGGGGCACGAATTCGAGGCTCTTTTGGCTGATCTGTAACCCCACTAGTAGGCTCTATTTCACCCATTTACGACCATTGAATACCCTCCTAGGCCGTTAAAACACCCCCAGTAGCAATGTATTACCTACGTACTAATTTCTTCTTCTTCTGCCTTGTATTTTCGGTCCGTAACTACCTATTTTCTTCTGTAAGAAGTAGTACACTGTGCATCGCCATTTGACAGCCTTTGACTAATTGATCTAATGCAATATCCGTAGGGCTCGGTGGAGTTGTCGTACGACGTTTAATATAGACTTTAATTGCTTGTGTTTAAAGCTCTAATTCCCTAATATTATGAGGCGTTTCAGGGACCCATTTGCTTTACTCGATCGTAATAGCAGGAGGAGTAGGGGTCCGTAATTAGGTATTAAGCTTTGAGAGCACTCGTTCAGGATCGTACGGGATTAAACCTGTACCTCCAAATCCATTACGGATTATATTAGAAGTAAATGACTCCGTACAGGCAGTAATATAAGCCAAAAGAAAGTCAGGCTTATCGATATGATTCAGCCCAGCCCGCATATAATTCTTAATCTGCCGCCCATATAACTTTTTCAGAACAGCAAAGAAGCTCACATCTAATAGCTGTAGAAGATGAGACGAGTAGAGTGGCATACAAAGAGTAATAATTGAATGCTCTGAGCAAAACAAGTCGAATTCTAGAGTAGAATGGCTTCCATGGCCATCAAGGATCAAAAGTCGGTATACTCCTCTCGTACGGCTCTTAGTATACCGTTCAAAGACGTCCGTAAGCCAGATTAGGCCTAAAGAGTCATTCGTCCATCCCTTTTTACTAACTATAACGACCCAATCCTTAGGTAGAGTATTAATATACCAAGTTGATATATGAACCTTGCCTTCAAAAATAATCATCGGCGGTACGCTCCATCCGTCAGCACAGATAGATTCAATGGCCGTAACCCATTCCCGGTTCCCTAGTTGTACACAAACTAGCCGTCCAGAGCGCTCTAAACCTGTAATAACCTTTACAGTTGTAATAACTCCCATTTAAAAGCCCGTCTCATCAAAATTAGATATATCCTCTTGTATTCCATATTTAGCGATTGTATTCTAAACAAGCCGGAACCAAGCTCGAATAGATATTAGGTCTTCGCATTTAGCTCGCCAATAGTCGTATTTTCGAGTGTATTTCGATTAGAGGCAGTCGTAACGTCTTATAAAGTTCGGGGCCCAGCATTTGCCAACCGTGAGTGGATTATTCGGACCAATTGTCGACCGTTTTTGAAGCAGTAAATCTGCCATTTGCCGTACAGAATTATGTCTCAATAGAAGACCTCTATTTTCCATAGATAATATCCATTAGATAAGTGCTAACTCCTCAAGATCCGTGAGTTTTTTGTTTTTTAGGTAAGAATCGCGTCGAGGGACGCGTCGATTAACGCGATCCCGTGTAGTCGAATATGGAGCATCGTACAACGCACAAGCAGCTTTGAGGCTGTTAAAATGGCCTTATTTAAACGCCTGTATTGCCAGAGCAATTCGGCCCTCTTTTTGACTCAATTAGGTGCTGGGTGGTTAAGACATTATGGTTTGAAATAACAGGTCTATGGGTTTGGTGGGGAAAAAACACGACTCGCACATAAACACGACTCGCTTATAAACTACGTTATATGACTTTCCTTTTAGGTCCGAGCCTTGATTTGTTCAACTCTGGAGCAGGTGAAGTAATAAAAAGTTTAGGGGGTGTGGAGTTCTAACATGTCTACGTAAGTAATTGGGTGGACTAGCCGAACGAGTAGTACTCGTCCTAGATACCATCGGCCATAACGGTAGTTGTACATACTACCATTTGCTGATGACGTGAGAATATACGTACTAACTAGAAAGTCTATTCTCAGAGGAAGAACCAAATGGCCGACGGCGGAATTGATACAGTACTAGGCCACTTCAACTAGCCGAACGCACGGATACCCTATACCCACCCAGAAAATCTACCCACCTAGGAGTATATATTTCATGTAATTTATATAGGATTTATCTAGGAATTAGATATATTAGTTATTGATAATAGGGCTTGGTTTCTACCAATTTATTTTTTTAAGATAGCCTTTAAAAGCACCTAATATTTCGTATGCCAGCCACCTGCCTTGATACAAGCCGCCACTCTACTAGGCATACTCTGATAGAGTGCATCGAAGGTTTCCTTTAGAATTTGGTCCCAACAATCCTTGAGAACCGCCTGCATGGCCTGATATTCACTCTCTGAATCGCTTATATTCGTAGATATCTTAGGGTATTGCTCAACTAGGAGCTTCTTGGGGAGCCACCAGACGTGCTCAATTGGGTTCAGGTCCGGGCTATAAGGTGGCTAGTCTGTCCTCGGGATACTATTATCGATAAACCATTGACTAACTGAATAGGTAGTATGAATAGAGGCATTATCCTGCATGAATATATAGCCTGCATCTTTATGTTCGGCGTAGTATGGGCCCACCTGGTCCCTGAGGACGGCAAGGTAGCTCTGGGCGGAATAGCTTTGCTTCTTAGACTCGAAATCCCTATCCAGGACATATAAATCGCTCCGGCTAAGATCCCAGAAGCTTCCCCATACCATAACCCTCATATTCTTTCCGGTCTTGTATGTTTAGACCATTTCTGGGCCGTATTTCTGGGCAGTGGTCCTGAAGCACCATTCCTGGGCTTTACCCCGCCCCCGCTCTACTAAACACTCGTCACTTCACATAAACATTCCCCATTCCTCTGCATTCCTATACTGATTTCTTAGGCACCAAGCTAGCCTTAGATCGGCGTGCCTCTGCGTCAGAAAGGGCCGACGTTTACAGCGCCAATTAGTGATTCCATGCTCCTTAAGGATACGTTTAATCGTGGTAGTAGAGAAGGTAAGCCCACAGGCAGTTTTAACTTGAGCGTAGGTATCCTTTGGATTCGTACGCACATGGCGCAATAGTAAACGCTCATCAGCATCAGTATAGGACTTTTTCCGCGCCTGGGGACGTTGAATTGAGTTGCCTTCGTGGCGTAATTTATCTTACTAGATAGTATATCGAACTGTACCACGGTCGAGTTCGAGAGACTCTACGATTTGAGTAGGCGTGGCACCTGTAGTTGCTTGCCTATTAATCTGGCCTCTCTGATATAGACTTAGATGTGCATTAAAAGGTCTATTGCTAGATATAGCGCGTAAAGGAGTGCGTTGAGGTGGCATTTTCATGTTATAAAGGAAAGAGGTTTGAAATGGCAGACGCGACTTTTGGTGTTCCAAGCGCGATTCGGCTAGTTGAAGTGGCACGTGAGTGTAGCTGACGTAGCAGTGCATTAGGAATGGGACACTGTCAATGGAGCTAACACAATGATCTATTGCTTAAAATCTGTCTGCAACCCAAGCTCCAAGCTATGCAAGTCGTGTGATTCGCATCTAAATAGCTCCGCTCCTCGTATATGATTGCTTCCTTGATGCTAGTAAACGCCTATGCTAGCTAATGATTTGTGCCTGCAAGCCCTATTACGCCTCTCCCATGCGCATATCAGATTGACTTGCAAGATGCGTCTCGGAAGTGATGACGAGGCATTATGCACTTGCCACATCCGAATCGCCTTCACCCTGGATCGGTGGTGGCCTACCATTCGTCAACTTCCTCTTGGGTTTGTTGCAATTTGAAATATCGCCCCCGAGCTGGTCATTACCCATTAAATCGTTCATCTCAGTAGTAAAAGATTTTCCATAGAGATCCTTTGGTCTGCATGCTTTCTCTTCTGCGAGCGCGGCATCCAGCCAAAGTGCTATTCCAGTGTGAAACACAAGATTCAGATTCAAGCTAGATCCAAAATATCTATCCTTACGGGTGCTTTTCCTCGTGCCGCCCTCCAGTGCTGACATTGCCGTGCGAGTTGTCCTCATCTTTTTGCTTCTTCTTCCCCCTTCGCTTAGAAGGTTACTTAGGCGGGCACGGTCTTGTTGTAGGCGAGCATCGTATGCTACGATTGAACGAACATACGGAGCAAGATCCAATACGATCATCGACAAAGTACGATCAAAAGACGATGCTTCGAGAGAGGTCGTGGTCCACAGATAGGGTTTCTCGGCCCCAGAGATAGGGTCAAATGCTAGACTGAAGTCACGCCGGCAAAGTGTTGTTTCTGAACTCGATTTTTGGGCTGCAACCAACTCAATGAGACGTGACTCATTTGGCGAGCTCAGTTCGGGTTGAATCTCGAAATCATGCTGAATATGCTGGTCTTCGTGGAGGTACTTTCTGGCTCTAGACTTAATCCACAAAGAGATATCCTTGGTGAATCCGTCAAAGTCGACTTCAGGTGTGGCCTCGAGAATTTCATGGGCTTGAATATAATCTTCACGGGCCTTGGCTGATAACCTCGGTAGGTTGGTATCAATGGCCAGCTACAAAAGTTAGCATATCCGAGACGAGATGATACAAGGGAAAGTGGGCGTACGTGATTGCTCGATGCAAATGCGGTCCCGGAACAAAACTCAGCTGCACTCATAGAGTCCGCAAAATCATCATACATTGAGAGAGTAGAAGGACTATTCTTCTGTTTGCCGGACAGATGTTTTATCTTGCTCGCCCATTCATTGAGGCCGACAGAAGAGTGCCAGTCGCTGGCATCAAGATTGAAATTGTCCCAAGTCTGGTGAAGTAATTCTTCCTCGATGTCCAGATAGTGAGAATGACTTTCTACGATGTCTTGGCTGAAGCAACCCATGCCAGTGTCATAAGTGCCCTCGCTGACGACACGTATCGTTTCTCTGCTCAAATCCACGTCTGTTCCAACACGCCGAAGAGGATAGAACCAGTCGAGCCCACTCTTCGTGTCGCCAACTGCAAACTGACACCAGAAGTTCAAGTCCATTAAAGACGCCCGAAGATCTAAGCCCCTCGTTTTATAAAGTGTAGCAACTGCATCGCGCCGGATGATATGGCCTTCACAGGCGGCTACTAACAGCATATAGTCAACTGCAAGATCAAGAGGCGGAGGATTGAAACGAAGTATTGCATGGAGTGATAGAGATGCGATAGGAACAGCCATTTCATCATTGCAGGTGATGATAATCGGTCGTTTGGACTGTGCTACGAGTGACAAGATTGTTGCCCAGAACATTTTGTCCTCCTCATAGATGATATCAGCCTCTTCGATCAGGATGAGAGATTGCTTTTGCTGTTTCTGTTGCTTGAGAGAAAACTTCGCCTGAGTATTAGGTTTCTTGCTCTCGGGTCCTTTGGGGATTTGGATTGACGCAGCCACGTTTGGCGTTCTCTTGTTCGAGCTCTTCGGCTTAAAGAACGAATTCATGGTCCCTTGCCGGCCGCTTCTCAGATCATCTTCAAGAGCCTGGTCGACTCGCAATTTGTCTTCCTCAACCACATCCGAAATATGAGAGTGTTGTACTAGATGATTGCGTGTCATATTGCCAACTTTTTCCATGATGTCCTTTCCACTTCGACGGCTCGCGGAATTGATTTCAAACACTTCAAAATCGAGCTCTTTTGCTGCAGCATAGACGGCAGCAGACTTCCCACAGCCATGAGGACCACTTATCACAATAGTGTTAGTCAGTCTCGCTGTATCCTTGCCGCCTCTGCCAGACATGTCGCCAACTCGAACAACTGTTCGTTTCTGCAATAAAGTGCCCCCTAAACTAGAGGCTTCGTCTTCAGGGTCCGTAATTTCATCCATGTCATTGGCTTCTTCATCAGTTGAGACTATAAAATCATCGAGCTTCTTAGGTTTTCGTTTTCGTTTACCATCGCCCTCCGACTTCGAAACTGGCTGGGCGGTAGGTAGACCTCCGCCTGTTTCAACAGATCTCACAGTGAGAGATGTTAGCCAGTCCTTTAGAATGATTGCCTCTCGACCTTCTTGTAATACTTCTGATGCACACTTGGGCGAGTATTTTTTGGTCCAAACGTCACCCTCACATTGCCCCTGGTCAAACGCTGACAGTGAAGAAGCAATCGACTTGTAAACTCTTGTCAGCACTGGATGTGACTGTTTTGGCGTAGTGACAATATCTTGAAGCTCATCTTCACTTGAACTGCGCATTGATGGTGAACATGGTGGCTTGAAGTGAAGCTCTTTTCGAACGCGCTGTTGGAGAGCAGTTCCGCTTTCATAGTGTTTAACTGGTAGCCGGAGACAATTAGGAACCGGAGGAAATTCGTCTGGATCGATATCGTTGATTGTGCTAAGCACATTGCTGATCTCTAAATCTGAGGATAGAATGGTAATGACACTTTCATGATCCATAATATCTACAGCCTGGTATTTGGACTTCTTCGATTTTGATTGGGTGTGGGCAACCTCTTCACAAGCGTCGGGTCTCATACAGTGGTCATCACCACTTCCTCGAACATGGACTATGCCACGGCAGGGCCAAAGTGGTTCCACGGCACCAGGGAATCTCAAGATGCCATTAGACGTTCCAAAAGATGTGAACGCGGTTGCATTTGTCTTCTTCAGTAGTGAAGATGACAGATTATATGATTGCGTCCCCGATCCCCTCACGGCGGGTCTGTTGGTACTTGAATTGGTGACGGCATTGGCCAGATCTTTGCCATCTTCTTTAATCTCGGCAGGTCTACTCGTGGATTTTCCGGTGAACAGTGGATGAAGTGCTTTTGGGGGTTGTCGAGGCGCATCTGTGCTTTTCTCTGTTGTCTTTGACTGTGAAGTCTTAGTTTCCGCGGCAGTAACGGTGTTCGTGGTAAGTACATCCGACTCCCTTTTCCCGCTGCGTGAGTGGGATGGATTGTTTTGAGCCAGTATGCGATCTATTTGAGAGCCAACTTGTGAAGGAAGATGCCCATATCGTATAATGACAACTCTCGAGTCGGGGACTAGTGGGCCCTTCCGAGTCGATGTTTTCCGTCCTAGATTGTCTGAGGTTTTAGCACTTTTAGGGGGTGGCGATCCTATAGTCCCAGTTTTGGGGTTCCATCGTAGAATTTTCTTTGGTCTGTTCTGAGTGGTGCCTGTCGCTCCTATAATGGAGTGTAGCTGAGCGGGATTTGCTGTGGAGGCAACCACATCTTCATTCGGCATTTCTGATACTGCTAGTATCGATTGGGATTCCTTAAGTCCACTCGAGTTTGGGCCATTTTCGACGACATTGGTTGGCTGTGCCTTTGATGGCCTGCCTCGCTTTTTTGATGCGACTAGCTGTATTGATGGAGTCTGTTCCACTTGCGATGGTCTGCCACGCTTCTTCTGTCTAAGCAAAGATATTTCCAGCACCTCAACGTTCCCAGGGAGCCCTAATGATGTATCACACTCGAGGGAAGCTGTTCGACGCCTCTTTCCACGATTTTCGTTCGGATCTAAATCCAGCATGTCTGCTTGGACTTCCTCAGGATTATTGCTACTTGGAAAGACATCTTCTCCGCCCTTTATCTTCCTTGATTTTCTGTTCCTTGGAGCCTCGTTGTTCTTGGTATCTTGACTCGGTTTCTTGGTTGGAACATCGCTAGCAGATGCATGGCAGGTTTGGTCTAGACTGGTCAGTGCTGATGGCATTGTCAGAGACAACGGGGTTTCTTACTTGGTTTTTGAAACAATGGATAGACCTTCTGACGCGCTTCATTGACCTTCCCCATTGTCATGATTGCTAACGCTGCCATCAGCCTTCAAGGTGACACCGTTCTCAAAGTGAGCGCGCGAGATTCACGCGTGCTAGCAGTTCCACTTCTTCACCCTCATGTTGTTCGTGTAGGTTTAATGAAGTTGTAAAAGAACCACAGGATGTAATATCGTATATACAATGGTCAGTAGAGTTATTTGACCGGAACGAAAAAATCAAAAGTGACAGGTGAAGAGAAGATTTGTCCAAGTCATAATGTATTTTGGAGATGTATGGAAGTCGCGATGGGACGCGATTGTTGTCCGAGGCACTTTAGCTTTTTCGGCCACCGTACCTAGCGCGATCCTGATCCCCTGCAACTTCTTTTATCGCGAAATATTTTTTGATAGACCGCTTCGCTTCTAGCAAACTCATGTCCAAACAGCCAGACAAGCTCGACTGTTGCTCAACATGTCGTCCAAATTCTCTTTACAGAGACCATATGTTGTGGCTCCGCTGCCGAAACCCATTGATCGCAGCAGTGGGCGCTATGTAGTCGCCGATGTTTATGGCGGGGCACCCAGTCAGAAAAAGAGAAAGAGGTCTGAAGTGGCAGTAGGAATTGATGGCGAAGGCGTCAACTTATACGACGTAGGTTATAAAATCACTTTCATGAGTCAAAGCTAATGTAATCCAGATCGGTTCTTCCAAACTTATTACGTCCTATGCTCTTCCTCCTCGATCGTCTTTCACTTGCGCTCCAGCCTCTCTGCGACTGCGATTCTCTAAAGCCCATGCCGAACGCCGGACATACACGTCGACGAGTGGGAGTCAATCCCAAGTGACCCTCTTCCGTGATGACATTGGGGGTCTGGCAGAGACAAGGTCCTCCACCATTACTCGCACTTTTGAAGGTCCTGCAAATCCTATTGTGTTTCTAGGCACAACAATTGCTGCAATAGCAAAAGATATGGCTTCAGAGTCTCCGGATTTGCTTGTCGTCAAGAAGAATGGAGAAATTAACTGCCTCGACGGATGTACCCTCCAAGATAAATGGATGTCTCCTGCCACTGCTCTAAAACCGGAGGACACGAAAGAAACGAGCGCTGAGGTTGAATTTGCGCTTCTCACAAAAGCCTATACTGTCATTCACGGCATTTTCAAAGGCCGCCAAGACATATTCGCCATGTTTCCACAAGAAATATCTGAGGAAGGCTTCAATCCGGACATCTTGGTGATGGTATGCAATTCTGGACGTTCTGAAAAATACGTCCATGTAGCTGCACTACCACAGCGGTCAACATCCGCAACCATTGGAACACGCCATTCTGTTCATTTGCTGCTCTCTGCACAGTTTCCGACTCGCAAACTCCAGGCCTCAGACTCACCAATATATAATGTTCATGTATCTGGAGGAGTGGTTCAACAATTGCACGATAGAGTCTTGACTACCTTTGATCTTACAGAAACTGGCCTTAAGGAACAGTCCAAGTTATCTGTTGGTAATGCGAGGTCGTTCTTGCGCTTATCGAATACCTCCATCATGGTTGCGACTGAAGATGCTTTCAGTGTCTTCAATCCAAAATACCAATCCATCCTGTCAACCATCGACTTCGAATTGAATTCGGACAGAGATTCTCTCAAAAGGAAGCGAGGAGAAGAACCTGATATCATTAGTTCTGCTGCAAGTGTTCGCATGCTGACAAGCTTCTTCCCAAAGTTATCTGCAGCCGTTGCTGTGGTAGGGAGTAACCTTGTCGCTGTACACATCGAAGGCAATCAGGACCGGAGGGGTAGGCCTCGTGCGGATGGTTTATTGATTGACTCTCTTGGATGTACTGTCCTGAAACAGTTGCGCAATAGTGGTGGGAGTTTAGATCACGTGGAAATCGACTCGAAGACTTTGTCCAAGTATCTTCCAGGCTCCCTAAACTCCCCAGCATCACTTCCGAATGCCCTTATCAAAGAGCTTGATTTTGCGGTCTTAGCTGATGATGGAGCAAAATTCGATGAACTCTTATCTAAGGAACTGAAGATTGAGAAGGAGCTAATGAAATCCATGCCAAAGGGACCGAACTCTAATACCTCGCCAAGGCATGCTGCCAATGTCGACCGACGATGGGTCAGCTATGTTCTAAGCAAGATTTTTTCCTGGGTCCAATCTAACGTAGACTACGAGTTTCGATTGGTTGTTTCGTTTTATTGCCCGAAGACATTTCTCTGGTTAATTCAAGCTGGCCATATGACTGTCTCAAATATCCAATCATCAGTAAAAAATACTCTCGCCCCAGGCACCCCAGTACGAGCAGGGGAACTGGTGGCTGCTGTTGTCGATATCAACCCCGATATGGATTTCTTACGGGCACTCATCGAAAACAACTACCTGGAAGCAGCAGAGCTTATTTCTGCAATTCGACTGCTGATGGACAGCCTCGAGCTTCTCGGTGAATCCGCTGTAGCGAAGCAACGACTTCTCACCAATGGAGATACCCCGGGACAGTTTGAACCTCGGACAGAGGAGCGATTACAGCAGCTCGAGGCAGAAGCAGAACTTGATCTACAACTTGCAGAGTATCAGTTAGGTGATGGTTCAGGCACTCGAGGACAGGCCTTGAGTTTAGCTCTTTCAAAACTCTATAAGTGCCCAACATCATTCATTATTTCGGGTCTTCAAACAGCTTTGTCGAACCACGAGATCATCTGTCTAGTATACCTACTCAGATTCGAACTTAATAGAGGATCATGGACTTCAAGATATCTCGATACGGATCCCGAGGTTGTCGACGAGGAGTTGGGGTCCCCAGAAAGTGCCATAATTCTCATTTCAACCCTCCTTAGCTGTTGTATCGATGCAATCGGCACCGGTGGGTGGATGTCCGAGGATCCGATGATGGCTCAGGGTGATTATTTCAAGGCCGAGGATTTGATCTCTAGTCTGAAAGATGAAGTCAGCGCAGCGTTGGAGGCGACCGAGGAAGCGTCATACCTCACAGGCATCATATCAGAGATGGTTCGCTATGGGGCCGCGATTCAAAAGTCAACTCATAAAGAGAGCTCAGGAAAGAAGTCGAAAGGTGCAGACAATAAGCCAGTGACTCTGCGATTCGCCGACCCAGACCATATGCTTTTGCCTCTTGGACTTAAGCCCGAGCAGCAAATCTCACTCCTCAAGGTGGGCGCAGGCGGAGAGGTGCACACCCGCACAATGAGAGATATTGGAAACTTGAAGAGTCACAAGGTTGGGAAGTATTCCCTTGAGAGAATTACGATTTGAGTATCTAGGACGCGTTAAAGTTTAGTCATGAACGTAATGTATTGGATACCTGTGTCAAATTTGTGTGATGCTTATCTATTACATCCATATTTTGTCCCAATCCGGAGACAAAGGTGGGATAGGCAGGCAGGTAGTTGGTACTGTACAGACTACTCACGTGATCATCTTATCTAGTTCGTTCGTCGTTTGAATGTAACTTTACAATACATCTTCCACGTTACAAAATTTTGTCAAATCAGTGTGATGGTGTTTGTTGTTTGTGTAGTGACTGTCAGACAACACCTCCATCATCATCAAGAAGAAAGGATATTTACCTGTACTACCTTGATCGATTTGCCACCGCTCCCATAAGCTCCGCAGAATTCTTGCTGATAGAGTTCTATCGCTTCGCGTACCCTTCATTCCTACTCAGTAAAAGTCTCCATGTCGTCTCCGAAGCACCCCCTCGATCCTCTGACCGCGTCTGAGATCGTTCAGATCTCATCTTTGCTCAAAGACAAATCACCAAACCAAAAGTTACATTTTAAAGTAATTTCCATCGCAGAGCCGCCCAAGAATCTCTTAAGAAATTTCTTAATCGATGAGCGCAATGGACGATCTGTACCACCACTTCCTCGGCGGGCTACTGCGCTTTATTACCTTCGAGGAATGTCGGACATGTTCCTGTCCACCATCGATCTGGACAGAAATGATGTGGTCGACGTGAAGCAGATGGAGGGACATTTTCATGGTCAGGCGGATGTCAATGAGATTTTGGAGATAAGAGAGGCGTGCTTGAAACATCCGAAGGTGGTTGAAGCTATCGAGAAGTATAAGCTTCCGGGGCATTTGAAGGTTGCATGTGATACTTGGCCGTATGGGAGGGATTCGGATGATCATCATCCTCGCTATGTTCAGGTGAGTAAACGCTTGATTGTGTTCTTGGATCTCCGGGCTGGAGATAACATACAGATAAGATATTTCAAAATGTACCTGATTTTCTTGAGGTGCTCAATGGGGGGAATCTATAATCTTATTCAATTTGACCTAAGACTTCATAAGCGAGGTTAAGATTAGGAGTACACGCTGACTTTCAACAGTGCTATCTTTTTGGCAAGGGGAAGCATCCAGGATCAAACCATTACGATTTACCATTGCCATTTTCACCAATATTACACATGGCAACCAAGGAACTCATCGACATAATACGGCTTCCGACTGGTCCCAGCTCAGAATTGAACCACCACGCAGTCTACGAACCTCATCCCACAAAGGAGTACCACCATGATCTTCAAGCACAGCCAGCTCGTACAGATTTGAAACCTCTACTTGTTCATCAACCTCAAGGTGTCTCCTTCAGCGTAGACGGCCATTTGATACACTGGCAAAAATGGAGATTCCGGTTGGGCTTCAATTGGAGGGAAGGCATGGTCCTCCACGATGTCACTTACGATGGACGGGAGTTGTTCTATCGCCTAAGTCTAAGCGAGATGTTTGTTCCCTATGGCGATCCACGAATGCCGTATTCGAGGAAGAGTGTGTTCGATGTTGGTGATATCGGAGCTGGAGTTGCAGCAAATAATCTGGCACTAGGTTGTGATTGTCTTGGAGCTATCAAGGTAAAATGCAAGAGCTCAGTCCCTCGCCTTCTATTTGCTTCTCCCATGAGACTGCTGGCCCGACTTCCAAAGCTTGATCCAGTGCTAATGATTGTTAGTATTTCTCATTCGTGATTGCTGACTCTCAAGGCAACCCTGTGGAGAAACCGAACGCAATTTGTATGCACGAAATAGACGATGGAATCGGCTGGAAGCACACGAACACTCGGACAAATGATGTTTCGATCACTCGATCTCGTGTGTTAATGCTTCAGACGATCATCACGGTTGGCAACTACGAGTATATCTTCATGTGGCACTTGGATCAAGCTGCTGGGCTACATTACAAAATACAGGCAACTGGCATCCTCTCAACAGCACCAATCGATCCAGGAGTGACAGTTCCTTTTGGAACTAACGTCAACGAGGGTGTGATGGCGCCATTTCATCAACACGTCTTCAGTCTGCGGATTGACCCTTGTATTGAAGGAGACAACAATACTTTCATTGAAGAAGATTCTGTCCCCATGCCTTGGGATGACAGTAATCCTTACGGAGTCGGCTATATAACCGACAAAAGAGTTCTCTCAAAGTCAACCGCTTCAGACTCTGCTCCAAATCGTGTACACAAGATAATAAACACCTCTAGCATCAACAAGTCCTCTCAGAAGCCGGTAGCATACGCCATTCATAGTCCAGCAAAGCAGATGCTTCTCGCTCACCCAAAATCCTGGCATGGTCGAAGAGCAAAATATGCTTTACATCCTTTCTGGGTAACGGCATACCACGATACAGAACTCTTCGCTGCTGGCGACTACACGTATCAATCGCATCCTGATTTTACGAGCGATCTAGGCACATGGGCAGCACGCGGAGACAACACCGAAAACAAGGACATTGTCGTTTGGCATTCGATTTGTCTAACGCACAATCCAAGAACGGAGGACTATCCAGTTATGCCATGCGACACAATGACTGTGAGTCTGAAGCCGAGTGGTTTCTTTGACCAGAATCCAGCTCTGGATGTTCCACAAAGTACACAAAAGGACAATGGAAGCACCGAGATCAAAGACGAGGCTCTGACAGCTGCCGTGGGCGGTTGTACTAGTAACTGTGGCACGAGAGACTCGAAACTGTGAACGCAAGATCTTTGATTATGTTGTAGTATCAATAGACGAGAAAAGTTGAGGCAAAATCCGAATTAAGCATCCTATGTCGGAAACTCGGGCTTGCTGCCTCTTGTCTTTGGAAATAGCCAGTGGCCTCCATTTCTGTTGCAAATGAACTCGCATGTTGTCCTATTCAGAGCCCTCTCTAAATCATCGAAGTGTGTTTTAAAATACAGAATGAAATTATATCGAGAACAGCTGATGATTTGGTCATCAAACAGACGTCATTCATTACAGTAAGGTTACCTCGTCTTGGCAAGAGCATTGGCATCAAACCATGAAAACTCAAACACGAGTGTGCCTTGCTTCCAACTCAGGTCAATTCTTGGACACACGCAAGAACAATTACATTGATCTGTAGGTCTCTCGCTTTCGTTCGCAAAAATGTCTTTAAAGTTCTTCACGGCGCCAAGTATTGCCACTAGGGCAAAAGGACTGACAGGTCTAGGTCGGGGACCAAACATATTTATTAAGGACTTCCTCCTCAACTCAAAGGCCCAGAAGACATATGAATTCGAACTTCCCAAACCAGGGCTCCTTGTACGAAATTATCATTCTCAAGGACGAAGGAAAATGAGTTCCCATCGGTACGTCAAGAAAACCACCATGTCTAAACCAGAAAACACCGTACGGATGCTCGTCCTCGAGACCGACGAGCCTCATCCCGACACCATTGACGCCAAAGGCGGGTTTGGAGATATCTTCCACTCCCTCTTCACTGAAGCAGGAAATGAACATAACCCACCATTGGGCGTCGAAACAGACATGCGCTACGTCGTCAACGACCCATCCAACTCGCATCACGGCTACGTCCCTCATATTTCTGAAATCGACAAATCCATCACTGCTATCATCATCACGGGGTCCATGTATGACGCTCACGGCGATGACCCCTGGATCCAGGAGTTACTAGAATTGCTCCAGGCCCTTTGGAAAGAGCGTCCCGACATGAAATTCAGCGGCGTGTGCTTCGGGCATCAGATATTAGCGCGAGCTCTAGGAGCCAAGGTAGAGCAGGAGCCAGGCGCAAAATGGGAGTTGGCGCACACGGAGATGCAGTTGACGCCTACGGGACAGAAGCTATTCCGGACAGGGGATAGGAAGTTGAGCTTGCATCAGATGCATCAGGATCAGGTGACGACGGTGCCATCAAGCAAGACGACGGATCTGTTGTCGGGGAGGGATAGGGTGGATGTCTGGGCGAGTACAGAGCATACTGCTGTTCAGGGGCTGTATATTAAGGAGAGGTTGTTTACTAGCCAGGGACATTTAGGGTTTGATGAGAAGATGGTGCAGAGGCAGATTCAGTTGAGAGTTGAGAGTGGGGGGATTAAGGATGAGGAGATGGTGGAGGAAGCGAAGGAGACGGCTCATATGAAGCATGATGGGCTTGTGGTTGCTGGTGCGATTTTGGCATTTTTTCATGGAGATAATAAGGATATTGATTGAGATGTCGGTAGTGTGTAGGGGCTTTCCATCTACTACAGTACTTAACGAGAATAATTTAGTATCACTGCAGGGGATGGGTTTGGTTGGGAGAGAGATCTTGGTGGAAGAGTAAATTCTCAAATATGATCGCTAGCTTTTAATTTCCGGCCTACATTAACACAAGAGGGAAATATTCATCTAACAACACCCTTGTCTTTACGACGAAGCAATCGATATCCATCATCCAACTACCTCTTCAAAACGGCCTCCAACAATCTCCTCCCATCCATAACCCCCTCCCCCTTCCAAACCTCCACCAACTCAAACCCCGCCCCCTCCAAAAACTCCCTATACTGCCCCTCCGTCCTCTCTAACGCCGCAAAATTCGCCATCATAACGAAATCCGCGCTCGCGTTGAATATCGGCACCTTCCAGTCCGGCAGTATATTCTCGCTAACCAACAACACCGAGTCCGGCGCCATAGCTTCCTTCACATTGGCGAGGATTATCGAAGCCTGTTTATCCGGCCAGTCATGCAGGACGTTGGAGAGGAAATACGCCCGCGCGCCAAAAGTGGCTGGGGGTGGGGTGGTGAACATGTCGTGCGAGACGACGTGTATGCCAGTGGGGAGGCGAGGGATGCTGTCTACTACCACGGGCAGTTCTTGCAACACAAGCCCCCCCTCGAGGTCAGGGAAGGAGGATTTAAATGCGATGAGGTCGTGCCCAACGCCACCGCCGACGTCGACAAGCAGGACATCATCTGGGGAGGCGACGGCGAGTTTGGTGGTCACGGGGTAGATGTCGAACCATTTCAAGGGGGTGTCGCCGCGGGGGAGGGTCATCATGATGTTGAAGGCGTCCTGGAGACGGGGCTGGGTGGCGAGCCAGGCGAAGCAGTGGAGGGGCGTTTGGTGGGCGTACTGGAAGGGACCGTTGTATGCGTCGTCTGGGGAGAGGTAGCCCCTTTCGCGGAAGTAGGAGGGGAGAGCGGCCATTATTTTGTTCTGGGACGTCCTGAGGGGTTCTGTTAGCAAGGCTTGAGGGTGAGAGCGGGGGAGGAGATACATGTGGACGACGCATGAGGAGAGGGGAGACGCGGTGGTGTAGGCGTGGGATAGGGGGAGAGCAGCGTATTGTTGCGGTCCCACTTCAAAGAAGAGGGCCATGGAAGTGAGGAATCGCATGATACGGACTGTGAAATCGGTATCAGTCGTCTCTCGACATCATGGAGGAGTTGGAGCCTTGACATACGAACGAGACTCGGATCCACATCACCCTCCATCCTCGCAACCAACTCATGCAACGTAAACTCCTTCTTCTCAGCCGAAAGAGCGGCACTTGCGTCGAAGAGCTTCATGTCGACTGCTATCTCTAGCGCGACCGATTGATGTGGCTAGCCGACTTTTAGCATCTATCTGTTAAGATTACCCAAAGTAAAATGCTCCTCAGAAACGACAGAAAACTCACAGCAAAGACAAAACGGAGGCTGGACTCAAATGGCGTCTCCAACTTCACTCTCAGCGTGTCAAATGATGCTAAAAGCTCTTTCCGCTCATCTTCTCTTAGGCTCGCCGGCGAATTGGCGATGCTTTTTAGGGAGGCGATGACTTCGGTGATATTCATGGTTTCTGATATCAAAACAACCTCGAGTTCCTGTACTCAAAAGGGCGTAACTGTGTTAAAAGAACAAGAGTGCAGTGTTAGTCGTGAGATTCTTGTTCAGATCTATATGAGTTGAAAATGCCGAGTCTTCGGGTATAAAAAAGTGCGTCTCGCTTCTCGGTCTTTTCTCCAGGGACCTACAGAGTCTCCTGGAGATGTGCATTATTGCGGTGCATTATTGCGGCGTGGTGGTCTTACCGCCCGCTCCTGAACCTCTTGGGAAATGTACACAGAGCTTCTGCTTAGGGGACTAAAGGGGAATTTAACCCTGTTTGTCTAGGAGTCTCTCCACCCCCGATCTTTCCCTAATTTACGCCTTCCTACACCCCAGTATTTGTAAACTACTTAGTAGAAATACCAGAATAGAGGGACAAATAGTGGAGTGGTGCAAATGCATTCCGCCTTCGGGCAACTTTGGTGCAGAGGTTAGATTCTCCCCTACTAACCAAAGCACACCACGCTCCACCATTCAACAACCTCTTTCTAACGATGCGCAAAACTTCTTCCCAAGATACTCATCAAAAACGATTCAAATCCCATTTTAGATTTCGCTTGTAGTGAATCCTCCTAAAACTCGATTTCCCCCCCTAACGGATAAGTCCTCACAAAAGTCGCATCGATTCCCTACCCAGAGACACTTCTCCGTTCCTATGCCCAATAGGAAAGCGAGAATGGTGCAAGACAAAGCGAGATGCTAACGCCCCATCGCCTATATCACAGCCGAGATTTCGTACATAAGCAAACTTACCCGCCTTTCCTCCCACTAGCAGCACAAAATGCGCCATGATGGCGCAACGGTAGAGCTTCCTCATAGTACGTCACTCCATGGAAATGAGCCAACTCACCTTCTCCTAGTAGTAGAGCAAATTGCGACTTGATCGGATTTATTTTCTCGGCCATCTCTAGAGGTGATTTCTTTTTGGCACCTCTTAAGGCGATTTCCTTTTGGATTTTTTTTGGGGGGCCGCTGTGGGTAATTTTGGTACACATACTCGAGCAAGCGAGATAGAAACGTGAGATATAATAAATCCTTTCCCTCCGACCCTCATAACCACATTAAGATCCTCCTCCCCTCCCCTCCCTCATTCCAACGGCGTGCAATTCATCTTTTCTCGACCTGCAACAAATGTTGCCCTCCATCCTAAATAGGCCGCGCTAGTAGTCGGCATTCGCACGCGAACTACTAGCGCTAACATTTCTGCCTCCCGGCGCGTGGATCTGCGCCAAGCGCTCATCGATTCTTTCTTGCTTGATAAGAATTCGTGAGCCCTCCCTGAATTGTTAGGTGAAGGGAGACTCTAGTACCCAGTTACTTCTAAGATACCTTTAGGTACTACCTACAGTCCTTTCCACCACCTCTCTGATCCCATCTTCCCCTCAGGAAGCCCTCTTGGTCACATCAAAATAATACCCTCATCTTCCTCATCCCAACGACCGTGTGCAACCATGTTTTTACGATATGCAAGAAAAATGCGACCTCCTTGCTAGTTAGGCGGCGCTAGTAATACAATACATCCCCGCTTTTCGCACACGTACAACACCTTGCAGATAGAAAGGCGTGCCGTCTGATTCTCGCTTAGCAGCATTTCTCCGTTGCTGGAGTTATGAAAGGGCGCTCGTTGGGAGGGCGAAGCGAGACTCTAGTTAATTTTAACTGATGCTGCAGAAGAGAATCGCGTTGGGGGATTAAGTCGGTGAGAATTAGTAAATGGACCAGTTCATAAATGTATTGATTCAAAATCAATATCTACTGTATCAACTATCCCAAGAGTTCCTAAACCGCATATCTCTCCTCATCCAACAGCGTCTTCTCTCCCCAAGACTCCTTTAGCCAATCCACTTTCACAATCCTAGGAACCGGCCCTCTGCGTTTCGACAATTTATCCCGTAGGGTTTTCAAAGTGTCCCCATCCTCCTCAAGGATCACAAAATGCGTGATGTTCTCCGCATCATCGTTTTCCACGATCTTCCCACCCGAGAACAAAAGCCGATTCTTTCCGATAACGAAATCCATTCCCCTCTCTGGACTTGCAAGCTCTTCCTTACTTCCGGGGACAAACCTCACGATGCATCTCGTAAAAATATTGCCAGGGATCTCCCCAAAGCCCCTACCTCTCTCCTCGAGTTTTAAGCGGAGCATATCGGCAGTGAAGTCACTCGATTTAGGATGTATCATACTCTCGCAGAGCTTGCCCAGCTCCGCAGGGGTGATATCCCGTGTATAGCTATCGCCAAAGTCATCGACGCTGCTTGCAACACTGTCTCGCATATCGTCTAGCAAATGAAACATGTGAACAGGCTCAAAAGGAACTAAGAACCTAGGTCGCTGTGGGCCATCGATTTCGGCTTGTTTGATGGCATCGAAGATCCAGCTTGGCTTTACGATATTCGTGTTGTTTCTTTTAAGAAGACTGGCGACTTTGACGGGCTTCTTTTCGGCGATGCAGATGGTGTTCTCCTTGGCCGTTGGGCCCGCAAAGAAATCTCCGCCGTTAGCTTTGATGATCTGCTCGATTTCCGCTTTGGTCTTCTTAGATGGATGGAGCATGTCTGTCATGACATGGAAATTAAGACCTTCGAAGACTTTGGTTTGAGGACCAGCATATGGAGTCTTGATTTTGCTGTCAGCACCTGCGACGAGAGATTTCTTCATTCTCTTAGCGACTTTGCGCTTTCCCTCAACCTTGAAGTCTTTTTGCTCGGATTCCTGCTCGATCTTGGTTCGAAGGATAGCAAACTCAGATAATGACAGAGCACTTTGCCAGTCTTTGTCCGGACGCAATTTCTTGAATCGGGGAAACCGAAGAGTATAGTTTGTCTTGAATGACTCGGATGGACCGACTGACGCCGCCTTGACCTCGACAACGAACGAATCGTTGGGTTTTATCCAAACATCAGGCTTTTCGAATTGTCTGTCGCCTCCAGCAAGTTCGATGAAATCGTTTGGTGGATTGTGACGATCCCAGTCGATCCATTTTCCTTCTGTCATATGTCTAATGGTAGCATAATCTTCAGCTCTGAAGCCGCCTCCAACTTTGAAGAATGAGAAGCACTTTATGGGGTTTGCCCCTATATGGACTCATTAGCACAACAATGTTTCTTATAGTGGTAGAATTGCTTACCGGCTGAGATGTGGTTTTGGTCGACTCTAAGGCCGCACATGAAAGAGGAGAGTCCACCACCTCGACGACCAGACCCATAATAACCACCTATCACGACACAGTCTAAAGATTCCCCAAAATCTAACATGTACTCGGGTTTGACCTTCATCCAGTCATGATTCCGCGAATTGAGTTGGTAACGGGATTGAGGGTTCTTCAATACCAAACCTTCTGATGCCTCCGCAACGATCTGCCGCAACGCGGGCTCAATGTCCGATGATTTCTCGGCAATCTGGTACTTATGAACCTCGAGTCTGCGGTAAACATTCTTCACCGCGCTCTCTAGGGCCTTTCTTCTGTCTTTTAATATATATTGCGTAATATTTTGGTCGTTGAGGAATAAACAGTCGAACACACGAAATAGAGGACGAATTCCAGTTCCTTGAAAAGGGTTCTTCTGCTCCGACAAAGCTGCAGTTTTCAATGTGCCAAAAGCCACTATTTTGTCCGTCTCGGGGTCCCATGTGATCATTTCACCGTCTAAAATGATGTTATTCACTCTCGGGTCGAAGGCGTCTCGAATATGCCTGGTCAAAGCAGAGTGGTTGTCCTCAAACCCACTCCCATAAAGATACGTATAATCTTTAGCTTTTCGGGACCAGAAACCAAATCGTTTCCCTCCAGGGTAACTATCATCCGATATCATGTGTAGCTGCATTCGTTCTCCGTCCAATTTCTCCTCAATCCAGAATTCGGGCTTGTCAGGATCGACTCCCAACCGTTCTACTGTTCGCTGAAACGAATTCTCTTGAAACCCTGCAAGCTGGGGCTGGAAGCATTCCATGAGCTCAACACCCGTGTCTTCGTCATCAAGAACATTTTCTGGGTCGGTGAGTTCCCAGCACACACGCCGCAGACTTGACGAGACATTGAATAGAGCATCGGCGTTGGGATGCCACATCTAGGCTTATGATCAGCATGTCGAATGCCGCTAGAGAAGTGGACTCACTGTCAGAATTGTCTTCTCTGAAGCCCCGATCTTCATTTGTCGAAGTATAATCCGGATCAGCCACATCAATTCCTCGGCATTCATTCTGTGGTAAAATTGTTCGAAAATGGGCAGCTGGGTATCTTCTTTCTGAGCCATCGATAGCTGGTCTAGGAGCTTGTTAACCTCCTCAATTCGCATATCGCCGTCGTCGTTGATCATTGCCCTTTTCTTCAGGACTTCGTGACATCGTCCTGCAAAGTCTCCAGCCATTCGAGTAGCAGTCGTGTGTCCCGGAAGCTTCCAATAGAGCAGATTGAACCCATCTTCAGAATCCTTGCCAATCTTCAACAGCTTAACCAATAGTCTGCCAATCGCCTTCTCTTTCAACCCGTACATAGGTCTGTCACGGTCCTTCTCGGGCAGAATGAGTCGGAGTGCCGGGTAGAAGTCGGTTCCAACATCATTCCGCCAACGAGAGATGAATCGTTTAATAAGAGCTTCGCGCATTTCATAGGAGGTTTGGCCACGTTTTCCATGAGGACCGACTTTTGCACGAGCAACCCTTGGGCCACTGGGTTGTTTTTTGAGCGAATTGAGAGAATTGAAAAGCCTTATGAGGTCACCAAAGAAGAACGTCCGAGATTTGTTGTGAGGTCGATTCGGATACCTTGATATTGAGCTTCGGGCTTTCATGTTGATCTAAGGTACTCACTTCTCATCTAGTTCTTCCTCCATGACGGGACCTTGCAGGTCGTGGCGTGGTCCTCCCACCGCGCCGTCATCAAGTGATTTCTGGCTTGCTGGCATGTTGTCGACTTTCGGATTTCATGAGATGCTGCAAAATTATCGAAAAAGCCAGATCAGGGATGCAAATTTGTGTTTTCAAAAACGATTATCATGATGTATGAATGAGAAGAGATGCCCTTGTTGTCTCCAGGCAGAAGACGCGTTGGATGTCACGTCTTCACGTGATGGTCTAAATGTGGAAGCCTGCAACCCCACCATGCATGCCCCCTCGTCTCCTTCTCGTCCCCCTTTCTTGCCGCTTCACTCCCCCTTTCTCAAAAATGATTCGGAATCGTGCAACCTTACTCTGTACAACCTCCAACGTTGGCACTGGTCAAATTCCTAATACTTTTAATTTCTGTTATTAATCCCCCCCCCCTGGCCTTATTATGTTGTTATTGTGGCTGTCTTCGAGTTTGGAGGTCGTATTCGTTTCCTCGTCTTCTGGTTGTGAAGCAACTCAGGCTGATCAATGAGTTGCTCTGTCGGCGTCGTTTGAATTCGTGCCTATTCACTTGCATCAATCTGTCATGACGAGTTGTCCCTCCGAAAGGACGACCATGTGAGTGCATGTGGGTCTCAAGAGAGAGTCGGGCGTGGGCTTATGGACTGCGACGTGTGTTGGAATGCTTCTCGTCATACGTGAGCTGTCATTGATAACGTTCCTCTTCTTTTGGCCTGTTGCAGCAGCTAAGACAGCCTTTGCGCTATGGCTACCCTTTTCTCACGGAAAGTGGCACGTGAAAAGTTATGGGTGTAGTGCCTCGTGTTGCCAATGGCTACAGGAGGTTCCTGAAAGGACCCGAGATCGAAACGATGGTGGCTGACATGATCTACGAGTAACCTTGTACCCCGAATATCGAGAGAGAAAGAGCTGGCAAGAATCCGTTGGATGTACCTCGGTAGTAGAAACACCCCCCTTTCTTGTTGGCAATCCACCGTTCGAGCATACCTCTCGCGACATAAGCAGCGCACTCTAGCTCATGGTCCCACTCCATCGTTAACCCCCCCATGCGGAAGGCTTCCTGTTCAATTTCCACAAATGTCTCGTCCCGGGCGGTGAAGACTGCAACTTGGTCTGCAAGACAACGTGGGTGAAGGTGGTCCGTCTGTACTCCTTCAAAAAGTAAGGCGACTGCGGCTGAGTACCGAAAGGCTCTATATTAGGTTGTACAAGGAGGCCTGTTTGGTAACGCGCAGAGCACATGTCTCAAATTTCAGGATGGCGGTCGATCTCCAGACTCCAATGCTCCGTCAACCACTCTTTTTTTCGGCCAAATCCCACCGATGTTGGGTGATTCCCTTCCGTTTTCCTCTCTCTCGTGGAACCAAAGTGATGAAACGAAGCCGAGAAAAAAGACCTCTCCATCTAGGAGTGGCCTCTTCGAAGTTCGTACGAAGGGAAGGTATAGAGACCGCGGTTTCTGTTTGGTGAAGGCCGAGTGACCGAGAAAGATGGGAGGTGCCAACGCCCCCACGTTAGTGCTTGGGCAAGAGACGACGTCACAACGAGCACAAACACGAGGATTCCATTGTTCCAGCTTTCCAGGGGTGGTATGGTGGGTCCGATGGCGAACTCCGTGGGCGACGGGCGTGGCAACGAGAAAGGAGTAGGGGTCGTGTCTTGTTTGTTGTCCTTTCTTGTGAGCTAAGGTGAACTCGTGCGACCGATCCCAGACCGTGAGAGGAGAGGTTCCAGGTTGTCGAGAGCACGCGAGTGCGCCCCGAGAGGCGAACGTGACCGCAGTCTGGGCCTGGTTTGATTCTGGTGGTAAGAAAAGTCAAAACGGACGGCGGGTGATGGCTGTGGGGATCCATGGCATTGAGTTGTTTGATATGGCGAGTGAGATCAAGCGCGGTGTCTCTGGAGTCTGGAATCAGACATGCTTCCTGCGCCTGATAGTCAGTGATAGATGACAGGAATAAATGGATAAAGACCCTTAGAAAAGGCAGTGTCACGTGCACCACATCGTGTGCTCACCTCAAGACTCACGGACAAGCTTATTGGGTGGGGTAGCCGAGCGAGTACTTGTACTGTACTATACGGAGTACAAGGCAAGAATCTCTTATCTATGCGCTTGCCAGCCGATCATCCCGGTCGTCATATGTGGATCCTGGGGCCTTGGCACCTGTTGCACTCCAATCCCCCTGGTCAGTGGTCTCACGCCTTGCCTATTTAGGACTCCCTTTCCTTACGGTATCGGTCACTCCTCCCGCGGAAACCTGATCAGGGACGCTTACCAGTGACCGGGTTGCTTGTACAGTACTCCGTACAAAACACAAAGCGCCCAACCCGTGTCCTCGACATTCATCTCACTCCCTCTTTCTCTTCCTCACTTCGACACAGTTCCCCCCCCCAATATCCCACTTCCACTCCCACTCTCACTCCCACGTTCGACTATACTTTTCGCTGCAGCAAGACTCTGGAGAAAGTCCTCATGTCAATCTGATCAAAGTGCCTTATAAGCCTGACATGCCTCACCAAAGTCATCAAACCGACCTGTGCAACGAGCTGTTGATGACTGTACGCGGATTCGTGCGCCGATAAGCCTCATCAGACCTGCGACGACTCCCACAAGTCGGTTGAGTTCGATTCCCGTGTTCTCCTGGGCGATTTTCCAAGGTACGACCTATCTAGGTTGATTCAAGTTAATTACCAACTAGACGACGTATCCTGGTTGTTATCAAGTAATAGTTGACAAGCGGCTTCACCCGCAAACCACCCAACGGCAGAACGCCTCGGGCCTCTTGACAATGCTTGCCCCAAGAAGCTATCTCTTCACTGCTCATCATGCGAATGAAGCCAAAAATGATCGAGCGACCAAAGGCAAGGGGAAGAACACCTCTCCGAGACGGCCTCCAACCATGTCCTCCACCACCACCACGACTTCTCTGTCTCCAACGGAGCTGAGACCAACGACGCCCTCTTCGCCCAGGGTGATTCCCACTCGAGGACACGATGATTCCCACGAGAGACCAAGAACCCTCAAGAAGGATTATCAACATGGAAGGAGGAAGAGAACAGTGCATTCACCCGATGCGCTGTCTCCCTCAGTTGCTGCACTCCTTGCCGTCACCCAAATCCCCGCGCAGCGATCGAACACAGCTCCTCGTATGCGAACAACGGTTGGACAGAGGTTGACTGTAGACGCCATACTGCAACATACAAATGTGTCGGAACAGGAGTTCAGCATGTCTCTGGGAAGAAGTCCTCTGGATTTTCTACTGTGTCCCCAGGATGAGTTGGAAGACGATTTAGCATCAAGTGAGACTGGGCAGGAGTCTGTGATGTCGTCTAGGACGATTTCCTCGGAATCCATGCCGTCATTGGACGATGATGGTGGTATCAGCGAGGCATCGCCTTCTATGAGTTCCTTGGCTACCCCAAGTTCTCGAGGTAGAAGGTCACTTCCTTCCCGACGGATGCAATCACTTTCACTTTCACTGCACACAAACAAAAAGCCTTTAGACACCCATCCCTTGGCCCCATCACCGACGCTCAACATTGACGAATTGGACTTCCGAGTATTCGACAAAAAGATTCGCGATCAAGATGACGCCAAAGCGGAGGCGATCAATGGTCAGAGAACACCCCGACCATCCGCTTTCAAATCGAACTTGACTGCGTCTTTGCGGGCTATTCGGTCCGCTGCTAAATCACTCTCATCCCTTTCCGCGCCAATGATCACACCAGATGATTTTCTAACCAGATCTATTATTTCTATCGACCCTCGGGTCCCATTTACCGACGAACGAATGCCGCCTCTTCTCGAAGATACGCCAACACCAGCTTTACGCCGATACCTTAACCCGACAACAAATGCTCCCATCGAAGCTCATGTACCTCCCTCTCTCGCCCAAACCATGCCGGCGACAAAATGCACGGCTTCAATACAGATGGAAACTTACAAGGTCTCACGATCAGCCAAGGGGGTGTTGCCTCATGTGATCAGCCGAAGGACGTCTTTGAAGGAAGAGGTTTACCCAGAAGTAGGCCCGGTGGTCCGCCAAAGAGAGATGCGCGAAAATAGCGACTTCATCAGGATTGCTGTCATGGAGATGGCTATGCGTAGGAAAGGCAAACTGGATGATCACAAACCTGGACGAGCGAAATGGGCATTGCCTCCGCGAAAGGTCCCAACGAAGGCTTACGAGATCGGGAAAGATGGCATCCCAGTCAGGTGGACTGCTCACGCCCTGTGACGCCCCTGCGGATGACGGGGCCCTCATAGGAAGTCTTTGGCCCACGCCTCGCTCACAGTCTCACGATGATGATGATGATGATGATAACCGCGGTTAACCCTGCGATTTGCGACCTTCTAGAAGAGATCTTCGGCCCAAAATACTCTTGGAGATAGGACTTCATGGATCCTTTGGGACACATGCAGACGGAGTGAGTCGGACAGCAGGGATTGGCAATGTGCTACGGGATAATCAAATTCCGCCAACTGCTTTGGATTGGTCAGGTACACCACCTGGATTTCGAGATTCAGGCACGAAAAATCTTTGCTGACCAGCAGAATGTGTGTCACACCCCATGCATTTTTCCCTCGAACGCTGCACTTCCTATTCACCGACTTCGATTCCTCTTCAACAACCTCGCCGCGCACGTCATTCATGCGCCTCATATCATCTGCTCTCGTGCTCGGGGTTTTGAACGGGACTTGAGAACTTGACAATATTTTTTATGAGGGATCACAACCAGACTTTATTGCCCCGAAAGGTCCAGGCAGTCGGCTGCCCGAGGCCACCGAAGCACACACCGTGATGAGGCGGGTCTTGCTATGCATGTAGGGTTTGGACAGCTCGCAGATTCATGCAGCAATATTCTTACAGCGAGAAGGTCGTGTGACCCCAAATCGAGAGTGTCGGTGGAACGGCTGGATCCGGATGTATGGTTCGCGGATTTGATGGGCTTGATTCGAATCGTATGCAATGCGCTGCTTTCAGACCGTTGCTATCTCAGCCATGGTTCGAACACAACACACTTGAGGTTTTTTCCTTTTCTTTGTTTTTGAATGCTATTCTTGCGAATTGAGCATTTCATGGTGTTACTTCGGAAAGGGCATATGGGTCGCATATCAGAATGGGCTGAGGAGTTACATGCATCATCTTTCGGGCGAGCGATATCTACATTTTTCTTTTGTTGGCGCGAAGAAGGCACACCTCTCCGGTTGTGACAGCGCAAATCGGAAAGGAATATAGAGCACAGGATGAATAGACTGTCTGCGATTATGGATGAGGGAGACAAGGGAGGAAAATATAAAAATCATAAGATATTCGGCTGTGTGACTTCCAGGCATGACAGCCAAATCCCCATGATTTTTTTGACTTCCCATGGGACACCCCTACTTCTTTAACATCAGAAAAGAATCTGGCTCGCAAGCGATTGACTTTGGATCAGACTCATCAGAGTTGCATTTGATGTATGAAGGACGGAGGTAATGAATGGAGTGTTTGCCGCTATTCGTAAAGGACGCTGACTAAGAATCGTCGAAATGTCCCTCCGTACTTGTCCTCCGTAGTAGCAGAGCAGAGCAGACACATTCACACCCATCACGTCTGAGAGCTCGAACAGGTGGAGGACGTCACTTATTCAGGGTTGTCATGATGAAAAGTCACAACCCCGTTTCCGTCGTAGTCAGACAAATAGCTCGTCCATGTGCTTTGACTGGGGAATCTTACCCGACCTTACGAGTTTCTAGGACCCCCCGCCCCGGAAAGCAACTGGCTTCCACCCAAAATCAACTACATCAACAACAACAACAACAAAGAGGAGCTTTCCATGAGCGACTCCAGATCCTACATGCTTCCACGCCCGCATCCTGAACAACGCGAGCGAGGGATCTCGTGGCCGCCAGATGAGTACCGGCAACGCGCAAGGTCACCAAGGGAAGGTTGGCCGGGATGTCTTAGCTACAGAGAGCTCCCACAGTGCGGCATTGAGGGGAGCGGCGCTGGCGTTTGGGAAACCGCCTGTGAAACCGAAGTCGAAAATGGATGCTTATAGTGGGAGTAATGGGGCGTTGGCTGCGGCGGCCAAGGTTGGAGGGGGGAGGACGTTGGGGAATAAGGCGAGCGTGTCGAGCTTGGGGGAACCTGCGGATAGAACAAAGGGCACTGGGGATTTTGGGGGGAGTCTGAGTAGGAGACCATCTGCGAGTGGAAATACCAGGAGTGGTGGGCTACAACAATACGGACAAATTGGACAGGCGGGGAATGGATTGCTACGGCCTGTGATGGATCAGGCTAGATCTGCTTCGTTCATTGCTGCGAACCTAGCAGCATCGAGATCGCCTTCCGTGAGTCCGAATTTTACGGGTCACCAACGTCGTCCATCGACGAGTGTTGGGTTGGAGAAGTCGTTTACGAGCAGATCCCCTTCGCCTCTGAAGAGCAGTAGTTCTTCGAGAAGTTCGGATCAACCGTTAGATTTGACGCCCATCGCGCCGACCACCTCTTTGATAGACATGTTTGAGAAGACGATGACGGGGCCTGTTAGCCGACCAACCACGAAGAGACCTGTTGGTGTAGCTTCTAAGATGGAGGTTCCTCCGAGTCGTCAAAGAGCTTCATATCCTTCTGTTGTACGGGCATCAACACCACCACCCCCCAAGCCTCCGAGACCTGAAGTTATCCCGCGAGATACATCACAAGCTCCGCAACCTCAAAGTGCTGGACGAGCTACCATAGAATCGAAACGCCTTGGAGCAAAGCCCGAAGTACCACCCAGCAAGCCAGTAAATATCCCACCAAGAAGAACGTCAGTGCCTAACCCCCACAAAGACGACCAAGATGATGCTTCCTCGGATGCTTCCTTCGTCTCAGCATCCGACTACAAACCCTCCTGGCGAGCAGAAATCCACGAGCAACAAAGACGCCGCCTAACCTCCTCCTCAGCAGTATCAGTGACCTCCTCCGTAGCAGTCGACTCCCTCGCCAACGCAATCGTAGCTAGCAGCCTCGCATCTTCTCGCGCTGGCTCACCATCAAGACATCTACGCGCCCCAGCACCGCCTCCCACACGACGAAGTCCCCGAAGTCATCTCTTCCACAACCACAATTCTCGTTCCGCCAGTCCAGTCAGACATGTCGGTCTCCGCACCACCTTACGAAAGGAGCAGAAAGAAGAAGAAATCGACGAGGGCGCAAAACGCCGCACGAAGAAAGCACATCTCATGAAAAAGCATCCGAACAAACACCACGAGGGCGACCGTAAACGCTGGCGTGATGAGATCACAGACCGTGAGAGGAAAAGGTATGAGGCGGTCTGGGCGAGTAATAAGGGGCTTCATATGCCCGATATACCGGGTTCCGAGATGCTTGTATGTAATCTCGTGGTTAGGGATATCTGGTCGCGATCAAGGCTTCATGACGATGTGCTAGAGGAAGCCTACGGGCTTGTGGATCGGATGGGGGGTGGGTGGTTGGGAAAGGAGGAGTTTGTGGTGGGGCTTTGGTTGGTGGATCAGAGGCTTAAGGGGAGGAAGTTGCCGATTAGGGTGAGTGAGAGTGTGTGGACGAGTGTGGGAGTTCTTGGGGGGATTCGGGTTAGGGGGAACGGGAAGAGATAGTAGGAGACGGGGATGAGGTGTCGGGGCTTAGATTTGGGTTTAGGTTGAGAAACACTGGGATTGTGTGAGACAAGGGGAGACGCGGAGGACAGGTCTTTGTGAAAGAAATGTTTGGAATTTAATACCCTGGTGTGGAAATTCATTCGGGCGGCGTTCTTTTGGTGCGGATGGTAGTGAATAGACACGAATTCAAGGAGATTTATAAGAGCCTCTTAGGCACACGACCCCAAACGACGATCCGTTCGTGGTCAGTCACAAATCGTCCGGCCTCAGCATAGCAGATTGCCATTTAAGTCTTCTGGGTGTTCCGAGTCAAAACATTCCAACCCATTTTCTTGCATGTCTTTCTTGTATGTCTTTCTATGCCTCGAAGCAAGAGCCAAGCGCGCTGATATCGCATGCTACCTTTCCTTAAGTCCTTGGGGTCTTTGTGACATGGCTAACTAGAGCCTTTCCAAGGTTTGCCCCGGGTATACCGTGGTCTCTTACTTCCTAGCAAGAGCATTCTTAACAACTGATATACCCTCAAAGGGGGTTGTTAAATGTTTGTTCTTTATTCTAGGGTTGTTAGACGCTGACTTTCTTTTTAACGGCCTATGTTAAAAGTGGAAGGAAAGTACTACCGAGGTACAGCAGTGGAGTATGGTCATCCCCTCCCCCCTTGGTAATCTCGGGTAGCGGCGTCAGCCTTCCTCTATAAGATCAAGCGGTTAGCAGTTCTAGTTAGATTCCTTACTTCGAGCTAACGTTACAAATATGCCTGGGAAGGGGTTTACAATACTTCACCGCTGTACCTCTGTACTTCGGGATTGTCGGTAGTCGAACGTCGCTTAAATTCCCCGATTCGTTAGTGCCTTTCTTAACCTCCCCCCTTACAATGATTGGCGTAAATATTTATCGACGTCGCCATAGAGCATTTGTCTACAAAAGTACCATCAACCTATCTCCCTTAAAATGCCCCTTCGGCTCTTCAATTGAACGTCTTGTATAGAACAGACATTATAACGCCAAGCATCCCCCCCACCTTATCTACCTGCATCGCCACCTCCCTTATCCGGTAAAAGTACACCGGCTGCTTCAACGTCCAGCTTCCTGTTCCTGCCTACGGTACCCCGCGATTAGGCGTGAGTTCCTTGTCGATGTGCGACTGAGTTGCATAGATTATTAGATGTGTTTGGTGGCTGTTTACATGGATAGGCGGAGTTGCGCGATCGTACCTGGGCTCAAGCTGCTGAGTTGTGCTTGGAAGAGTGGCGATGAAGTCATCCAAGAAGGTACCAAGAGATTCGATGCTGGGTTGGGGGAATGGAGGAGGGGCGGTATATATGTGATGTTTTCTGTTTGCTGTTTGGTGGAGACGTGTTGGATTTTGCTTATTGTGGAGTGATCTCAATATGATTTCCTCACATCTAGCACGAGTAGGCATTGCCCTCTTATCTACTATCACACCAAGCACCGCTCAACTCTCCTCCCTAATTTCTCGCGGATATTCAACAAAGGCAATACTCGCCCCTTTCCCCTTCCCCTCCGACCTCTGCGCCATAACAGGCTATCCCACCGACCTCCCTGGCAAGATCTACACAGCTCAACTCCCCGATGGTGAACTTACCTCCATGCTCAACCAAGTATCGCCCACCAACATCGAAGCGATAATCAAGAAACTCGTCTCCTTCGGTACGCGTCACACACAATCCACGCAGGCAGACGCTGAACGTGGGATTGGCGCGGCGAGGGACTGGCTGCTTGGAGAGTATGAGAAATATGCGAAGGCCAGCAATGGTTATATGACGGTGGAATTGCAGAGTTATATCCAACCCGCGGGCGGACGCTTGACCGCGGCCACGAATATCTCCAACATCGTCGCAACGCTACGCGGGAGTACGGATCCTGAGCGTGTCGTTGTCGTCTCGTAAACCCCCTCCCCGAAAAACACCCTCAAACCCCCTTCCATCCCCGAACAAAGCTGACAAAAAGCAGAGGTCACTACGACTCCCGCAACACCGATGTAATGGACTTCACCAGCGACGCCCCCGGGGCCGACGACGACGCATCGGGCGTGGCTATCTCCATGGAGCTCGCGCGTATCATGGCGACGCATCGGCCGGCGGCGACGATGATGTTCGTCGCGGTGGCGGGCGAGGAGCAGAATCTTTATGGGTCTGGGTATTTGGCCCAGAGGTTGAAGAATGGGAGTACGAATGTACAGGGGATGTGGAGTAAGTTGCTCATTCTGTATTTTGCGAGGTCATGTGGGAGGAGTAGTCCTTGACGCCTTTGGATACTTGAGGCAGTTTAGTGAATTGTGCTCAAGAGTTTAGGGGGTGTAAGGGGAGTGTTTTGTTGTGGATGAGAGAATATTTCGCGTTCTCTTCTCCTCGACAAAACTCCATGATACAGCGCTCCCAGGAGTCGCCTAGCACGTCAAGTTCCACCGCAGGTCTTACAATTTTCGCTTAAACGGATATTGACCCCCCTTTAGCAAACGATATCGTCGGGTCACCTATCGGGGATGATGGCAAGAACAACAGCCGCACGATCCGCCTCTTCACGCAAGGTGTCCCACTCACGGAGACTGCGGCGAGAGCGTCAAGAAGACTTTCCATTGGGGGTGAAAGCGATAGTCCGGCCCGTCAACTTGGCAGGTATGAAGACCCGCTTCTAAGTTCGGGTGATCTTGCATGCTGATTTTCTAGATTCACGCGCGATGTAGCCAGCAACAGGATCACTGGCATGTCCGTCGAGACGATCTACCGCACCGACCGCTACCTCCGCGGCGGCGATCACAGCTCTTTCCGTTCGTATTATCCCGTCCTGAAATGGCAATTCCTTACAAAGGCGGCTCCGCAGCTTGCGGCTGGCTTGAGAGCAAAGAAACTCCCACGACTGATATGTCCCGCGAGCAGCGCCGAAGCCCCCCTCCTAGCCTTGCAGCAAGAAGACATACTAATTCCTTGGGCAGTTGCCGCCGGCTACGCAGCCGCCCGCTTCACCGAACCGCGCGAAGACTTCGCCCACCAACACCAAGACGTCCGCCTTGAGGACGGCACGCAGTTCGGCGACCTCCCGGAATTCTGCGACTTCTACTACATCTCCCGCGTCGGCAAAGTGACGGGCGCCGCGATGTGGAGTCTCGCCAACGGGCCGGAGAACCCCGCGAATGTGACGATTGATACGAGTGATTTGAGCAATGATACGGTGTTGAAGTGGGCGAAGGTCAAGGGGGCGAGGGCGTACGAGGTGGTGTGGAGGCCGACGGACGACCCGTTTTGGACGCATTATGTAGAGGTTGGGGATGTGGGCATGGCGAGGCTGGCGATCAGTAAGGACAATGTTGTGTTTGGGGTTCGCAGTGTTGCTGCCAATGGGTATAGGAGTCCCGCTGTTTTCCCATTCCCCGGGTAAGAGTAGACGGCGGATTCAGAAGCAATGGAGCCGTGATGAGAACCATGGGAAAAGTATCCCTACTGACTTTGTTCATCCTTCCTTCCCATACGGCGTCATCTCTTCTTTTCGGCCTCGCAACCCTTGGTTTCAGGTGGCCTTGCAACGATTCAGAATACCGCACACAGACTACGGCATCCGGGGCCGCGGCGGCATGCCCTCCATATGCTGCATTGTGAAAGAATACGAGATCCTATATGCCGTGGGGGACTTTTGGTATTGATGCCATGGAAGGCACCGCCTCGAGTAATCGCGTCACTTCGAATGCCGAAAATCCATGACATGCAGGAAGCAGCGATGAAATCCGTGCAGCATGTGAGAAGATTTTCAATTCAAGTGTGGCATATGCGATGCTTCCCGAGGCAAGAAGATCCCTCATTTGGCGGCGTTGGTTCTTTCTTGAGTTTCCCTCCTCGCGTAGATCTGAAAAGGGGGGGCCGCTCGCTTACCGTGCACCTCTATTCCCGACGTTCGGTGTGAGCACTGCGTTTATTCTGAATGGCGTTGTCGGTTGCGGGGATCATATATCAGCCGACGCTGACTGCGAGGTGTTCTGCTGTCGTGGGTGGTGGTGCTTGCTACGCCTATCGATGTTCGTGTCTCTTCGAAGTTTGATGCCCAGGGAATTTTGAAGCCCTGCCTTGCCCCCGTTCGCATCGAGGCGAACCTCCTTGGAATCCCCTCGACGCCTTCAGTCGTCGCGGCTATGGAGGCTTCTAAAAAGATTCTGCATCACGCAGTAAATATGTGGTGAGGAACGCTCTGCCGGGCTTCATTCAGGGGTTTAGGCTGTCAATATATAAACACGGGGAGAAATTGGTGCCCCAAGCGCTTATTTGGAATCCAGGGGTCGCACCTAATACCATGCTATTACGTTAAGTAGGATACAAGGAGAATGTCTCTTGGTCTTCACTCGTGTTTGTTGAGGAGTCCATCAAGTCGCGAGACATGAAGCAATCACCATCATGGGTAGGCGAATCTAGAGATTCCTATTATACTACATTCTCACTACACCTATTAGACAAGACGATGCCCATGCCAAAAAGAGCCGCAAATAACCACCATACATCAACACCCCCCCCCCCCTTCCCCCACACGCCCAAAAGAATGCATCTTCTCCTGCAAATGGTGCAAAGACCGCCTCGACGCCCGGAACTCCAACCTGCAGAGCAAATCCTCCTCCTTCCTCCCACCCGTTGAACGAGTGGAAGTTATATATTATATATCGAGGAGCGAAAACAAGATATCCCTTGTCAAGGCAACCCACCGTCCTCACCGTCCCCCCTTCTAAGCGAGCACGTTCATACTTCCCAACGACCATTCCCAACGGCACCCAACCGATCTAATATAAAGCACCAAAGCACCGAAGGCCGAGCCGAGGACATACCGCTTTCCAGAGCACTCCATGCAAATGGGTGCGATGCACGTCTTCAGACCGCTCGCCGTCGGCTGATATAAGTGTGTTTTGAGTACATGGCTTATAAGCGATGTTGGTAGGGCCTGCAAGATGGGACGACTACACCGACGCATACTTGTAGAAATGCATATGCCCGGAGTGGTATTTTCCATTGCAGGTCCTTCCACGGTGAAGAGCCCAGAGCATGTGGCAGGCGACAGGGCTGAGGAGCGCATCTCAAGGCATGTTGGTTGGGAAGCTGAGCGGATTCGCGGGGGCCCCGGAGGGAGGCGGATGAGTCTACGTATAAGGTTATACGTACTCCGCAGTACTTGAATTCATGGCCAAGGAGGATTTAGCCGCAAACAAAGCGCGCTAGTCTAATCGTTGAATGTACGAGGGAACGATGGCGTGTGGTTGCGTTCACCGAGGTCATGAAACACCTTGACGCGAAGGAAGGTCGCGCGTAGCAGCGTAGGAGGCTGACCGCCAATCACATGAGCTCAAGGTGGTATGGCTGAAGGCGGTGTGGCCCATCGGCAATTGGAAACATGCTTTCTGGCGGCAGAAAATATCCCTGCGACCTCAAGGCGAAGGCGCAGTTCACGGTTCACGGTTCACGGTTCACGCCAACGTCTTCATCTTCCTTCAGGCTGCTTCACATTCACGAAATGTTGGAAACACCTAATAGCATAGGATAAGTACCCTCTCTCGCTTCTTTCACTTCCTTTCCTTTCGTTCTCTCCTGCTCTTTCCTGCTCTCTCCTACTCTCTCCCTCTCCCCTGCTCTCTTCCTAATTGTCTTCACTTCAACATTAGAAGCTTTCCTCTCAAGAAAAATACCTTCATCATGTACACCACCCTCTTCTCTCTCGTCGCTGTCGCGACCTTTGCTTCTGCGCAGAGCACCACACCGGCCGCGCAAAGCACCGCCAGACTCTGGATTCCAGGACCAAGCGCACTTACGCAGAATATCGTCGCCTCGGTAATTAACAGCGTATGTCTACCATCCCTCGCCCACAGGTGACAAGAAGCAATTGAAAGCTAACCCTAACCCGATCAGAACTCTGCCGCAACCACCTACGCCGTCCAATGCAAAGCAGGAACCGAGCCCAACAAATGCGGATTGCCATCTGGGCTCATCTTAACCGAAGGCCCCAAGCATATCGAGTACACAACCCTCGCAAACAGCACGTTCGTACACCTTCCCCTCTTCACTTTCAACCTTCAAAACTAACCCCCATCCCTTGCTAGGACCGGAAGCATGACCTGCGACCTGCGAGGCACAACCACCGCGATCTGCTCCAGCGGATTCCGGGCCTCCCTCAGCAACGTAGTCGGCGGAACGATCGTACATTTAACAGGCACCGGACTCGCCTTCACGGACGTCCCTCTCACGGATAAAGCCACTGCCACGGCTCCCCCTGCAGATTCTAGTGCACCTCTGAGGACCTTAGGGGGGGACGATCTCTTCTCGAGGTTTGGCGCTACTAGTACTTCGGCGACGCCCAGTTCGAGCACGGCGACGAGCTCCTCGACCACGGCGGCGGTGACGAGTACGAGCACGGCTGGAATGGCGATGATCACAGCGAACGCGCAGTGGGTTGTTGGAGGAGTGGCCGCGGGGCTTGCGCTGTTGTAAAGGGGCAAGTGCTAGGGTCAGACCCTGGCCTCGGGGTTCTAGGATGGCGGGCGTGTATGATATATGATTTCCCAAGCATCGGTATTGGCTGGCGCGTAGAGGCGTTGCGGGATTGCACCACATCATCTAGCTGCGTCGGGTTGACGCCTAGGACTTTGCCTTAACGTGACGACATGAATGGGGGTCTTTTAGTACAGTACAGTACAGGCGTTACTCGGATAAACGCATCTAATTATGAAGATCTTGACTTCAAATCCTCTTTCCACTGACAATATGGACAGCCATCCAGGCCGAGTGAGTGGTTCTATTGATAGTCAGCATAGAGTGATGTAGAAACTGAGGTTGGGCCCCTTTTTTTGTAGGCTGGAGACTTCAAGAGTTAGGAGAGTGTATAAGCCCTCCCAACCCTAAAGCGTGAGAGCAGCAATTTTCTCTCTCCAACCCCAGTCTTCACAAAACAGTCCCACTAAAGCGTAGAAGCGAGTTGTAAATGACGCTCCGCTAGGCCACTGCCGTGGAGGCCTTAGTTCGCTTCGCTCGAGTAGCTGTATCTCTTGTAGTCCAGCATTGTGCTACCGTACGGTCCGGTAAGCAATGTCAATCATCGGACAAGACTCTACTTGCTGCGAACTTCAAAACTACCAGGGCCTGTATTTCGAAATATTCAGATAAAAAATTCTCGTCTTCCCAAAGACTCAAAAAGTGGCAAAGCAGCACTGTACAGTACATCAACAATGCCGGATATCATGCACCCCGTCCCCAACGCCACAGAATGGTCACCGACCCCCATTTTCAGTACCTTTCCCTTCAGCCATCATCCATAAAGGTGGTAATTCTGCTGGGCCTCCAACCTCATCATTCGTTTCGGCGCTTTCCGTCCTGTCATTAGTTCGAATTGAGCTATTGCCTGCTCGGGTAAGACTTCTAAGCCGTCCACGATCACCCATGCTTGCTTGGTTTCTCCGCGAACCTTGCGGATTTGCTTGAGAAGGGGGGTGTCTAGGGGGAGGTAGGAGAGCTGGCCGGTTCGTTAGCAGCACAGAGGAAACTGGGGGTTGAGGTCGGAGGGCGACTTACTTCCACAACAACACCACCCGTCGGACTCTGCAACCATGGCAATGGCATCTCAAAGTCCGCCGGGGCTTCATCACCAACACTGCTCGCTGGCACACAAGACACGATTATGGTCGGTTGTCTGAACCCCGCGGGCCACTCTTGATCCAACGAGCTCAGAACACGAACGATTTGACCGTCAGGGCTCAGTCCAGACGCCCACGAATTGAAATGCGCTGCGACATCTTGCCCATGTTTCACGGTTCGATTGTAGAGGAAGATCTTCCGGCAGCCAAGTTGGATCATGGAGTAGATTGCAGCCCGCGCCATTCCTCCTGCTCCAATCACGAGGCTCGTTGTCTTTGATGGCTGGACGACATTTCTTGGTGAGATGTTTCGACGGAGACAGGTGAGGATGCCGATGAAATCTGTGTTGTCGCCGTAGTATGCAACAATGGGTCCGGATTTGCTTCTTTGGTTTGCTTGACGGAGGAGGGATTGGTTGCTGCCATCGAGAGATCCGTGGTTTGGCAGCATTCGCAGCGGGAGTAGTGTGTTGAGGGCACCGATTGCTTTAGCATGGTAGCTTTTTGCGGCAATTCGACTCATGGTCTGTACTTTGAGTGGCTGGGTGATGGTTGCTCCTCCAAAAGATGGCTGTTGGCACAACTCATGAATGTCCTCGACGGAAGAGACTTGAAGAGACTCGAAATCGTGGCCCATGCCGCAAAATCTGTATGCTGCTGTGTGTATAGCTGGCGATAAGCTATAGAAAACTTTAGCTCCAAAATGGAAGAAATGCAGTGGATCGAGAATTCTTGATTGGTAGAGATTTTCTACTGCCTCTGCCGTGGTTGGAAGAAATTTCCGAAATTGGGCTTTGCTAATGGTGGTTTGCATGAGAGGATGCGTTACTGGCGTGAAGATTCGATTCTCGATTAGGGACTTTCGACCATGATCACCCAAGTTGTATGCAATGACAGGTAAATGGTCCGGTATTGAGTTAATCTTTTCCAGAAAAGCGCGAACAGCATCGTTGTCCCCAGGTTTTGATGTTTGCCTAACGTAACGGACGAGATGGCAACCCAGGGTTTTGGCTCTTCGATATTGAATTAGTCGATTATCATCGTCCCATCTCCAGGAACAGGCTTCTTTTGCCAGATAATCTCCAATGATCTTAGTCGGACCAGCACGACGGACCAGATGTGATATTCGATCAGAGGAATAATTCAAATCCACCCCAATGTACTCAACCCCAAGCCGCAGCCCGCATTCTAATAGCTCGAAATATGACTGCTCATCGTCTGCCGGTGATGTTTTCTGCTCCTCGAAGACATAGTCTTCAACATGGAAAATCACGGGAACACCAAGAGTTCGTCTGATGTTTGCCACAGCCTTGGACATGATCCTCTGGATATTAGGTGACCATATGTCGATTTTCAGTTGCACAACATCTGCACCAGCTTCAAGCTCAACAAGGTCTAGATCCGGAACCGTCGATAATCTTAAAGACAAGGCGTAAGTATGTGGTCGGCATTCTGGAGGAAGTGCTGCTATTGAGAACGGGCTCTCCAGGCTATTTCGGATAACGCCCTGGCCAGTCAAGAAGTCGAGAAAGTTTGAGAAATCCTCCTTGACGTATTTTAGTCTCGATGATACGGTGCCTAGGCCATTCTCCCGAGGAGTGTCAAGACCATCGCCACTTGGATCGTGCAGGTTGTAGTACTCCAAATTTGAACAGTTTCGATGCGATAAATCTGCGGCTTCTAGGCGAATGGATTCTTCCTCCCCAAGCCGTAGTAAAGAGCGTATTCGGTGGCTTGCTCTCGTGACATAAATGACTGGATTCGTCTTGCTGAATTCGCGAAGGGCTCTTTGGGCCTGATTCGAGAGACTTCCCATCCCACATTCAATGACACATCCTGAACGGTGCCGATCCAACATCTGCTTCAAAACCTCCACATTCTTCCTGTGGAACTCTCGATTTCCATGCTGCCGGAGGAAATCACCTCTAGATTGTCCAGTGGATTGTTGAAAGTAGTGGTCTTCCGTAATGAAACGTCGTCCTAGATGAGTAGCCCCTATGAACCCCAAGGTCCTCTTTCCTGCTCCTCGTGATCCTACGAGCACAATAGAAGCGGCTGGAGGGAACTGCCGTGTCACTGGAGTCTGAGGCCTCGAATCCAACCCCGGAGGAGTCCCAGTCTCAACGAGGGTTTCGATAGCCATCTTATAAAATGGTGCGATTCATGAATATACGTGCCTAGAGCTGTGCGTGCAACATACAAGGTCGAGCTCAAGGAGATGATGGTCTCAACTTAACCATGGGGATAGTTGTTGTCTACGTGGAGAGAGCTAAAGAAGAGCGTGTTGATGAAATAATAGAACTGTGACTTCAATGAGGTATGCGGAGTAGTACCTTTAACTTTTGTGTTGATGGGATAGAAGGTGTTGCTATCGGCCTGACTGTTTTCCCGGCTGCGAAAGCGGAATTGAGAACCGTGTGTTTAAAATAGAGTGGGTGTGCATATAGTGATGATCTTCACAAGACTTCTTGTAGCAGGGGGATAAGTACTTCGTAAACACCCCATAAAAAGCTAGTGCGACATTGCTGGGTAAGAACTTTTCCGCCATGGTGCCCCGCGTTTTTAGCAATCGAACGCGAGTAATTCCCTCTTGAGATTCTCTAGTTGCTCCCACTAAACCCTGGCAATAGAGAAAAGCTCAATTGCGGGGGAAGCTCTCTGCTGGCCCAAATCTGTTGCCGACGATTCAAACGACTGATCCTCCATTGTACTAGCGGAGAACCCTTGAGCTCGGGTTTCGCAAATTCCCTAATACCTTAGAGGCATCTATTAGGGACCCGGCAGCGAATAGAAACAGGCCTCTTCCAATTGCGCAGAGAATGCCGGGGGTATAAATGGCAGGCCGAAAAGAGACGGGGATGGGGCAAGATGGTGACAAGGAAGAGGGAAACAAGGGAGATGGAGACCAGGAAAATAGAATGCTGAAGGACAAACAAGGGCCTCGAAAGCGCGTTTCTCAGGCCTGCCACCGATGCCGCCTGCGAAAAGACAAATGCGACGGAAAGAAACCTGCATGCTCGACGTGCATTACAAATACACAATCATGTTCATACGATGCGAATGTGAAGAAGAGAGGGTTGCCTGAGGGATATGTTCGTGGTCTGGAAAAGCTATTGGGCGCTGCCATCAGGGACATCGAGGGTGTTGAGGATAATATGCTGGAGGCATTGACTGTGGATGGGAAGGGCGTCAGCCCGCTTCAAGCCTGGAACGACGAGGCTATTTCCGAGAGACTCGTCGAGATATGGAGGAAGTCGACCCTGTTCCAGGAGTTCGACCGATTAGTCTCTTCATTAGAGCCCACGGGTCTGGTTGGGAGTGGCAAACGAAAGCGGGCGGACTCGGATTCTCAGATGGGGAGACCAGGTAAGAGAAATCTCCCTTCTTACCCCCAACTTACCCAACCCTTAAAAGGATGTGAGTTGTACTATCTTTGAGAGGACAGGAGAAGTCGTCGATTTCCTTATGCTTCCTGAGCGAGTGTGATTCTTGAAACGCAGACGGCCATCTTGGCAACAGACTGCACGAAGAGAATGAGACTCTCAAGAGACCACTTTGACAACATACAACAAGTGTATCCTTGAAGTTTTCAAGTTTCACGCTTCGTATGTTTGAAGAAAATATATCTCATGACTATCCACTTATCATAATGCTATGATCCTCCTGCCTTTAGAGAATAAATACATCCCTTCTTATTCTCTGGGGCCTTTATAAAGGATCAGGATGACCCTCTAAGCCATCAGCCATCAGTCCCTATCGTTGTTTGAATTTTCCCAGGAAATTTGCGTGGACTGACGAGATCTAATAGGTGTCATTCTAGGCGGACCTGCAAGTGTCTCCATGGGAGGAACCTCCCCGTTGTCTAGACAGGAGTCAAGGCCAGACATGTCGCAATTTTCTTGGTCAGAACCGCAACCGGGTCGTGGAACTTCGAATCTCGTTGGCTATTCGAAAATCCCACGGCTCCAAGCTGGAGATCCAAGCTCCATATTGACATCGAATCAGTTTACAACGAAAACTCCCACAAAGCAAGACTGGCCAGAGCTCCCTTCAGAAACTTGGCATTTACTAGATGTGTATTTCTCATATACTCACTCGTGGCTACCCATAATCGAAAAGACCGATCTTCTGCGAGTGTCTTATCAGTACTCACAGAACCATAACATAGGCCCATCAAGCTCGGGAGATGTTGCTGCCCTCTGGGCGGTTATAGCATATGCTAAATTTCAGCACCGGGCGATCTGTAACATACCCCGAGCCCAAGGACGCGTTCAAGAGGTTGTTTGGACTGCTGAAAGAATGATTGACCACGCCCGATCTCTCATCCCATCAGAAGAAGGAATATTCGATCTTGGTCATGTGCAAGCTTTACTTCTTCTGACGCTTGCGAACTTCGGAATGGACCATCTCAGTCGCGCGTGGGATTTGATAGGTCAAGCAGTCCGTCTCTCTATTGATCTAGAACTTGACTCGGCGGATCCAACAATAAACCCATTCAAACCTAAAAGCCGGGCAAAACATGTCTTTCTAGGCTGCTTCGTTCTCGACACTATAATTGCTGCCCGCATGAAACGACGCCCCCATCTGAGAGCAGATGATGCTGACGCTGTCGGTGCAATTGACGAAGATGGCCTGGAGGAATGGGATCCCTGGACTGATTGTCTTGCGGTTCATAAAGCATTTACTACCAACTCTCGTGTTCCCTCCTCGGTTCTAAGCACCTTCAATCGGCTTGTCCAAGTTCTGAAAATTTTAAGCACTGCCATATGTATTCCTCGAAATGGAAATGCTTTGCAAATGAGCACAAGCCTCCAAGGAGAATTGCATGTCTGGACCCAAGCGCAGTCCCCTTCGTTGTATTTCGATAATTCCGCGAGGAACAGCGAGCAGGCGTTCTCACTACTACCACATCAGTTCCATTTACACACAACCTACTTTACTGTCCTGGCAACCTGTCAAATGCTAGCTCACACACACAGCGATGAGAATGTCAATCTAGAGCTTTGTATACGAACTGGCCGCCATGTTTCTGAACTTCTCAAAGGGCACCTCAACACTTGTGGACTTCTAATTGTGCCTCCGACGTATGAGTATTTTGTCAAAAGTGCCTACGATATCGTTAGCGAAGTGCGTGGAAGCATAGAGCATACACACATTGTCTTAGACGATTGGAAGCACAATCTAGACATCTGTCTGGACGCAATGGGGCCAGCATGGACGGTGTTTGATTCTCTAGGCGATGCTGTCTCGAACCGGCCACTCTCTTCTCAAGGCCGCAGAGAGAGTGAAGTTGCATTTGATTTGATCAGTGGGAATCAACAAGCAGATACACCAACCTCAGCTATTACCCCCCAAAGTCTCTCTGGCTTCAAGACATCAGGGCCACATTGTCCCCATCCTTTTACAGTTACTAATTCAAGACCGAGAACGAGCCATACTATGACAGTTGCAACTTATTCTGCGCATCGTTCGCAATCCTTTGGACAATCCTCGGGGCATGGTTTACCACAGCCTCCAATGTATCAAGATGCACGTTCGGTTCTTGTGAGAAGTGATCCGTTGCAGACACTACAACAAGCATCTCAGCCATCACAAGTGCCACCAAACCTAGGCCGTTCTTTACAGGCGCCTCGACTGAGGTTTGCATCTGTTGACTCCCCGATGAATTCGCAACTTCGAAGTAATCGGTCTGCCACATCCGACAACGACACCGATCTACTGGCTAACGAGTTTGCTGCGCTTGACGCCATGAAGTGGGAAGTTCTCCATCACACAGCCCTCCCCAGTCTTGACTAACAATACTAGGACGGGCAATTGGTATCAAGGCCTTGTCAACCTAGGTTTCACAGATCGGGATAATATGAACCAGGACTTCTACGCGTTCTGCCAAGAGCCAGACCCTCTTCACCAGAATAATGCTTTTCAACAACTCGTTGCAAACTCAAACGCCGAGGCGATAAATTTCTTCGATGGGTCGGGACTTGGTGGCATTGCTATGAGTGGGCTTGGGATGGGATTCGGAGAGGAGCATGAGGGAATTGTGGCCGGGCATATTCTACAGTCGTTGAGTGCGGCGGAAAATCGGCGGGTCCGTGGCAAGCTTGATACTTGATCGAGAAAGTCATCCCACTTAGCTAGGGCTTCCCTAATACGTAAAGTAGACCTCTATTACAGTAAAGCATAGTGCAATAGTGCTTTTCCTGTTACATGTTGTAATACTCCATGCCTGAGGCAGCAATTCTTTTGAGCCCATCGGCGGCCGTGGATGTATATTAATCCGAGAGCCTACCTCCAACTCCGGATTCAAGAGCAAGCAAATATGCTAATTAATCAATACGCAAATGTTTCGGAGAAGTTAATGAAGATACGGTGGACGGATACCTAGCCTCCCGACATAGCCCCAAAAATTGAATCCAAAAAAGGCATACTTATAAATCCGCTTGAAGTGTTGCAAATTGCTAGAAACGCTTTGCGATTTATATAACGTGGTTGTACACCGAGTCGATCATGTCACCGAGTCGATCACTTTTCCCTACCCCACTACTTTGAGATAGGATTAAATAACCACAACGCATAATATTAATTAAACCTACTCAGAATCCAATAAACTAGATATATCTATAGCCTCTTAATAAGTTCGTGTATTATGACTAGTCTTTCCGTAAGTGCTACACCGTCGCCTAGAGGATTGCCCCTCATTTTACCTACCCCCCTCAGAACGCTTGTCGCGTCGAGCCTGTTCCTCTACCTCCTTTTGAGCTAATACGTCCTACGTATCTGTCACGGGTTGACACTGAGAATAAGACAACTGAATGTCAATTGTAAGAACAAGGAGAATAATCTAAAGAGAGAAGAAGGAGCGGAAGCTTGACGAATTTATCTCGTACGAGAGGCCTGCTCGCTTAGAACCGAAGGCAAGATCAGGTGATCGACTCCTGAGGCTCACATGGTTCTGAACCATAATAATATCCCCTTCCTTCTATTCGTACGGCCCATTCAGTAATCCTGCGGAAGTTAATGCAAGGGGCATTTTGATAGATGTATACTACCCACATGCCCTTTTAAATGTTAAATGTGAGGTGATATCGCCACCTTCTCACCTGATCTGACGCAGGGACCACAACCAATAATATTTCAAGCTCTCTATGCCGCTTTTACTCTCTTTCTCTCCTTAATGAATCCAACTATCTTAGTACCTACACCCAAACACCAACCCACCAGCTTTCTAGAGATGATAAGCTACGCATCCAGACCCTCTACTATACTGTAGGCTGGTCAATTGATGATATATGCATCCAGCACCCTTATACACGCCGGCAGATCTAATACGCTTTAGAAACACGCCCTACCCCTCAAAAGAAAGGCCACCGTGGCCGCCACGCCCTCCTTGATACACCTAAACGCAAGGAGCTTGTATAATGGGTCACTGCCAATTCTTTTACAAGAGAACTACCTTGGGCAGAGATCCCACAATGGCTTGGATGGAATGTTGGGCACAAAGCTATAAGGACTGCATTGGAGAAGGAGGGTTATTGTAGGGCATTAAGGAGAAGGAAGCCTCCTATGTCTGATGAGAATCAACAAGCTAGGCTCCGGTGGGCGCAAGAGTATGAGCATTGGTCCCTGGATATGTGGGATACAATCCTTTGGAGTGATGAGAGTTGGATACAGCTAGGATACCACAAGAAACAGTAGGTAACTAGACTTATTAGTCCTTCTGAACTTTATCACCCTGATTGTGTCTCCCACAAATGGCAGAGGAAGATTGGATGGATGTTCTGGGGCTGCATAAGTGGTATATATGGGAAGGGGCTAGGAATC